>JAOUZG010019355.1:959898-1054936 GCA_026289955.1 Argiope argentata | reverse complement strand
ATTTGTATGTATGTATGTATTATAAAGTCGTTAATAAAATACTTTTTAGTTCATCCACTCAAATTGAAGTAAAAAAAATTTAAACTTCTAGGGGATGACACTGAATATTACTACAGTTTTTTTCAAATATTAGTTCATTGATTAAGTTTAATCGATTTTTAATACTTTAAATAGAATTTTAGCAGTTCGTAATGAAAATTGAAAACGTCAGCCAGTAGCTCAATCGCCTAAAGGCGAGGATTCCAGTTTTTGTCACGTGAAGGTAAAGAATGCGAGTTTACTTCTTCCGAAAATCAATAATTTTTTTTTGATAAATCATTTTTATTAATTGTAATTATTTAATTAAAAAGTAATTAAAATAAAAAAATAAGAATATTGCCTTTAAAAAATTATATTACTGGTTCTAAATTATGTTAATCTGTTTATGAACACGATAATTTAAAATTGCAAAATTCTAATCAAATAAAATTGGATATGTATTTTTACTACAATATAGCAACTACTATTAAATTTTGGACCGATTCTCTCCACTGAAAATATCTGTCTGTTCATTTGCACATAAATTAATAACTCAGACACATAAAAAGGAGAAGAAGGCTTTTTTAATATTTGGAATACACATGATTGTGTAAACCTGATATTACAGAGAAAGTAAGATATTGCTCTATATTGTGCAATAATATACATTATATAAAATTGAAATTATTTTTCAATATAATTATAAATCGTATTATCTGTGAATTATTATTAGAAAACAAGTAATGTCAAATTTTGAAATAAATCTATTAAGGAAGTTTGTCCATCAAATATACTCTAGTTTCTTATTTATCTTTTCAATTGTGCTAAAAAAATTCAATTTGAGTAAGTTTTGAATCAGTAGGAATTTAATCATATATTTATTAAAACAGTGATTTATTTCCTTAATATAGAGTATTGGTTTTTCTTAGACAGACTTCGGTGTGAATCATCGACTTGAAATTTTTACTCAATAACTGTGTTTAAAACTACAGTGACAAAAACATAATAATTTGTGGTGCCATCTTGTGAAATATTTTAGAACTAAAAACTAACGTAACATTTTAGTAAAAATTCAAAATTTCAACCGATTGCATGTCTCTATTTTCTCGATTATTGTATTGTTTTCTACACTCTAAATAAAATTCTATAGGCTTAGTTTAAAATCATAATGCTGCTTCAATACACAAAAAGAAGTGATAAGTAAAATAGTTTTAAAAAATGGCCATATTAAGAAATAAAATTGCCAATGTAAACATTCTGGCTTTTGTGAAGGTTAATAATAAGAACTTTAAAATAAAATTAGATTTTAGGCCTGTAGATAGGCCAGCATACAGCAAGCGCTTCAATTTAAAAAAAAATACCCATAAAGTTTAATGCTTATATCGAAATATTTATACGTTATTTACCAAAAACTTCAGAATATTTTAGAACAAAAACATTTTTATGTTGCTTTAAAGTTAAATAATCACTGTAAATTTTATTTCTGTGCAATTTTTTTCGTAAATTTTAAATATATTTTGCAGTATCTATCATAGTTTTAATTATCTCAATTATACATATGCGTAATGCAAAGATTTTAAACAAATCTTTTGTATGTATTTTTTTTTTTTGCTTTCAGATACGAAAGCTGATTTTCTTTTACGCATGCGTCTGGAAACGATTAAAAAACGAATCTTATCAAAATATAGTTAAGAAGAAAATCTGAAAACGAGAAATTCGAATATTATATATAACTTGGTTATTAGCGAAATATTATTCTCTCCACTGAATTAATTTTGCTTCCTAGAATGAATAGTGTCATCGTAAGAAAGACTGGTTTACGATTAGCCTTGTTGCGCGTTGAATGGTGCCGCACTAGTGATCTCAGAGCTTGGCAACGAAATGGATATTGCTAGACACTTCGAAAATGTTAAAGATCCGTCAAATAAAAACCGAGATGCGCCCTGAATGGCCCAGAAGGTTATCCCCCCTTCTCCAGAACTATAAATGGCTGGCAAGCTGTGGGGTTGAATTGAACCTCAAGCAGAGCTGGACAAGAAAGTAGCCGAGAGGGTAGCGAAGCAGTAGCGGAGTACCAGCTGTGTGAGGAGCTCAAGCGACATTAAAGGGCTGAGGGTCGAGTCCTGTTGCCAACTGTGGAAGCTGCAGCATCGTGTCGTGTGTGGAGTCACCAGTCGTGTAGTAGTGGGCCGGTAGCTCAAGTGAGGAGACAGTGAGAAATACAGCCGTTTGGAGATAACGTAGAATGGAACCCCGAGCATCCCCTCTCCTGCTGGATTCTGTCTGGTCGCATTGTATGCAGTGGTCGATTTCTACCTGTGGGCTACTGCCTGTTGTAGTGTGTTGCTGTGTGTTCGTCTTTGTTGTACATATTTGTCGTCTTTGTGTTAGAGTCTTCGTGTCAAATAATCAATGTTGTTATTTTCTACTCCCTAGTAGCACACAAATAGCCACCCTAACTTCCAGAAAATCTGTTGCACAACTATTTCAACTGGAATGCGTGCAAAAAGAAGAAAGAGTGAATGGGATCAACGAAAACCAATAACTAAAAATTTCTTCGATATTTTTTTATTATTTATTTCAACACATGAGCGTAGACTTCCATATATTTTTTTTAATATGATTTGATTGTACTGAATTTTTTTAGTTATTTTTCCTCGAATTTCCGGTTCGACAATAAATTTGAATTAAAGGAAATAATTCATAACTTTAATCTAACTAGGACTCAAAATCAAGTTATTAAAAATTCTATCATATTAAAAAAAATCTTTTGGAACCAACCTTCTACCCCAAAAGAAAGTCTGAGAACGTTGAACTGAGGAAGCGAAAATATATATACATGCAAAAATTTTATTTGTGACCATTCATTCCACTGTTGTACCGAACGTACCCAGATTTCTATTTAGTTTTATTGTATTGTAATAGATGGCACCATGGGCTCTGTTAATCCAAAGTAGTAAGTAACATAACCATAAGTTTTAGTAAAAAGCGAGCCGTTGGCATTCTTTCAAGAGAGAGAGAGAGAGTTGAGGGTTCTTCGTCTCCAGTAACGATGAGTGTTTAATAACCTTACGCTACGACGGTAGTTAGTTTTTCTATGTGCAAACATCTTGTCACGCTTTACCCTTTGGTGCCATACAAGTATTTTAACTTTTAATTTTAACATAATAAGCCTTTCCTGTCTTAATTGTTTCTGACCCGTTAATTTTGTTTACACTAAATAAATTAACTGTTTTTCTTTAAACGTTTAATTCTTTTCTTAATCAGTACTCTGAATACTGATCCAAATGGGATTGAATGGATAATGGGCTTAAAAACAGTATGTAGAATTCCGAATATTTTAAGTATATAATTTTCTTGTGTTAAACAAAAAAAATTGAATTTACAAAACTGAGTATACACCTAAAGGATTGTACTCATGTTAGGCATATACAAAAATTAAATCAGCTAATCATGACATTTTCTGGCGAAAATTTTCTTTAAAGCCTTTTCTTCTAAGCTCTCCAAGAATATAAAAGAAATCACAATTTTTATTTTTTGCCATTAAAACCCTTTAACAGACTTATAGGAGGGAAACATCTGACATAGACGTTGTTTAGTTTGCAGGTGGTTGAAAGATGACGAATCTCTCAGAGAAATTGCTCCATAATTGGGAACAGTCATGGTTGTATCTAAAAAAAAATATTACCAAAATGTTGTATAACTAGATGTAATGTACTAAGAAGATGACAAAAGAAATTTTAATCACTACCCCGAGGAAATAGGTTATACGTTCAGTGAAGAAAATATATAATATTAAACGTTTAAGAACTTGCATCATCGATGTCCTAAGCAACAGAAGGAAAAAATTATTTAGGTTTAAACTACTAGACATAGAGCAGGATTCCGAGGTCGTTCTCCAGTATGGAAGCCATTTATTAGTTGCATTAACAATGACAAATAAAGATTTTCTTTGGAAATAGAATACATTTGAAAGCAGGAATCATTTTAGAACGGTGCTCTTTTATGTATTGAAAGCCCATTAATCTGTATAAGAGTGATGGATAATATAAAACGGGGGGAAGTTAACAGGGCCCAACTTAGCCTAAAAGAAGACCGAGCAAAAACTTCTTTGTAGCCCACTTCTATCCTTTTTTGTCTTTAACAGTAGGTTTAAGAACATTTCTTATATATCTATCTAGCGAACAAGCGTCAATTCGGCGCATGAACGAATACTCCTCACAAATACTGACTCTGTTTTGTAAAATTTTATTTCTTCTTCTAGACATATTCAGATGATAAAGAACGGCTTTTTGTCAAATTAGTATAAAATTGAGATTCACGATAATGTTAATAATTCAAAAAATATTCTAGTATTTTATTTTTTAATACTAGAACTAAGCAACTAATACCTTCAAAATCTCTTCACACTCTGATATCAATTGACATTTTGCATTTGTTCTTTCTACACTCACTTCCAAAAGTTAAGCGCGGAGAGAAAAATGATAATTTTCGGAAGCCAGTCAGTATTGAAGAGGATGCAATTCGCTTCAGAGGTTGATGGAAGTATGCAAATATGTTAGATAACAGCCAATCCCGCTTTCATGTGAAGAAATATGCAAAAAGGACAGTCTTATAAGAAGACAGCTTTATGAAGGGTTACATTGGTTGATTGTAAGTGCAGATAGAAGGTGTTTAAAACTTTCGTACAATTTGTTTTCAAGACATACGTGTTTCTATGACTTCCAGAAGACGAATGGAAGATTCTGAGCGCTGACGAGCTATGGGTCAAATTGAAGCAGGACAGTCGAGCACAGTTGTTGCTCTTTCTTTAAGGGTTCACAATTCTGTAATTTCACGTTTACGGACACAATTCCAAACCACACAGACAGTTGTCCGAAGGCCCGTAACTGGTCGCCCAAGAGTTACATCCCCGCGGAAGATCGATATATTGCTATTGTAGCCAAGCAGAATCACAGAGCGAGCTCCACACGTGTGACATCTATGGTTACAGCATCCATTGGTAGGGCGATATCTGCGGCTACTGTACGTCGAAGATTACATATGAGTGTAATATACGCCCAGGTACCTCGAGTTTGTGTTCCTCTATGCGTCCAATCAAGAGGGGCAAGATTAAAGTGGTGCCGGGAACATGTCAAGTGGACTGTGTCTACTGGGGCAATGTCATGTTGACTGATGAGTCAAGATTTGCTCTGCAGCCAGATGACAAGCGTATAAGGATATGCGTGAACAAGGAACAAGCAATCAACCCCAAAACATCACCGAACATCACGCATTGCGAGGCGGAAGCATTATGGTGTGGGCAGGGATTTCATTAGGATACCACACTGACCTGCATATCTTTAAACGGGGTTCTGTGACGGCTTCCCGGCATCGAGATGCAGTCCTCGAATCCAATGTGAGAGTGTATGCAGCAGCTGTTGGCCCTGGTTTGTTTTAATGGACAATAATGCACATCCCCATAGAGCTCACATCGTCGATGACTACCTGCAGATTGAAGTTATTGCGCGTATGGCTTGGCCAGCAAATTCGCCCGACCTTAATCCCATTGAAAATCTTTGGGATGCTCTTGGCAGTGCTGTATCTTCACCCTTCCCACTCCGGCCACTCTTATTGAGCTGGACACTGCTCTACAAGAAAATGTCGATTGCTTAATTCTGCGGTGGCTGACTACCTAATTGAAAGCATGCTCGAAAGGTGTAGAAACTTTGTGTGCAGATGAGGGGGAATCACATACCTTATTAATGTCCTTTTTTTCATTTTATGTAGTTTATTTTTACTTCATACATAATTCCGTTTAAGTCTCCAGTATGTCATTATTTGATAACTTACAAAAATGTTATATTGTTTTCCTTTCTGTATATAATTATTGATTTTGTTTTATGTATAAACAAATATGTTATTTTCCTGCCGAATTTTGTGTCAATCAAAGCAGCATTTGTTGATTTTTTTCTTCTTTTTTTGCATTTTGCATTATCGTGCTTAATTTTTGGAAGTGAATGTATTATTACTTATCGGCAACAATTGTTTATAGCTTGTTTCATTTGAGATATTGGATTACTGATCAAAGTGCTTTCGGTACATTCCTATTTATTAATATTGTGATGTTTGCATGTTTACTCAAAAGTTTGTATAAATTAGGATCGCGTCAAATTGACGCATATCCGTAGATAGGTGTAGCAAGTTTAATATTTCAATGCTTTTGAAGAAAAGAGACTTCAATATATATTTACCTCGATCAATGGATAAAAGTCATTACAAGAGATAAAATAAAAAGGCAAACGGGTTTTGTAATTTTCCTTATAAAATTCGAAGTGCGTCAAAATGACTCGTTCCGTAAATCTAGTGTTAAAAAGTAATGTTAAAAAAATTTCATTAAAGAAGGAAATGTAAAATAAATTTTCTATTCTATTTGAGGGCCCCCCCCCCCTCTGATGTGGGTACTCTGGGTAACTGCTTAGTATGCCTCAGCCTTAGTCAGGCCCAGGAAATTGGAAAAGAATAGGATACAAAAAACACTATAAAGACGGTTAAGAATGGGGGTGGATCCATACTTATTTTAGGTTGTATGACAACAACAAAAGTAGAACTTGTTTTCATTGATGAAATTATGATTAGACTAGATTTCTTAACATTTTAAAAAATAACTTTCAGAAAAATGTCAATAAATTAAGATAAGGGTCATACGTCAGGTTTCAGCAAGATAACGGTCCAAAGCATACTGCAAGGATTGAAAATACTCTTTGCACCACTCCTAGCAACAGGTACACACGCCACCTAGACTTAATTTATTGTGACCGAGAAATCGATCCATGAACGTAAGATGACAAGTAAAGATCTCAGTAAAATCTTCAGGGAAACATGAGCCAAAATTTCAGTTGAAACAACCAAAAAACTGGTCAAAACTGGCCTAAACGGGGGGGGGACTTTTGCAGGTTTAGCAACTAAATATTAATTTGCTTGTCATATCAAAATCAATAAAACTGTATATTCATATTTTAGTAATGTTTTTTTTCAACTAAATGTTATATTTATTTAATAAAAAAATAAATTTTGTTTCATAACTCTTTCTCCGCATGTTGGTAGGGGATGAGCTCGAGAATCATTAGTAAAATATACAATCTCCTTAAAGCAATATCTAGCTTGTTAAATAAAACCATAATTTACAAGTTCAGGTATGCGTTAATTTTGGGGCTGTATATCTAATGAAATAAAGGTCAAAATATAAAATTTAAAAAAAACTCGGAAATGTGTATATTTTATTCTTTCCGGTGCGCTTCTAAGAAGTTAAATAAAACAAAAGTATTTATTTTGATTTTCTGAAAAAAGTTACAAATAGTTTAATTTAGATATATTAACATTTCCTCGCAACATTCAGGACTATTTTTGGACAGATCTCATAATTTTGACCCGTATTTAGATGACGAGGTAGATCAATGAGCTGGAATCTCTCTCTCCAAACTTCTACATCATACCAGAGGGGGGACGTTTGGCCTGGACGGATTTATCGTGTACCAAGACGTTACAAAATTTCCGACCAAAGATACAAATCTCTTTAAAACATTTTAGAAATTTTGATGAATTTATTTTCTTTTTAGAATTATTATTTGAATTTTACTGATGCCTTCAAAACTTACTGATATATTTTTAATCGTTTGATTTTGATATTTAGCTCAGCATTCGTAAATGGGGAGTGGGATTCAATTCTTTGTGCAAGAGAAAAACTAAGTATAATTAAGACTATGTTTGAGATTAACTTTTTAAAACACGCTTTAAATTTTTTTCCCCCAAAAAAGATTGAAAAATATCTATAAAGCATACCAATTAGACGACAAAATTTCTTTTTTAATTGGGAAATTTTTTTTAAAGAAAATATACAAAATTTGAGCAAAACACTATGCATTAGATATTAATTTAGAAGGTTTTTCATCAGGAAAATCTCAAAGATTAGAATGCGAGAAAATGGCCTTTAAAGATGTGCAATAACACCAAAATGTAAATAAATAAGTGTATAAAAAACAATGCAAATTTCCCATACCAGAAAAAAGAATTTAAAAAGAAAATTCAAACTGTTTTATAAAGAAAACAGTACAAATATTAAATTTAAAAAAAAACAATAAATTTCATATATTTTTTAAGCGCTTTTGGCATGTTACAGCCTATATTTTGAGACTATATTGTCATAAACCATCAGATCAAATCCCCAAAAGTCCATTAACTCAAAATAGAAAGTTGTAGCAGTTGCATTACTCTATCCTCTTCTTTGGGTAATAGATGGCAATGCCTGATTAGGAACGCATCCCATAGTGCATTGTGATTGTAATCATGATGAGATGAATTGTGTCTCGTCTTTCGTGTTTGTGTTGTGTGAAAAGTGATGATTAAAGAAATGTTTCCGAAAATGTAACCCCTTTTTCTTCCAGTGTACAGTTCCTCATTATCTTTATTCCACCACAAAGTCAAAAAGAAAGTTCTAGACAAATGAGACGCAGACGTTTTAACAAATCATAAAGATTTATTTATTTATTTATTATAATTCCGGAGTGAAAAGAACTCGTTCACAGTCAACATCAGTGTCATAAATTCTTTCTTAACAAGAAGGCAGTTGAGTTTCCTCAGCATCACACTTCAAAATATTGACTAACAAAAGTACACAAGTTCTTCCTGCAAAGTGTGTATAACACTTACAAATAGTATTTATTATTGCCTGAATATATACATGCAGATATATAATATTCACTCATAGAAAATTCTCTTTATGCGCATTGGAATGATTTATAAATATATATATTAATATGTATATATTATTCTACATGACTTCAAAATACATTGAACACTATACAGAATACACAAAAATTACAATGTCACTTCCAAAGTTCAAAGGGTGTGGATTACTTCCAATAATTTCTTCGCACAAGTGTTAACAGAAACCATTTTAGTAATTGTTGCTATGAAGCATTTCACGCAATCAGAGTAAGAAAAAAATCAATATGTTCCTGAAAGGATCAACAATTCCTTTCAATAAATAGATTGGGGGGGGGGACTGATTGAAACAAAAAATAAATACACTTAAATAGAGACAAAATACCGCAAAACATTTTTATGAATAAAGAAAATATTCCAATGAACGTGAATGAAGGTTTTAAAAGTTTTAACTACTGTTGAAATTATATTTCTTAAAAATAATTTCAATAAATTTTTATGAGTTTTATACAAAAATAGATTTTTTTCCTTACCTTTATTTCTTAAATCATTCAATTTAACGAAAAAAACTTTACAATATATTCTTATAACAAATATTTGAAATTTTGGAAGACTAATTTAACTACTTAAATGGATAAATTGGGGGGGGGGGGGATATAAACTAATAATTTAATCCCAATTTGCTTTACAAAAGATTTTTTAAATAACTAAGAACTAGTAAGTAATTCAAAAATATGATAGTCAATTCTTCAAGAAAATTGTCTTTACTGAGTTTAGAAAAAAAATTTGTATTTAATTTAAAATTTGTCAGAACAAAAATTACATAAAAATTAAAAATAATAAAATAAAATAAAATTATTCCATTTTGATTACTGTATCAAAAATAAAATATTAACAGTTATAAAGAATTTAAAATATATTTTAAAATGGGGAGAAGAGACAATTTTTTCGCCAGTAATTAAAATATGGTTTTTAAAACAAGCATCTCCATAGCATGCAAATACAAAATAAATTATATACACCAACACATTTTGCCAGAACATTCTTTTCAGATTCATTATTCTTTGGACCCACATTTTACAAAATACTAAGTGAAGTTTGTATAGGCAGGTGGTTATTATTAAAATATACAATGATATACAAACTCTAATGCTGAAAACACACCCATTACAGTACTGTGATATTCAGAACAAGGCACAATTTGCAGAGATACCCGGGAAATTCAATTTCATAAGCTTACAACAATATTGCACGAATGCTTCAAGAAATACTAAGGAATAATCGATGGCAATTCAAGCATATTCTGTACAGAGAAATGAAGTGTGTATAATTTTTATGTCACGAGATATGATCCCAGATAAGATTTCTTATTTTTAAAAAATCTTATACACGAAAACAATTTTGTTTGAAACTCCATAAACCAATATTCAATTTCATAGCTTTCACTCTTTAATTTTTTTATATTATATCTCATTTTTTTCCTAAATCATAAGGTTATTTATTCACAAAGAATACTTTAAAAAACCATACACTTGAGTTACCATTGATTATAAATCGCATTACTATTTTTAAAAATTTAAAAAAAAAGTCTATTTTTCCATTCATAAAATAAATACATGGGACAGTTAGACTATTTTTCATTGTTTGACTTTAAGAAAGGGATATAGAAAATTCAGGCACAATGATCTTAAGGCAATTGCATGCAAACTTAAACTATTTTATTATGAATAGAAAGACATAGGAATAGAAACACTATAATGCAACTAATTGCTTAGATATGTAATATACAACATGATTTTTCAATATATTTCATTCATAACAAAAATTAAGGCAAAAAAGCTGAAAACTGGTAAAACATTTTATGTTTTTACATACAGAAAAAAATTTAGGGCAACAAACAAAATCAATACATTGAATTTTAAAAAATCTAATTCTTTTTAAATATTCATTTTTAATCACACAAACAATTTTTTTTGTTCACTGCAGATACAATATGAAATATAATTCAAATCTAAGCTCAAGGTAGTAAATTTACGAATTTCTTCAAAAATCTTTATTCTAGAGATGCAGCAGTTATTAAGTGAAAAAAAGTTATACAGGAAAGAACATAAAAATATATTACAAAAGTAGAGCATGGATATGATTTTTTTTCTTCCAAACTGTTCAGAAATTTATCACTTTTTTGCAATCAATAAATTAAATGCTTTTTTTTTCATAAATATAAATAAACTCCTTTGATATTAGTATTTATGATTTTGGTTAATGCAATTTATTCATGTCATTATTTTTTACATATTAATAGGCATTACCAAGAATAAAGAAGATTTTAAAGGAATCAATTCCATGCACACAACTTTCAGATCAAACACATTCCAACACAGAGCTCATAAAAATGCATACAATGAAACAAAGTTGTTTCCTTTCAGTTTCGATATCAGTGCCAAATATCTTTTTTTGTAAATAAATAAAAATGTCAACAGTCTATCATGAAAAATATTGTTTTACAAACAATTTTCCCTTATCACATGTCCACATTTCAAACTGCATCATTCACACACATACTATATACAATGTATATATAGATATATAATTATTTTTATATCAGATTTGGACTAGGATAATTACCTAGACCAAAGGTAAGTGTTTAATAGTCACTTTCAGTAGGTGGTAAGTGGTATGATGAGTCCTTTGGTCAATTTGGCTAAGTCCTGACTATCAGTCACCCAAAATTTAAATAAAATTAACAAATTCATAAATATATTTGCATTTAATATTAAATTCATCCCCAATTTATTTTTCACTGATCATTAGTAGTCACACTATAATAAAATGAAAAACATCAACTTTAATTATCTGCCACCGATTATTCTTTAAACCAACATTTCTGACTAGCATCGACACTATTGAAAATGTATGTTTACTAAACAGAATTTAATGGCAAGAACAAGCTTGAAATATTTTGTATACTATAAAACAATTTTGACTCGGAGATTCGCACAAATGAGCATTTGGACCCTGAACTCCAGGATGCAGCAAAACCCAATTGCTCAATGCAAATTTGAATCAAATGAGAAAAATGGAAAATATGAAAATAATGGAATTCTAAGAAAGCATCATACAACAGAAATTAATTAGTCTTCCTTTTCACAACAATTTGAAACATGAGCAAAAAACAAATGTATAATGACAAAAATCTGGATAAGCTGTAATTTTGTTTCCTTACCAAAATGTCAATGAATTCAAATTTTGGAACTCTCACCATGCCTATTCTTCAGCACATTCAAAGCTACTATATTGTATTTCAATATTTTGTGATTCAACAGAATATAAATCCAGATTTCTGACATACAGTGGCCTCTCTATAATCCAATTCTTACCTCACAGCTAGAGCAATTGGCATCTTTAAAATAGTAAATGTGGAGCATGATAGAAAAAAGTATTTTTGTAAATCTTTGCTTAAGTTAAACAATAAGTTCCTGCACTCATTAAATTTAAATTTCAAAATAGTTGTTACATAACATTCATTGTTGTAATAAGAGTTGAATTCATTATTAAAATGCGCCTTTTAATGATTCCCCATTCATTTGGGATTTTGCTTAATTTGAGAGCCTGCTGGTAAAATATTTGAATAATTAAGAGACCACTCAAAATGAAAATATCCATGAAAAGTACTACCATCCGTATCAGGAATGAATAACAAAATCAGGAACTTTATCTATTTGGCTAACAATAGAATTCACTTTTAAAGTCGAACAGCCTTTTTAAGTCAAGAAATAAAGAAAATTTAGTTTATTTTATTAGTTGTAAATTTTGGATTCAACAATTTAAATTTTCAAATAACATAAACAGTATATGCAAAAACTTTTCAATTCTGCAGCAGTAAAGTAACAGCAATTTGTTGTTAAACTGCTCATTACTGATTGTTCAATTAAATATTACCTATTTTCATTCATTTCATAAGAAATTCACACAGACTTAGCTTTCTCACTCACACAAGTACTACCTCTACATTCTACGTGCAAAATATATTTTGAGGCACTTACAATGAAGGAATAGAATCACCATTCTATAATAAATAATCAATATATTAATATTCCATTCATGATGTAAACATCTTTTGAAAGACTCATTAGTAAATGATAACACATCAACACATTTTATATTGGCTTTAAATATAAAAACTGCATTTTCATCCATTTGGATTAAAAAAATACTATTAAATAGCATTCTTAACTAAATATTCTTCCTAAAGCTGGAAAAAGAAGAATACATACAGATGTCTTTACACTGAAAAAAGATAAGTTGGATTTTTCAAAAACTTTGAGGGAAAAAATAGAATTGAAACATCACAGTTGGAAGGTATGTAAAAAATTAACACAATGGTATAAACTTCCATCTGCAACTTTTAATTAACAAAACATGGATGGAAAATGCACAGAAGACTTTTTTTGAAATTGTAATAACAGATAATAATAATAAATTAATGAAGAGAAAGATGATCATTAGTTACAACGGAGAGACTGAGAAAAGTATAAAAAAAGCTCTCAGATAATGATTTGATGAAAAGGCAGTTTTTTTTTAAATGTTCTATATACAAAATCTGTCAACAGGTCAAAATAACTTTTGCTTTTTTAACTTTTCTAGAATGCGGTCGTGTTGCCAGAGTTTCAGCAATGATCACACAATCATCATCTTTCTGAGGTGATGCGACAACAGGAGTGTTGTCTTGCTTGCGTTTGTAGGAACGTGTCGTTGGTCTGTGCTTACCAAATTTTCCTTCGGGAGGGCACTTCTCATCTTTACTGGACGTGGGCCAAGTGACCGAACCATGGATTGGCTCCGTCTTGGCCAGGTCGGGCAAAGTCGATAAGTAGTCAGCGACCCTTGCTTCAGAGTAGTCAAAAAACGAATTTTTATCTTTCATCGTCCTATTGTACGTCTCTCTCTCTGAGGACGAGTAAGAAGTGGAAGTCCGGTTGGATGACATGTCACTGCTGAGAGAAGAATTGCTTCCAACATCAGTTGAGCTCTTTTTCTGTTTCCGACGTTGTGCAAGAGGTGCAGCGGAAACATCCTGCAGACGAAATCCTTCTTTTGTCACTATATGGAAAGCGACCATTGTAGCATTGACAGCACTTTCTGCAGCCCTTGGGGTTGACAAAGAACTGAGGACACCAGGAGTCATGAGAGGAGTGGTAGAGTAAACACCGGGATTGACTCCTTGGATCCAGGGATGTTGTCTTAGTTGCTGCATGGTGAATCGGCGGCGAGGATCCACAGTCAGAAGTCCACGAATCAAATTCTTGGCTTCTGATGATACAACATCCCACTGTGGCCCAATAAAATTGAATTCACCTTCTCGAATTCTTTGCATGATGGCAGCAGCACTAGTGTCTTGACTATAGGACTGGAAAGGTGTTCTACCAGATAGCATAGTATACTAAAGAGAAAAATAAAATATATAACATAGGCTTCGAAGAAAACAAAAAGAAAAAAGCTGAATTTTATAAAATAAATCAATTTACATAAAAAGTATTTGAGATATTAAATAAGTTTAGAATCACTAAACAAGTGAAATTTAATCATCATCCGAAGAATAAAAAAATTCAATTTCGAAAATGACAAAATTCCCCCAAAAATGTAGATTTCAGCTTGTCTGTATACATATTAAACTAATAGATATTACTGCTTTTTACAATTATATACAAAAAATAAATTTTAAAATAATATTTTTTACAAATATATTAAAACTCCAGTATTTGTGATACATCAACAATCGAACTGTATAAAATTTGCAGTTAATTTTTAGCAGTCTTCTAATGATTAGAAAATAAAATTCTTTGAATGTATGCGTGTTTGGGGGGGGGGGGTTAAAACTGCATTTTATATTCAACAATGAGAAATTTCAGGAGTTCAGGCTTTGTAATGAATGTAATATGGTACCTGTTAAAAATAAATTTTGTAAATAAATATTTTTTAAAAATCACTACTAAAAATTCACAAAGCTGATGAAAGAAGATTTATTATGAAATACTAATAAACTTGGTTTCAGAGACAACAACAACCAAAAATTCCAAACTAACATCTCACCAAAAAAAATTAATCGAAAATGCTGGTCTTAGACATGTTTGAGCTCAAAATTCATTTTCAATGAAATGAAAATTAAAATGTGTTTTTAATACAATGCAGACATAGTAATAATAAAAGATTATTAATCTGATTTGATAATAATTTTAATTAAAGATCAGAAATATCTGGTAAATGAACAGAAAACCAATCATTCAATAAGTTTGTGATTAAAGAAATTCTAAAATGGTTAAATTTTATATAACATCAAAAATACTATATATTTTATTTTCATTCAAAAAAATGATCTAAAATTTAATATAAATAAGAATGGTGAAAATTTATTAAATGAAATGCTTTTGTCAGAACATTCATATTCATTTATTATAATATTAATATCTGAAGTATAAATCTGTTAAGAATAAATTGGGCATCACAAGTATTTTAGTAGACAGCCTGCTTTCTATTTTGTCCCATTCAAAACAGTTACAGTTACAACGATGCTTAAATTAATAATTCCCAAATTCCTGCAAATAAAATAATTTGAATACAAAATTAACTCTTTAAATTAATTTCATGAATATATTATTTGCAACATTAGCTTGGTATTGTCATTTTCCCTAAGTGAGAAAAACAGGATGTATGAGCAAAATGCTTGTACTATTGAACATTATTTAGTACTAATATAACCAATTGAAATTTTTTTATTCATAAATAAATAATTTTGCTATTAGAAATAAAAGTACAAAAAAATTCTTATTACCATAACAACACCCAAACTCCATAAATCACAGGCTTCGTTATAACCAGAGCTTGCACCGCATACAGTCTGTTTCAAAACTTCTGGAGCAGCGTACTGCAGTGTGAAACAAGGTGATACCATTTTCTGATTTCCTGTAGGCAAGATACGAGCAAAGCCGAAATCTACTATCTTGATGATAGAATTGTCGGATGAATCCACATAAAGCAAATTCTGTAAGGAAAAATGTTAAAATAAATTAATCTCCACTGTATATAAAGAAATAAAACCTTTATTTTATATTTTTAAAAAAAGTAAAAAAAAATTCTAGTAAATATTATTTTGCATATGGTTATTTATAAGCCAACAGAAAGGAAAATTAAATACAATTAGCAATAATAATTGTAATGAGTGCAATTAACAATCAACTAAGTAAGAATAAATTAGTAAAATTTGAAGCAAGCATCAGAATGTAAACAGGACAGTTTCTATGAAAAGATACTAATTACAATATCTACATCTTCAAATTATGCTTAGATGCATTAACAAATTAAAATTTAACAATTATTTCATAAAAAATAACCTTTATTATTTGATTGATAACAATTAACTAAAAGTAATACAACAAACTTTCATTTCAAACAAATATCTAAAATGAAAATATTTCTAACGATAGAATAATAACTCCTTCTACTTCTCCTGTTACATACTTTCTTGTACATCATTTCAGATAGAATAATTGCAAAGAAATTTGTTTGAGAAAAATTAATAGTAATCTAAGGATGACAATGACAATCGAATACAGAAATTTTTTGAAATATTGGTTTATTTCTTGAAGTAGTCAAGAATTCAACTTTGAATACATAGTAAAAAGAGAGAAATTATTGAAAATAAACAGCATTATGCAAGAAATTTTTTGGAACACCAATTTATATATGAAAATACAGATAACTCATAATTAATATTTATATTATTCTATAATAACAATTTTGAAGATTGCATTTCTGTCAAACAAAAGAAATCATTGCTGCAATTAAAATTTAAAATGCTGATTTTGATCTTTAAAAAAAAACTAACAATGTGATTTATACTTGTTTTGTAATGAAAAAAATGTTGTCTAATACTTTTATATCTATTTCTTTATAAAATAAGAAATATCATAGGAAAAGGTATACATGCAAAGTTACAGATTTTATTATTTTTCCCAGAAAGGAAATATGTTTACCTCAGGTTTAAGGTCTCTGTGAACAATGCCTCGAGAATGCATGAAATTAATTGCAGACACTAGTTGACGAGCAATCTTACCAGCTTCCACTTCTGTGAATTTATTTTTCTTTCGAATTTTTTCCAAAAGCTCACCTCCTCTTAGTAATTCCAACACAATGTACGTATGAGCCTGAAAATAATGTTCTTTTAAAATCTAATGCAAGTTACAATTACATTTAAAAATGTTATAGAAAAATAATGCAGTGAAATGTGTAGAATTATAAGAAATATTTAATTTAAAAAAAACTATTATCCCTAGTTAATAGGCATAAAAACATTAACACATTTTACATATATAATTCAAGGAATTTTTAAAAATATAATGCAAATTTATATCAACAATATCAAATGAAACATACCATATAAACAAGTACATTAAAAATATCCATGGCCAATCAAATGTTTATTTTGGAAAAGACCAGGATTCAGATGCCTAAACTTAAGATTGGCATAGATAATCTGTTTTACAGCTTTACTGTCCATACTAAGAGCATATTTGTCAAGAAAGGTTAACACATGTTAATCGATAGATATCAAAAATAATTCATACAAGATAATGGCTTTATTTTTTTAAAAAATTAGAGATACACAAGGTAATAGCAGATAAACAAAATTTTAAAAATGCAAAAAATACTGAGAGGAAATTGGAATTGAAAGGAATTGTTCAAATGTTTTTTAATTAGAAAAAAGAGGCCCCCTAATAAATTAAATTATTTAAAGGAGAATTATAAAAAAAATGCATTTACATTAGAAGAAATTGCAAATTGACTAAAATCAATTACACTTGAATATGTTAATAATCCTATAGATGTTATTAACGTTTATAATGTAGATGTTATAACATTAAAGATGTAGTTAAACATTTCTTCAAAAACATGGTTTGATGGCACATTTGTAATTCATATAGTAAATAGCAATGTGATTTATAAATGCATCATGAAAGATTAAACATTGAAGCTTCATGAAAAAATTTCACTCTCAGCATAGTAGTTAATATGTTAATTGTAAAAGTATTCAGAAGTTAAGATACTTTGAAATTGAAATTGTTAAAAAAAAGTATATTAAAATAATGTCATTACAAAATAAAATAAACAGAAATATGTCTATATAACAAATTTACTGGGATTAAAAAATAAACATTACTCTCCTTTCTACGTATTTTTGCAATAGTTATTACACAGAGATTTGTACTCACCCTCTAAACTGAGTATTTTTAATTCAGATAATGCATAAATTTTTATTTTTAAATATAATTTTGAAAACCAGGTTACAAAATAGAATTAATATGCAGTTCTTCATAAAGATATTATATTAATTGTTATTCAAGTTTATACTGAGATTTTAATTACAATTATCTAAGATATTACCTTATAACAATTATTTCTATCTAATTTCTACCCTTAAATTAAATAATTCTTATATAGATATAAATTAAGATTTTAAGGCGTAGAAAAAGTTTCATACCTCATCATGAAACACTTCATGAAGTTGAACAATATTGGGATGGCCTTGACAATGTTTGAGCAGAGTTATTTCCCTGGAACTGTCAATGCAACGGCTGATAATTTTGACAGCATATTCAATACGTGTGTTTTTATCAACACATCTCCTGCAAAAAAATGAAATAAATGTCACATTTTTTTTCCAAAGACAAATTATAAAAGTAAAAGAAGTAAAAGGAATGTACAATAAACAAATACCTGCATACAGAATAGCTACCATCACCCAAGATTCCCTCTTTCATAACAAGATCATATTTTTGGAAGAAAGCAGAATTCTATCCAAAAAGAAAGAAATGAAAATTAATAAACTGTACATCTTGAAGATAATATCATTCTTAAATGAAAAAAGCTGTTACAAATTTCTACCTTAAACTTTGCTGCCAATAATTTCGATATGTCGGGTCTATCAGGAAATCCAAATATGTCATCGCTAATGACATTTCTACTAAAAAGAACAGATGGAGCAACAAAAGAATAGCCCTGTATGAAGGAAATAAAATTTTAATAGTAATATTTAACTTATGAAATGACAAATTTAAGTTACAGAATTCAAAAACAAAAAATATACAACAAATATAGCTAGAAAATTAATTTATACATGCATATTAATTAGCAACATATTTACTGAGATGTTTAACATATCTGTGTTATTAATTTATTCTGCAACATTGGTTGAATACTTTTTTTAAACATAAATCACAAGGAAGTCGTTGAATCACAGACATCAATTAATGATTTTCTTCATCAATTAAAAAGCAATTTTTAATATTATAACATTAAAAAATACAATTGTTTAATTTTACATTCAGCACTTATTATCATGAATAATTATGATTCTTTATTGTTTTATTTGTTAGTGTAAAGAATACAGAATGCAGGGGGGAAATAATAAATTTTGTACAAACATATAACAAACAAATGGATTTCTTTTAATCAACACATTCAAAATGAAATATACATACATTTAAGATTTTGTTTTATATATATATCAAAATGTAATATACATATATTACATTTTGAATTTGTGATAGAAATGGCATTGATGTAAATGTGCATCACTCAGAATAACACTTTTTTTCCCCCAAAAAGAATATTTTAGCATCTCAAGCAAGATATGAACATTCAATCATAAAATAAATATAACAAAATTCCTAATTGCTTTTTTATGGGAAGTATTTCAACATTTACATGTTTGAAAATATAAAAATATTGGCATAATATTTTAAAACATTTCAAGAGATTCCATTGCTAAAATCAGATAATCACAAAAACCTGAAATTTTATTTAACTGACCTTAAATAGCTTATCATTGTTTGGAGGAACAGCAGCAGGAGAGTAAATTGGAGTCATGGAAGTAAATTCTGAAGCAAAATTGCTAGTATCCAATTCATCCACAATAACAGGAATGATTGGACCTTTATTTTTTCGCTCAGCAACATCTTTCCAGTTTAAGTTCTGAAAATGAAAGAAAATGAATTAAGGGAATTAATCCTAGGACTTTAATGGAATTATAAAATAGATAGATGGATTTAAGAAAGATGTATGGTAATGGTGGCAAAAAAAATTTTTTTTCATCATAAGAAAATATATGCCCTTTATATGTCCCTTATGAAAACCGGCATATTTACAAAACTGTCAGCATTCCATACATAAAGGGAGAAGCTTTAAAAAGGGAGAAGCTTTTCTACATTTAAATTAACTTTAAAATGATAAACAAGAAAATTTTGAAAAAAAATCTTTTCGAAAAAGATTTTTAAAAATATTTAACAGATAAAAATGAGAAAAGCTTTTTTATAATAATGATTAATTAACACAATTAGCATTTTTTTATTCAAGCTTGATTGAATAGTTTTTTTTTTCTAGTAACAGAGGTCTATTTGTATGTTTTACATGCTAGTAACTATATTAAACTTTCTAAATAGTAATGTAATATACCACTAGTTTATACAAACGATGTATTATTAATTTGTAACAAATAGCTATATCTATAAAATTAACAAGTTTTTTATTATTATGTATTCATTTTTCTTCTTAAGTTATATAATTTAAATCTCAAATTTTAAAAAAAATCCTAACAGTATTTCCAAATATATGATAAAACTATGTGGAATGAATGAAACATGCATTAAGAATCTCAAAAACCAATTTAAAAAATACGGTCTGTTGTCCTGTATTTCATTCTTCTAACAATAATAAATATTTTCCAATAAAACAAATCAATTGAAAATATATAATTTGTAAATAGTTTTAAAATTGTTAAGATGAAAAATTTCAGAAACACAATCTGTACCTTAAAAAACCTATGCTGTTTTAACTCTTCACTGTCTGTTAAACCTCCCCCTAACCTCTTTCTAGGGTCTTTGACGAGTAGCCGTTTAATAAAATCTTTAACTTCACTTGATAAGTGATCGGGAATAGGAGGAGGAGCACATTTCAAGATTCTCCTAAAAAAAGAAAGAAAAATTTGTAAGAAACGGACAATATTTTATTACAAACATCTTTTTATTTCATTTTATTCTGTCACAAAAAAATTATCATTCATGACATCAGATCTTAACATTTATTAATCAACTCTCATGTGACAGCACTGATTTGTCAGCGATATCAAATATAAAAACTTAATACCAGGTAAAGGTTAAAACTCACTAAAAATTTTGGTTTCATTTAGATAGTGATTAGAGTTATTGTGCAGATACCAACCAAGTTTCAAAGAAATAAAAATTACAACTATTTTTTTTAATCATTTAAAAACAATCATCACAAAAAAGTAATAGAAATTAAAGCCTCCAATCCATATTGAAGTTTGTTTGTTTTTAATGTAACGTGCACACTTCCAACCAATCTTAATTTATTGCTTTAAGAAAAGAAATATCCCAAATTTTTTTGTACAATTTTTTTTATTTGGCAAATTTATTAACTCAAACTTATATTAATAAAGTCAAAACATTCGAAAGCAAAGCTTAAATTTTGAAAGAATCAGAATTTTAATACAGAAGGTAATATTTTAGTTCAATAAAAAAACTTCTTGTATTAATACAGTATTATATTAAAATTTACTGATTAGGAAAAAATCTGTAAATTCTTTGGTAATTAGGTTTTTAAAAAATTAAAAATTCTTGCAAATAAATTCCTTAGGGAGCTTTTTAAAAAAAATTCCTTAAAATTCTTAGTGAAAACTAAAATTAAAAATTTTCATACTTTTTGTAATTTTATCAAATGAAATTCATTATTATAGAATTTTCATAAAAGGTAAATTTTTGGCTATTTTATAAACGCAGTTTTAACCTCAAATCCGTAGATAGCAAGGAGGAGGTGAAGGGGGAGATAAATTGTACTGTCATAACCTATACAGAAACTTACAAATATAATTTTTTAATTTATTATCTTTATGAACCACTTATTAGTTTTTGAATATACACCACAAAAAAAGTCATATAAAAGTTACATTTCATGCAAATTGCAGAATATTAAAACCATTTTTACCAGTATTTTTATCAACGCAAAATGAATGGAATTTTAAGAGGTCATAAAAATTATTTAATAATTTATTCACAAGGGTAATTTTAACAATTTACAGGTGTCTGCATATATAACAATCTACAATCAACAGGTGCTGTATTCAAGTAATATATACTGTTTAGTTTCAAATACATGGTGAATACTGTTACAGAATTGATTATCTAAATTCTTTTATTTTTAAATATATTTTATTAAATACTCAAGAAAATATGGTATAACATTTATCAAAGGAGCACTACATACAAAAAAAAATGTTGCATCATTATACACCAATTTATACCTAGAAATTTCACTTTGACTGTTCTTTTCCCCTTCAACTGTAAAAGGTGAGGCACCTGTGAGAAGTTCATAAGTCAACACACCTACACTCCACCAGTCCACACACTAAAATATAAGAAAATAATTTTAAAATTGTTTTTAAAAAATATGTAAAGCATTGAAAACTAAAAGGTTTAAACATTACTTACAAAGTCATGGCCATCATCTCCTTTTATTACTTCTGGTGCCATATATTCAATGGTACCACAAAATGAATAGGTTCTTTGGTCCTATAAGCAATAACATACATTTTTATTAATAATGAGGATGGATAAATACTTTATGCACTAATGTTAATAACAGCATTTAAAAATATAAGTATCATATCTTTAAGTAATAATTTTGTTAAAATTTAAAACTCTTTAGTTAGACAGGTTTTAGCAGTTGTTTCTGCATTTTTACCAGTTAATTTAAAAGCTAGTTCACCACATTCCATCCACACAGAAAAAATGTAATTCTCTGATAAATAAAAGTATTTCTAACTATGCATTATGCACTAACTTGAATTAAGTGAAATTAATTCCATGGAAACCACCATAATCAACAAAACAGGCAGTAAATAAGTTTCAGTATCGTCTTGCTGTATGCACAAGTAATGATAAACTGAGTTAGATAGTAAATAAATAATGATAATGCATAGTATTTAACTATATGTTACACTGATATACATACACATATTTTATTCATTTCATTGTTTTCTTTAAACCTGTTAGAACCTAGCAACTTATTTATGGGACATATGTATTTTTTCATTCCCATATCTAAACTAACCATATCACACTGTTTGCATTTTTGTCTAAGTTAATTTGTGCTTAAAAAATTCTAATCAGAATTTCAATGGGTATATGCAATGCATTAGTCAGATTTTGAAACCAAAATATAAATACAGTAGAGTATTTATCATCATTTGCCTTATCCTTGAAATAGTGAAAACCATTTTAAAACAATTTGTCATTTTATAGGTTTTTGAAATGTAATATACGAAAATATTTCTATAAAAAAAGCGAATTATTTCCTATAAAAATAACAAATTTAAATCGTTTCTTTAAATTAAATTAGAAATTGAAAGCTAAAAAAAATATAGAATTAATTCAATAAAATCTTTAATAATTACATCAAAATGCAAATTCCAACTTCAATTCTACCCTATTCAATAAAAATTTAGAGCAAAATATAAAAATAACAATTCTGATGCCAACAACTGTCATTAGAAAAATCAATTTCTTAATATAATACAATAAAACACAATAACATGATGTAAACAAAATGACCAAAGACTATCTTTAAACAAATTTTTTTAATTAAATCCAAAATATAACAAATTAAATTTTATTTGAATCTTTAAACAATGTCTTTTGTGAATGGGAATTGCTAAATTAAATATGATTTTCAACAAATTAGAAAAATTTACTATAATTCAAGCCAAATTGTAAACTTTGCATTTCATTTCATCACTTATGCACCTAATATTTCTTTTGCAGGTAATATTAGTGAAATACTAATAGCATAAAATTTTATGCTGTTGTATATATCCACACAAATATTTCATTAATATTAATAATCTTTCATATTTAATTTTTTATTATGTAAAATATCACTTGATAGATAAAAAAATATTAAAATGGATAATAAAACAATGCATTTCTTTAATTTATTTAAGCAGCAAATGCAATTAATAGGTTAAGCAGCAAATGCAGCAGCAATGAATTCAGAATACTAATTGAATTAATTTTAATAAAATTTTCGTAATTTGTTTTGGTTTTTTATCTCAAAAATTTTTAAATACATAATTCTAGACATCTTTTCTTTTAATTCAAAATAAACAATTCATCATTCTAACAGTATAAAATAATTCTTCTGTGGAAGGAAAAGAAACTTAAAAAATATAAAAACAAACCTTTTCATGAGGCAGAAATTCTTTGCTCAATCCAAAGTCAGTAAGTAAAATATGACCTTCAGCATCTAGCAAAATATTTTCCAACTTGATGTCGCGATAAATAATCCCAAGCTAATAAAGAGAGAAAAAAAAGGGGGGGAAAAGAATATAAATTAATATGTTAATTTAACATATTTATTCAACAGTTAAATAACTTATTTATATGACATAAGCTGTTTTTTACGGGTAAGAAAATAAGTTAAGAATAATTAGTATTATATATTTTCATAACAATTCTACATTCTAGTATTTCAAACCAAAAATGCACATCAAAAGCAATTTATTTAAAAAAACAAAAATTTAAATGCAAACATTTATAAGTTTTAATTTTTGACAACAAAACAATTCATTTTAAAATAGTTATCTCCAAAACATTCTAAAATATATTACGAAGCTTCAGATTAATTTACTTAACATAATTACTACATTATTTTTGTTATTTATTGAGAAAAATAATAAGAAAACAATAGTAACCTTGTGTAAATGTTCCAATGCCAGAATAATTTCACCAATATATAATCTAACTTCATCTTCTTTAAAGCATTCTCTGTTATATAGGTGGGTGAATAATTCACCTCCAGATATGTAATCTGCAACATTAAATCAATATATAATATATTAAAGGAATAAAAAATGACTTAATAATAAATATATATATATATGATCACACAATTATATTTATAAAGAAATATGCATACAGTTTTTATTATATCAAAATTATATATATGGAATTTGCAGAAACATTTTATTGTAAATCATATATATATATATATATATATATATATATATTAAAATATAAGTATATATATATATATATATATATATTGCATGTGGTATGCAATTAAGTTAAAATTTGCATAATATGCTACAATTATAGTCAAAACTGTTAAATAAAAGTATCATTGTATATAATAAATTTAATGTAAGACATAGTACTTCAAAATATTATATATGTCGCTATTTATTAGAAGGATATATGCATTTAATAAAGGAGAATTTAAAGTAAATTTTTTCAGCTCCATAAATCTTTTATTGTTTTGATAAGAAAAATGTTTCTTTCTTTCAGATTATTAAATAGTTTATAATAACTTAGAGAAGAAGTTTGGATCTAATAGAGACAGCTAATATCTCTACTACTGCCCTCTGTTTTATTTCGCAATTGGTGAGAAACAAAAAGATAAGTTTTTCATTACTTATATTTATAAAAATCTAAAATCTCATTTGATAGTAAATAATAAATATTATATTATTAAATATCAATAATCAATCATAATTTACATGAGCTATTGAACAATAAACATAAATGTTTTTTTAAAGCTTAAAATAGGTTAATTTATTTAAATTCAATATGCAATTTACTTTCAGAATTAAGTTTCAATCATATACTTCAAGCCTTAAATAAAATTAAAAACTCAAAAAGATAGGACAATTGGAAGGAGGAGCCAAATACTACTCCCCCTCTTTGCCCTAAATGAATAAAAAAAATTAATTGCAAAAGAATAGTTCCATGTAAAAGAAAAAGAGAAAAAAAAAACAATAAAAAAATAAAGGCAAAAGTCCTAACATGAATCACAACTGATTCAAATATAATTGGAAGAAAGTATGCAGATTCCAAAACTCATGGTAATAAGGGCAGATTGCTGCAGGATGTAGAATTGGGTTACAAGAGAAGAAACTAAGTCAAGTGCAGAAAGGGTATTGAGAAACAACAGTGAGCAGTTTTCTAGGTCACATGTAAGGCCAAAACACAGGTACATAGTTCAGCTCAAAAGTGGGGCAACACATTAAGTAGAAGCAGATGATTCTCATGTAAATACCTTCACTAGCCAGACTTTCTTTTACATTCAAGGCAATTTTGTTTCCAATTTAAAGAATGTAAACATTTTTTTTTTAAAGAATGAGGTTAGAACAAAATGAATAACAAATTAAATAAGTCCAAAAACAACAACATGGGAGAATTTCATTTTGTGGCATTTATTTCTCATTTTAATTAGCATATAAATTCTATCATTAAGGCCAATGGATTAAAAAAAAACCAAGAATTTAAATTCTAATGAAAAATTAGAAATATATTTTAATAGTTTTTAATTTTTTAAAAGAATAAAATGAATTTGTTATAACATTTGATTATTTATATTTAAGCAGAAGTTTGAGAAATAAAATAATTACAAAAAAAATCAAATGATGTCAATTATATATATATATAGTTTTTCATGTAAAAAAACCTCTTAAATATCTAAATTTGCAAATACATTTTCATATTCTTTGAGAAATTAACTCCATCATAATTTGAACATATGTATTCAATGTTAACAATTTGGGGAAAAAAAATGTTCTAAAGCAAACAAAATCTGAAAAAAAAAAATTAATGTCTTCTCAAATTACTTTTTAATTCCAACACATATAAAAATCACAGATTAAGTTCTTATTCCTTTAAATGCATAATGAAAAAATGTTCACTTAAAAATAAACAAAATTTTACTTGGCTGTGACTAAATGCGGCAAACACACTCTTTACTCATACATGGGTTGAAATAATAGCAAATGTTCCAAATAAAGTCATGTAGATTCAACAAATTAAGTTAGATTAGAAGGTTTAACAAGTTCAAACTTCAAGAGTTTAAATAACAGCTAACACTTTTTTCATATCATATATTTAAAATTATATTTAAACCTTTATGTTTTATCTTATTGAAGAATTATATACATACCAAAATTCAAGTATAATTGACAATTTAAAAAAGTTAATATTGCAAAAGTCAAAAAAGAAATTATTGGAAAAATTGCAAAAAAGATTGATAAGCCATATAAAAATCAAATATTACCCCATTACATGTTTTTTTAAACAACTTAAAGAGCTCTCAGATGCATTTCACAATTATAGCAATATTAAAAACATGCAATAATGATCATTTGATGATACCTTTAGATCATTTGTAAGTTTCAGTCTTCAACAATTAAAAAACATTAATGATACCAAATGTTTATTCTTACAAATTAATTCTATTTAAGTAATCAACATACCAAGGACTAAATGTAATTTGGAATCGGTTTGAAATGCGTAGTGAAGAGTGACAAGAAAAGGAGACTGTCGGATGGATTCTAGCACTTGTCTTTCAGTCTTAGCATGTTCCAGAGTTTTCGGCTTTGATACAATAGTCGCTTTTTTCAATACTTTCATAGCATACAACTTCCCACGGTCATTTCCAGTAACTTTCCTCACAAGGAAGACTTTACCATAAGCTGTAATGTATACACATTTTATTAAAAGAATATTTTTTAAAAAAAGCATAAAAATGCAAAGAAATTCCAACATAAATAACAAAAAAATTGAAAAACTGAGAATATTATTGAATAATTCAATAAATGAATAAGCAATGTGAAGTAGTATAATTATCATGATACATCTTTTTTATAGCAAAATCTTTCAAATAAATAATTTCAAAAACTACTTCAAAAATATTATTCATGAAAAATAAGTTAAAAAATTAACAGCATATTAGCTATGTGAATTTACATTTCTATATTACACATCCACATTATATAGACCAAATTTTTACCTGCAATAAATCAGATTTTACACTACATATATATATATGTAAATGTTAGATTAATCTTCAAGAAATACCATTGAAAATTGCACAATTTTTTCTTTAAAAAAACTTTTATTGTTTTATATTTATTATAAGTGCTATGTATTTCTCAATATTATTTCCAATTTTATAAAGATAAATTTAAGGAAAAAAATTTATTATTATTTTGAAAGTACATTTATTTAATGCACTGCTTTAAAAGGTACAAAAAAAAGTACATATTCTTCATTTTTTTTTAAGTTCACATTTTGTTATATTTTTTCAAGTACTTTAAAAATTGGAAAAAATTGATTTAAAAAAAGATAACATAAGAGTATACCTATAAAGTATTTAAAATAAAATTTTAAAAATAATTTAAAACCTTAAAAAAATTATTTATTCATTTACAAACTCACAACAGAAAAATTATTATTAAATGAAAAACATATATTCGAGTCATCAGTTCATGAAAATTCTAGAAACAAATTCAATATTACAAACTGCAATTAATTTATTTCTTAATTTAAATAGAGTAATTTTTCATTTAAAATTAATGCACACTTTTTTAAAGAATTACATATTAAATTATAAAGAATTTCTTATTAATAAAATTCTTTCTCTGTTTATTTTATTATTATTTTTTTTTTTGTTTAGAAATTGGAAAACTCTTTCTGTGCATTAAACATTGATTACTTGCAAAGTAGCATTAAAATATCTATGTGAAAAATTTGACCATATATATTACTTATGGAATAAAAGCATCACAAAACATTAATCTAAAAAATTTAATAAAAGAATGGTTTTAAGTTTATATAACTAAATCTCTTCCGATAAAATTGGTACAAACTTAATACTCGAAGTCCCAAAATGACGATTATAAGCAAATTCAAAACTATATTTAATATGAGAATGACAAATTTTGCAGATTGAATTTGATGCTTAAAATAAGCAATATATTTTACTATGCACATTATATGTAAAACTTTTTATTCAATAATTTCAATTATTTAAAATCAATATTTTCATTACAATGTACTTTAATATAATTAAAAATGTTCTTTTCAATAATAAAACTTTTAAAAAAGCATCTGAAGAACAAAGCGAAATGTAAAGCATCCCATTGAAAATAGAAAAATGTGCTCCAATCAAAAATTAGATAAAAGTTCAAACTCCTTCATATAAATAAATAAGCAATTTAAAATTTTTATTTCTACAAAATAAATTAAATCTAAAAAGTTATACAATAAATTTTATAAAACAAACCTCCAGTTCCTAATACTTTCAGCAAATCAAAATCCGAAATGCTCACTTTACCACTGCCATTCAGGTTCACTGAAATAAAAAAATCAAAATGAGTCATGCATGAAAAAGAGCATGCAAGAAAGAAATTTTAACAAATGCAATTAAATTATATAAAGTAAAAACAACCAGATGAGTCTATATTTCTTTAAAATATCATAATACACTGTTGACACAAAAAGTGAATATCAGTATAAAAATAGGTTAATATTTGTTAGCAGAACAAAATGAATTTCGATAACTATTTAACATGGCATTAACAAATTTTAATGTCTTGCATAAACAGTTTATTTAAGTTATGCCCTGCATAAAAGTTTAAGTAAGTTATAAAAGTAAAAGTTTATGTAAAACATTTAAAAAAGCATCTGAAGAATAAAGTGAGAGGTAGAGCATCCCATTGTAAATAAAAAAATGCGCTCCAAGAAATTTATTAGAAAATAGCATTCTTCTCTTTTAATGAAAACATATCTTGCCTTTAAACCATGTCTGTATACATAATATCTAAGATAAGATCGCTAAAAGTTTTTCCTCTCTCTCTATCTCTTTTAAAGAAAAAATTTGATCAGTCTATTCCAAAATTTAGATAACTTAAATTAATTGAAATACCTTAATGTACTCATTTATTATGAAATTTTGAATAATTTATCACCAATTAACAGTTTGAAGAAATTTAGTAAAAAACTTTCCACTCATACTTATTTTATTAACTATGTATTATTCCAAAAGCTTTAGTAAAAAAAAAAGTTATACCATTAAAATCGAAATATCACATTCCAAAGATAATAGAATTGAAAACAATGTATTTTTTAAATATAATTCTAAAATATTTAAAGTAATGCAACATTCAAAAAATATTTAAAACATGCACAGAGAGATAACCAAAAACACAATTATTTGAATTCAATTAAATTTTAGAAGACTTCAATCAACACTAGAAGTCAAATTTAAAACAATTCATTCATAGAAACGAGTTAAAATATTATAATAAATTCTTAATTATTTCTTTTGATTGTCTCACAATTGAATAACAACAGAAGATAATACCTGCTAAGAAACAATTATTTAATTCATAAAAACTTTAATTACTATTTAACTGCCATAATTGTTTATACATGCAACAGATTTTAAAAAGTCTTCAATCCTAACAACAATCAAAGCATATTTCATTTACATATAGATTAAAATCACCCCCCTCCTCTACATCCCCCTACTCAGCAAAAAAAAAAAATCAAGATAACTTTTTTTTTACCATCTCCCTTCCTATTTCTTATGTTAAATAAAAACTGACAGGATATATTGCATATACATTCACTTTTACATAAATAAAAAATACTTCAAATCAAAATGTTAACAATTCTTACAATGTTCAATTCATATAAATGTAGTCTTATCAACACAGTGATTAGATGTAATTGTGCCCCTAATATCTTAATTAAAATATTATAGCCCCCCCCCATTTCTGAAAAAAATTCAATTCTACCATAATAATATTAATGATATTAAGCATAAATATCCTTGTCTTAAACATAAGAAGGGGGACATCTTACAAATGATACAATATTAAATACAAATTCAAATCAGTAAGAACAGAAATAATCAACCTTAGTTCAGAAAATATCCTCATTTCTATCAGCCTTAATATTAATCACTTAATAATAACAGAAAATAGTCCAGCTAAAAACATCAAATAGGATGAAAACACAAATACATTACATGCCATCTCTTGGTCAGATGGCCTGCCCTTCAGCTAGATTCAACAAAAGCGATTTGAAATCTCTCTAATGTAAACAATTATGCAATACTTCAACGCACGCATTCAACACATTTCAGTTCAGTAATTCCTTTATGTCGCCACGATGTGCGCTACATCGCCAAATTCCTCGCCAGTTTTTATTATTCTTTTCACCCAGCTGCAAAATGATAGCATTGTAGCAATTCAAGGAATTGTTGAGTTCTTCAAGACGCAGTAATTTTTCGAAAAAGGACAAAAATGACTTCAGCCAGATAGTTATGTAATTTGAGGAAATATTCGCATGATTTTTAACTGTTGGCGTAAAATACAACTTCTCGTTATGGAAATAAATTGAATCGGATAATTAAATTCGCTTTACAATTTTAATTTAAATGTATAATTTGCAGTAAAAAGAAATTAGAGTTGCGATTTTTCAGTTTTAATTTTTAGAGGAAATGCTAATCAGCTTAATTTTAAAATATTCCATACGAATAAAATGACTATAAAAATTGAAATTTACTTATGTATAGTAATCAACATTTACTTCATAAAAGTATAGTGAAAGGATTTTATTTAAATAATTTTTAGGAATGATATCTCATGTCCATCCTTAGGCAAATGAATAAATAAAAAAAGCATAAATTATAAAACACATTGAATAAAAAATATGTTCGATTTTAATGCGTATGGAATTTTACTGCGCATATTAAATAAGGCATTTTGAAATTGCCGTTTTTAAATACAAGTCATCCATTTTTAATCAATAATCTAAAACGTAATGGAGAAAGATTTTTCAGAAAAACAAGGGTTAATATAATAATAAAAAACATTATTAACGTGTTTTAAAGTGTTAAGTTCTCATAATTGTAAAGAAACATAAGAAAATATTAAAACTGCTATATTTTCTACAATGGCTACAAAGCCAGTAGTAACACAACTTACTAAAGAATCAGTGCATTAAGATTAATTTCCCTTTTTAAATTTGTAGTAAAATAATAATAATGGAACTTACATTAAATTTTATAATATTATAAGCAGGCAGTTTTATTTATTTAAATCTAAAAACAAAATTGGATTCGTGCGATGCAAATCTTTTTAAAGCAAATTTTGTTTAATTTTACCGATGAATAGAGAATTAGAACTAAGTTATTTTACAAACGATTTTAATTCACATCCAGACGATTTCACATTTACTGGAAAATTCGTTAAGTATCAGTGCCAACCTTTTTACATCTGCATGAAATTTAATGCACTAGATATACAGCTGACGAATATCTAACAAAAATCTGAAAATTCCGCCTTCAAATCACAATGGTTATTATATTTACAAAAGAGACGAAATATTCCGAAAAGAAATTTAATCGATGACATTCACCTTGGGCTGCATTCGAAAAGTAAACTACGAAGTAGGACAGATGGTAGTAGAGAAAACAAGTTAGGTGGAAAAGAAGTAAATTTTACCACTGTACTTGTTCAGTTTTATAATGTGATTTTTCGAAATAAATCTTTTATACAAAAATAACGTTTTTAGCGGAACTCGCATAAACCTTGTTTGTTATGCCAGCCTTTCAACTTAGCATGTTCGCAGTAGTTAGAAAAACAGAATCTGTCAGCACATGTATGCACAGCTGGGAAAAAAGGATTGGTTGAATTATTGACAAGTACGCAAATTTGGCACGCTCTGCTGTGACCTCGATTGCAAGGACTTCTTATTCCGCGTCATTTGATGCATTAGTTGCGCTTGAAAACCTCGGAAAGGAGATATACAGCTGACGAACATTTTTTCCCCTCAAAAATGAAAAATAAATTATAAAAGGGATATATATATATATATATATATATATATATATATATATATATATAAATTTGTTAAATGAAATCGGTATTGTCTTGGTCATTAAGTTCTACAATTAATATCAATTTTAAAACGTTGATTCAAATGATACGCAAAATTTTCCAAACAAAAAAAAATTATGGTTATGGCAAGCAAAATCAACAGGGGTGGTCTCCTCAAAACTTTCCTGCTTCTTTTCTAACAAAGATATTAGTCCAGAACGTCTTGCATGGGATTAACGTTTAATAATCAAGAAATATTGATCTTTGGCATGAATTTAGCATTTTTACTGTATTTACTAAATTTTAGCATGAGCTTTTTTGGCGATTAATCCCTGGTATGCGGTTAATAGCGTCCGAAAACTAAATTCGTGTTTTAGACTTTTTTCTAACAGATTGAAACAAAAGATTTGACACAAAACTGCACTTTTAATCATAAAGAAATCCACACTAAATTTGACATTGAATCATCGCGTTTATATGTTTTTGGAAGTAGAGACCGACAGACGTTCAACTTCTTATTGGATTTAATGCAAAATTTGACAGATATCTATACTATCAGATGTACCAAATTTTATCTATTTACCACCTCTTCGGTTTATAGCTATCGGGTAAAACTTATATTCGAACATCAGGGCAGAGAGACTTACTTAATGGATTGAATTCAAAATTTGATAGAAATCTACAAAACTAATTATACTAAATGTAAGCAATTTAGTTTTTTTTTAAAAAAGTTATTTTCGTCAATGATAAACAAACATTTTCCAAAAACATACTTCCAAGAAATGTCCGTTAAGTAAGAGATTCTTCCCAATCGTAAGTTTGAATTTTTTGACGATGATATTTTTTTATTAGCATAAAACTTATTATTTCAACTTTCATTAGCTTTGAGACACATTAAAAAAATGTTTTAATTCATTCTGGAACAACTATGCGATTTTCAAACTTTTGTTGATGCCAGTATTCAAAATATTTAGATATTATCCACTTTAATTTATTATATACATCAAACTAAAAGTATTTAAATCATGCAACATTTTATTCCAAATATAACACATTAATTTAATTAGAGCTTCAATGAATCCTATAAATGAATTCTGGTAGCCGAACAGAGAACGACAACCACTATGGCGACCTGCCTCCAACCAAAGGCATTTCAACCTGACCGGTATCCAGTAGTGGAATTTACTTTTGGCCTACCTACCTGGGAAGCTACGACGCCATCCATGGCTTTTGTCTTCGTACCATATTGATTTAGTACTAATTTAAATTTAGAAAGCAATAAATTTTATAAAAACGTAAACTGAATAGTTTCTTAAATACATTTTGCATTTTTATCTTAATGGGTACTTAAAAATAACCTCGGCATAAAATGATAACAGAGAGAAAAAGCAAAAATTCGGAAAACGTATCGGACATGAGTTGTCTAATCATAACAGAAGTTACCTTTACACATAAAATACTGCATGGAATACATTTTCATGCATTTTTAATTCGTTCGTCAAAATTCGTTATTTGCAAATAACGACAAATTTGCATCAAAACATTAATATTTTCCTCAAATTTCAGGTTCCAATGAATTTCTAAATTAATTTTTTTTTATTTCACAAAACAAAAATTTTATTCTTTAAATGCAATATATATTTTGAAAAATTAAAAAAAATACACATTAACACTGATCGGAATAAAAAATAATCATTAAGTAGCGCTGATCTATTACTCTGAAATTTAATGAATTGAATTTTAGATATAAAAATCTTAATGTATATCAAATAAAAAAAGAAATATTATAAAGAAAGTAATATTTAACTTTATTTAAAGATTGCCCTTATTATGGTTTAAGATGTTTGCCACAAGTTTAAATTCTTATATCCTAACTCGGTTCTTTCTCCCTTCTATACTAAGAATGTATTTTATACTAAAAACCTTAAAAAGTTTCATTTTTTAAAAAAAATAATTAACAAAAGAAAAATTGTTTCCCATAAGCTCAAAAGAGAAGAAAGATAATAGCACTTTTATGAAAGATTTACAACACAGACAGCAAATACCTTTTCTACAAGGAAATGTTGAAAAGTTCCGATAAAATCATAAATTTTCGTGACAAAATACACATTGCCATACTATTTTAAAATGCTATGTAAAAAGAATATTTAGAAATCCTCACATACACAAAAAAAATTAGATTATGAACACATTTTTTTTTAGTTTGCATCTTTAAATTAACAATAAAGATGAACACAAAATGATAATCATACTACTGATCATACAAAATTGAAAAATTGCTATGTTTAATACACAGTATTATAACTTTTAAATGATTACTAGTTTCAATGACCATTTTTTAAAAAATTCTAAAAAAATAGACCAATTTTTTAAAAAAAAAAACAGCGATCCATACGCAAAACATCGAAAGGAAAGCGAATTAACCCTTATTTCTTTAATTACAATAGCAAAACAAATTTATTACAATAGTAAATTTAAAAGGCTTTCATCTTACCTGGTTCTTCGAAGCGAGCCATATTATCTCAAAATCAGTTATCAGCAAAATTAAGAGTTAACTGACTTCATTCGCTGACGAAATGATACTATCGACAAGATTCATGCTTTGAACAAACCACCAAAGTCGGATAACTATCCAACCAATCAGTTAGCAGATAACTTACTCGACTATCCTAAAGGACACCTTCACACCTATATGGATGGTAAATCCAAATAAAACTTTCAATAAGCCACCGATATTCACTAATCCTAGGGGTCATCCCATTGTGAACTGAGGGAGAGTGAAGTTAACAGACAGGGGTCAAGTGCTTTAACAGGAAGTCGTGTGGGGCTCTTTGGAATTTTTACTAACAATGGCACCGGTTAAAGAAAATATCTCACCATGAGATTCTAAATTGCCACTGCCTATGCCAAAAGGGGTCGACTTTCAACAAGAAACAAGTTTGAATCGAAAGGAAGGTAAGCTGCATGAAATAACGAATTGTGCCAAATAGAAAAATCCAGAAATAACATAAGAATGAATACCTGAATAATAAAAATGAATAAATTTATACAAATAAAGTTAGAAGTATTAAAAATATTGTAACATTTTTAGAGAAAAAGGAAGTTGATGTATCTAACGATAACGAAAACTCAGAAATCAATATTTTTGCAAAAATCGGTTATATTGGGATATCTTTTAGATAGACTCCCCAGTATTAATAGTAAAAATAAAATTACAAAATTATCTAATTAAAATTTAAATATAAAAAAATATTTTCGTTGCGATTAATTTATATATTTTTATACGCACATTTGTTACACATTTCTGTCAGAAAAGGGTATTTTTGAAGGCGAGATGCCAAAAAAAAAAGGTGCATAAATATATTACTAAACATTATTTATTCTGTGATTGATTAAATATTTTCAAGGGAACTTATCAAGTCTAGAAATTAAGGATTTCTATCAAATGTTACAATTTGTCTTTATTCTTTTGAAAACTTTTTTCAGTTTCAAAAATCAATTCAAAAATTCATGAAAAATTCACGCGTATTTTTTAAAACTTTTCATAATAGGATTTTCATTAAAAACATTCTCATTTTATTAAGCAGGCAAAAGCATAAGATTCGCAGTTTTTGCAACAGTCAAAAAATATTTTATTCGAAATATTTTTTACAAAATACTATATAGAAGATATAGTATTCAAAATATTTGAAAAGTTCTACGCTACAAAATTTATTTAAAAAGAAAAAGGAAAAACGCATTTTGAAATCATAAATTTGATACTTCCAGATTCAAATTTATTTACAGATATTTTTACAGGTAAAAATAAATAAAGTGTCATAAGACTGCTTCATAACGAATTATGAAATTCTGACAAACTTTCAAATAAATTTATCATTTTAGGTACAAAAAGAATTTAAAAAATGATTTTATTTTACCTAAAAAAAGTAGTTTGATAGCGATGTCTATGAATTTTGGATGATTTTACTATTCAGATGGATAATACACAATAAAAGGAAGAGGTTTTTTTAAAAAAAATACCCAAACGTAAATATTCAGGAAAGGGAAATAAATAAAATAATTTGCATTCTTTTTATATTGTTCAAACTTTTTAGAAAATTCAACCATTAAAGTATTTTTTACAAAATGTATGTTAACACATCTCTTCTTTCGTGTTCCATTTTGCAACTATTTTGATGAAATCAGAGCAAATAAGAAAAAACGACGCACAACTATGAAATGAAATGATTCTGTACACACTACTAAGGAATAAAAACTTTATTTGTAATTTCTCATACTACTAATTAGAGTCAAAAAAATTCTCAAAATTGAAAAGAATTCGCCAATGGAAAAGAATTTAATCGCCTTCCGTTAATCCGGAACAGACAGTATGGTCCGATTTTCAGATAATGGCCAGACAGACCTCAAGATGTTCTCCTCAAAATGAAAAAGCGTTTCCTTTTTTTGCTCAATTAGAAGATAAATCGGCCATTTATTTGACCAAAAGGGATATACCATTCTTCTTTTCTTTCAGTAGCAATAACTCTAGCCGCTAGACATCAGAAGATACAATAGAACGAGATAGCGAAATTATCTATTCGATTATCAGAACAGCTGATAGATAAGCTCCGAGAAAAGATAAAAATTCTAACGTATAGTAGTCATTTATATAATAGGTTATGGTTGTTTTCCCCTTTTTCAAGCTCACATAAACTTCGACTTTGTTCACAAAGATCCTGATGGCCTCCAAGCTTTATATATTTAATTTAAACTATTTCCAAAAAAATATTCATTCTCCTAGAAGAACTTTGACTACCAACTGGAATTAATTAATTCGGTTATTCTTTTTCATCTATAAAGAACTGAAAGCGGCCAATTAATACACATATTATCTATATACAATACATCCAATGTCAATATGAAAATGGCGTGACTTTTAACTGCAGGAAAAACAAAAGCAAATAAAATATATTTTCATGAATTAGATGTAATAAGTCCATAAAATAGATTGGAAAAATTAATTGATAACCATAAAATCAAAAAACGAAAGAGACAGAAATTATTCAAAGCTTGATACTAGTGATTGTGCACTGTTCGTTATTCAACATCAACCTGAATTTCCTTGAAATAATAAAACAAGTTCATTAAATTTTTCGTTATTTTTATATAATCATTAAAAAAAACTGAAAAAAAAAGGTTGTGGCCTGATTTATATAAACAAAATGCTGAAAAACTAATTAAATATTTTACATATCTATGAGTTGCCGACAAAGGAAGTGTAAACTATTTCTAAAGCATGCGTAAACCATTTTAAATAACTGAATGTAGAAATATTAAACTATGAAATTTTAAGCAAATAATTACATATTTATAAATTAGATAATATATTAAAAATCACAAATAAATAGAATTAAACTTTTTAACTGATAAAAAAATTGATGTCTAAATGATCTGAAGATTAAATCAACAAACTGAAAACAATTTTGTATTCAAATTCCATTTTTAAACGAAATATTAAGCAGAATGTTATGTTTTTATTAATTACAATAGTTTCCTATTTATAAATTCTCCAAGTAAACATATCTAGAAAGAGTATACAAGACAACCACAGTCGCAATAATAAAAATGAAAAACACGAGAGAAACTACTAAAGAATGCAGCTGAACAATGTTATCATATCCTTTTTCAAAGAAGTAAAGTTATTTTTATACACTCATTTGCCAAGACAGCGCCGGACTTTGACTTCAAGGTTCAAGACGCCAAGTTATTAATTTTTTTTCCTTCGAAAACAATCGAATATACATTTTTTTTTTCGCAAAATAGTTTTTAAGTGCATGCTGAGGAAAAGATACTTAAGCTTTGTGTTCTGATAAAAGCATGGAAAAGAATTCTTATACATTCTTTTTTCACAAAGTTCCCTAATATTTTCCTCCAATTCGATAAGCTACAAAATTTTTCAATAAAAACCAATTTTAATTGTATCATATAGAAAATTATTTTCCAAGTAATAGCGCATTTTAATAAAACGGGAAAAATGGGATTAATTTTTTATTAAAACAAAAAGAGTGACGATTATATTTTTAAAAAAATTCTTGTTTAATTCAATACGAAATTTGTTTTATTATGTCCATGTCTATTTTTCAGACAAGATAATTCTAAAAATGATAAATATATGCATAATTATTGTAAGTTTATTTATTTTTTTATTATCTTTAAAAAAAATTTAATCTAAAAAAACGGTACAGTTTTTTTAAAAAGAAAATTTGGTATCGATATTCTGTACCGTTTCAGAAGTTACAAACGTATTTTTAGAATGAAAAGTAGATACGAATTGTGCGATTTAAATAAGTATAACAGTTTCGAAGAGCCTATCTAGCGTGTATATGAAAGATTAAATGTATAACCGTGTACATTTTAACTAAAAGTCACAAAAATGGGAATCACATTACACTTCCGGTTACACTGCTTCTCCTTCAAAATACATATACATCGCCATATCTTTTTTCTGCATCCTCTTCAGGAAGTGCAATGCCAGGTGAAAAAGGGACGTAAGGGGAGGGGGTCAACACAGACAATGATAAGCCATATGTGAAAATTTGGCGCCCCTGACTCAGTACCAAAGAAAGTTCTCGAATACGGTTGCTAACCGGCGTACTTGAACTTTTAAAAATTTTATTGTAATTTTTCGATATTTCCGTTGAGCACAAATGTTTCACTAAAACTTTAAAAAATAACGATTTTTCTTAATTTCTTATATCTGTTAATTTTAATTCTTGCATTTTTAAATTTTTCAATTAATTTTTTTTTCGATAATGTGTCAAAGTATTTCGTTAAAATATTAGATATTTAAGTTAAAAGAATAAAAATTACATTTAAGTGGTTGTATATTCATGAATTTCTTATTTTTCAACAGATAATTAAACAAATTTATTTAAATAAGTACAAAAAATAAGAAAATAATTTAAATCTGAATTCAAGATAAAATTAATTTTTAAGAACTTTATATTTAGTTGAAATATTTCTAATAAACATTTTTTTTTATTTCAAGTCAAAAATAAAACAAATAAACTATTAATTATCAAGTTTTAAAATAAAACAGCGGGCCAGTTTACACATTTTGTTAAAATTTAAATTTAACTGGCCTTTTTTTTGTAAAAATGGCGATGAGACAAAATCCTTTATATATATATATATATATATATATATATATATATATATATACTGAAAAAATATCTAACGAGCTTTTATTCTTTAATTTTGTTAAATAAATTTTCCAAACTTTTCACAAATCATTAAATGAAGAATTAATCTTCAGACTCTCAGACGACATTTTAGAACGTTAATTACGCAGAATTGACGTTTATCGTCTGCAGAATAATAATGACAATTCTACAATTTTTCTGTTGCCATCCATAAATTCATTACCTATCTAAAATAAATGTCATTTTCAATAGACGATTTAATTTCTTTGCAATAAAATTTTTAATAACTCGAATAAAATTCGGTGGAGTATTTAATTGCCTGGCCAAAATACTCAAGAGGGATTTTAAAAGTAAATGCTTAATCTGAAAAACTTGCCGCGTTTAAATCCTAAACGCGAAACAAACTTAAGATTAAGAGAGCAGTAGGTCGAAAGAGAAAGGAAATTTGCGGTCAAAGTAAGTACTGATTACAACCGGACTAACCCAATTGTCTTATCTAACGGAAAAGTACCGTAGCAAAAAGCCACCACCTCGTTTCAATTTGCATTTTTAGCCACTGCTATCGCACACAATCAAAATTCATCTTTAATACAAGGCTCTCTAAAACTTGATCCAATTGTGACCCAAATTTTTAACTTTGTAACAAAGTAAACTAGATTCTTTCAAAAAAGGAAACATTAATTTACGAAACATGTATTAAATTCAAAAATATTTAAATCAAAATTTTAATTTTTGTTTTAAAGTTTTCACTCAAGACGATTTCCCAACTAATTGTTTGTTGAGGATACAGAAGAATTTCAGTTGATGTAGGCGTTATGGAAGTTTGAGACAAAGACGAAGCTCAAATTTCTAGTTAGGATAAAAAAGAAAAATTATGCATTTATTGACATATGGGTAATAATTCCCAATCGATGCAACTATTGGAAATATCGGGATGGCTATCAAATTTTAGGAGAAGTTAAAAATCATGATATCAAATTTTAGTTGGTTATTCGATAATGACTTTTTTAAAGCCATTTCGGACGATTAAAAAAATCGACTCATAGCATAGTTTAGTAGAATGATGACTAATTTTTTTAACTTTGATTGTTTAAAAAAATTTGTTGTGGCATTTAAATTTATAACATTTTGAATGAAAAATCTTTAAAAAATGCTCGCTAATATCATGAATCGGACCTCATAGTATTTTAGTAGTGAAAATGACACCATTTCCCATGATTCCATAGTCACAAGAAAAATTACGTGTCATTTCAGATATAACTACACGCTGTCTCACGACTGTTTTGTAACATCACTTTCAGTTATTTATTTTTGCAACATGTGTAAAGGATTCTATATAATTCAAGTGGTTTATTTAATGAGTATGACGCGAGCACGTATGGAAACTATTTCGGAAAAATATAGCAAAGATACAAATGAAGAAAACTGCAATCGTACGACAAAAATTGGGATCAGGTCCTATCCAGATAATGGGTTATTGGAAAAACTTTCTCCGGTAATCGCAAGAAACAGGATAGTGTTGACGCAAGAGTTAATTGGCGGAATTTCTTAGACAATCACAACTAATATAACTGCAGATTGAATCATCTGCAAATTGGTAGTTCGAACAATATTTGGATACAATACGGAGTCTGCACATATTGTTTAATTATTTGTAAAATTCTGATAGATGTCTTAATAGCAACAATAATTGATTTTTCAACAAATTTTTTTTAATTCTTTTTATCTATAACAACGGTTGTTTTTGTTTTGTTATTATTTTGAGCAAAATTTTGCTCGATTAAGAAAATTTGTCTCTTGTAGGTATTCGGAACATTTATTATCGATATGGAAAGCTGAAGTTCGAATGTTAAAAGTTCCACTAATTTAGTATTTCGGGCACGGCGGGCCAATAGTTGAACCCACTATTCTACTAAATTCCCACCGCTGGCTAAAGAACTACTGCTGGTGTAACTTAATAATGGAGGGGGGGGAGCATGCTGTGTGTGTTGGTATTTTGTGAGACGAATACATCGTACTAACAGAGATGGAAACAGCCACACAAGTTGACGTGATTGTTACTTAATACTCTAGAAACCCAAAAGTTACATTATAATGATGAAGCATTTAATTTGGCAGCATTTTAATTTGGTGGCAGAATTTGCCTAAAACATTTTTTGTTGTTTTAGGCAAATTCTGCCACCCATTTGTTTGTACTATCTTTTCTGTCAAGAAAAAAAGTTTCGATGCCATCATTGAATATAATGAATTTTAAAAAATTTGGACATTTAATGTAATTTATAAAATACTAAGAACTTCTAAAAAGTATCATAAAAAATATTAAAATGTATGCATAAACAATTTTCTTTTCCAGTAATCTTAATGGCTCAGCTTGTCACATGTCCTTCCAATCTTGGAAAGGATCCAAATGAGAACTAACGCTTTCAGAGTCCGGAAAATTATTTTTATACAGTTGAAATCCTAACAGAATCGTTTGCTACAAACCTTCTGATTTCTATGCAATTCGCTTCCGTATGTGAGCATGCGAAAGTTTTCCGACAATTACTCTGATTTATATCGTCTGCAGCTCACATTGCGATGTTATTATCAAACAAATGTAGAATCAATAATATTTTTTTTTTCTTATTGTCGTCTGAGAGCATGTTTTTGTGAGGAGTTTTTGAACAATTGAAGGCAACGAATAATTGAAACTCCAAATCGTGTAAACAAAGAGTATAAATGGCAATATTCATTAGAATTTTTTAATCGAATATATTTTATCTGCTTTTACTAGTATTGCATTATTAATATGTATGCTTCTTTGAAAGCAGACGCGTTTTTAAAAGGTTGACCTGCTTCTATCAGTATTGTTTTTTAAACTGGTTTAAATTAAATGATGACTTCAATTAAGACAAATAATGACTTAAAAATAACATTGTTCACACATGATAACGAAATTTGCAATCGTACATTTTTCTTTTTTCTATATTATCTTTTATTAATTTATTATTATTTTTAGTTTTGCACATTTATTGTAGAACCTCATTAAATGAAGTAAGTGATTAAGTTTTGTTTTAATCCAAACCATATTCAAATTTCGTTTTATTTTATTTTATTTTCGTAACTTTAGTTTAATGTAAACGATTGGAGTTTTGATTTATCCGACATTTAACCTGTCATGAAATACGAAATTCGGGTACTGTTCAATAAAAACGTCGAGGTGTTGATGTTTCTGAGGTCTTGCTCACCTTGCAATTAAATTAAAGCGACCCTGGTGCACCTTTAATGAAGGGATGTGTGAATCAAACAAACCCGTCACATTCGATTCGACCTCATTCGGGGTAACGGCCGACAGCTCAAGAAACTTCGTTCTCGGTCTTTCCGAATTCAATGTGGACAGGGATTCGCGGTACCAACGACTCCCGTGAAAGGATTCAAAACGGTCACGAAATAGTTCGACGGAACGCGCACGCATGGGAGAAAAGAGGGTGCGACAACCTCTGGAAAGTGTATCAGCTTTAGTTTTCCACAAATCGCGTTCAATATCGAAATGCCAGGGATGGGTTTGAGTTTAGAGGCGAGGAGAATGGGAAAAGGGTGTTTCCCCCTCCCCTCTGTCTCACTATTCTTCTAATTTAAGACAATGTCAGAATCAGAACAAAGTTCGAAGCTTTACCAAGCTTCTATATTTATTTTATATCAAAATGTATATGTGCACGCTCATTTTATTAAAAAGATTCCAAGTATATTGTAAGTAAGAAAGGCAATATAATAAATTAAATATGAATTTAAGTCTTTTTTTTTTTTAAATTAAATGTAGGTGCTGTAAAACAATTGTTCTGAATGAAACAGACCTTTTAAAACCTTAATCATAATTTTACATGAATAAATTTCATAGTGCTTTCGGTTCATTTTGGAATTGTATGTTACAATTAGTAGCTAGATAAAAAATAATGCAAGCGATAAAAATTGATAAAAATGTTTGACAACGGATTACGAAAATGTCCGTGCTATTGCGCACGCGTTAGGATGGGTTTAATTCGTCAAAATAGAGGTGAAAGGAAAAATGAAAGGAGGGTTAACACTGAAGACTCGCGACTTTATGAGACATAAACATTACAGATAATTAGTAATACAGAAGGAAAAAGTACTAATGCACAGTAAACTATTTCAGAGCAATATTTATTTAATGTTATGTGCATAAGCGTTAAGTAATAAAGAATAAATAGAAAATTTCTGTTCTTAAAATTTGGTAATTATTTTTTTCCTATATAATAATCTTTTTAGTGTAAAAATGCTTTTTTATGTATTATTGAATTCCCAAAGCAATATTTTAAGATTAAAAACAAAAGGTAATAGAAAGTTTGTTCAATTTAAAACATTTTATTTTCAGCTAAGGGATCGTTGTAAACATAGAAAGTCTTAAAAATATTATTTTTAAAGTATATGATATTTTAAATAGGATATGAATTCTCGTTTTCTGCTTCTTCGTCATAATATTTAATATTATATAACATTTTCTTCGCAATACCCCTGAAAACTTTATTAGCACTTGAACTAACCATATCAATGCGAAATTTTGAGTAAAAATAAAATGCGGTCAGAAATGACAACACTCACATGCATATTATATATATATATATATATATATATATATATATATATATATATATATGGGGAAATTCAACAAAGGTCAATTTTCAACCACAATGAGATGACTCACACCACACCAGCGAGAATACGTTTGGTCCTGACAGACATTTTACAAGCAAAGGGCCCCTTACACAACGGTTCTTCTGTGGAATAGGGTCTCGAAAGTGAAGCCCTACGGCTCACCAGCCGGGATTTACCACCAGGGCATGGTGGCCCTTTTTTTAAAGAAATATCCCACTGTAAATATGGGAAGTCACAAATTAGAAATGCGTTTGAACTTGTACAGATTTGCCCGGCGATGCATACTCCAAATAATACCATTTCCTATTATACGAACGATATCCCACCCATATCTTTTCTTTGTGCCCCAACCCATTGTAAAGGGTTAGAATTGTGCATGGGGGGCATCCCCCACCTCCCTAACTTTACACATTTTGGGTCCTACTGCCATCTGATTAAAGAGAAAGATACAGTAGCACTTAACTGCCTATAACGCAACAAATTTTTACCGGCGAAGTCTTGTCAAAATGTTGAGAAAAGCGATTAATAACGAATAAAATCTAGGAACTGTCAGTAAAATAGTTTTATGATGCAAATATATCTGAAAAATATTTCCCTCACAATCACAAAAAAAAAAAAAAAGTATTTAAGAAACGTTCCTCAGAAAAATTCATTGCTCTCTTAAGAGTTCAATGACCTCTCTGGGCTTATTTTCCCTTTAACTTTTAATTTATGGTTACGAAATGTTTATCAATGTTTTTATTATTTTCACGTTGATAAATGAAGTTTTATCATACACATTCACAGTATTGTCAAATAAAAAACAAACATGGAATTTAATTTTGCAATATTTTAAAAAATATTGTTTGGATTCAAACTAATTTCTTATTCATTTACTTTTCTATCGAACATTCGAATATTATAACTTTTTAAATACAATTGGCTGAATGAAATACAAATACATACCTGAAAAAAGAAATATGCTTGAATAAAAGAAAAAAAGAAAAGTGTATAAAAAAATCACAAATATAACATGAAAAATAATAATTAAAGAAACAACTTTATTTTACACAACTATTGAAATAAATTATTTCACATTTTAACGAGGGATAAAATTGTATTATAAAAAAATTAATTTCAAAAAAAAATTAAGCCTTGAATACAAATTTAGCTAAAATTATGATCGACTCTAAAAAAAAATAAAAAAAACTTATATCCTTTCACATAATTTAAAGCATGTTCAAAGCCCCATAAATCCTTTTTCTTCACAATCTCCCTAATTTATCGAGAAAAAAAAAGAAAAAACATTCTCTAAAAGAATTCAATAAAAGACAACGCAACAACCACCGAGCGCGGAAAGTTCAAACACCTTTTCTTCCACAGCACTATGCCACCTTAACAAAGCTGAAAACAAAACAAGGTGATAAAATGTCGCCAAACTCTCACCACTTTGGCTACCAAATATTCAGGCAAACGAAGAGAAAAACACCGTGTAGGGGGAAAGAACCATAAACAAGCAAGCAAGCAGATGGAAAAGTGAAGAGAAGGAGCGAGAGACCATTGACCTGGGGCCATTCACCCACCGCCGCTCGATCGTTTCACTCGGCTGGACTTGAGCCATCTGTACACATTTAACTCTTCGCTCTCGCGGGTCAAACTAACTCAGATATCAAACCAGGTGAATCTGCTCCCGATTCAAGGCTCGGTGGCAATTAGAAGAGAAATTTGGCGAGGTCCGCTGGATCCAAAAAAGCGCCTCAGGTTGACAGAAGAAAGGTTGGGCGCGCGTCGGATAATTTGGAATAATTATTCCATACACTGGGGGTAGATGACAATAGCTGAAAAAGCACAAGAAAGATGCTTTCTTTCTTTTTCTCCTAAACGTTTCATTGAAACAAACTGAAGCCTTAGATTTAAGAGAAAATTTAGATTGATTTATTAACAGCTTTAAAATAAAATTGACCAAATAAGTTATGCATAAAAAGTTCTTTAACAGTATAATTATATTGAAGTTTATGTTTCGTTAAGAATATACTTGTTATTTTGGAACAAGGACATCATTTTTAATTGAACAATAAAACCATTTCGATAAAAAAAATAAGTAATGAATAAAAATAAGTCCATTTCTACTTAGGTCAACAAAGAAATTTTTTATTTTAGTTACTCTTTATTAAATTACAATTAATATAACTGTGTATATACATTCGACAGAATCACAATTATAAGTGGCAAAATAGAAAGCGAATTTCCTATTCTTCTTCTCGACACGTAACTCAACTTTAAGGTTAGGTAGGAGAAGTGACCAACAAATGATGACAAAGATTTCAAGGAGAGAAATCGGAATTGAACCTAAAGCTTGAAATTTCTTCAATTTTATTTTTTTAGAAAAAATGCTTCATTCTAACCACTAAGCCACAACTGCAAACTCACTCTCGAAAATCATTTGGATAAAACATCTGCTCATAGCAAAAAGTTCAAAAAATTTATCACAAAATGGAATTTTGCGAGAATTGAACTCACATTCTTCACTTGCACGTGAAAAATGTTAAAATTCTTGCATTATATCGATTGAGCTACAGTCTGTTGATTTCAACTTTTACTGCAAATTGCTAAAACACTATTTAAAGTACTAATAAATTAATATTTGAAAAAACTGTATTAACATCAAATGTCATTCACTATAAGTTAAAAAAAAAAGGTATTTGAGATTGAATGGATGAATAAAAAGTATTTCATTAACGATCGTTGTCTCCAAGGTCTCAATTTTTTCTGGGATTTTCGGGTCACGAGGGGTCATCTTTTGACAAACTAGTCAGATCCCTCACAGAAAAAATCCCTGGTTTGAATCCTTGCCTGAGGGTGACCCTTGAAAAAGTCTTCAGGCCGGATTCATCATACTTCTTTTTTATCTTAAATTTCACTTTAAACCAATTTTCTATTGCTATGTTAGATTAAATCATTGGTATTCTAGTAGTAGCAGCATTAGCGCTCTCTAAATACAATGTTGTGTTTAATTTTAATTTTTAATTCTTAATATTTTGGTTCAAAGAATTTGATATTTCTTTATCTTTGCTATGATATTTCTTTATTTTCGCTATGATAGATATATATAGGGAGAGTGTGAATGAAAGTAGAAATTTGAAAAAGCACCATTCTCTTTGGCGAAAAAATACAAGTGTAGCTATTTCAAACTTATAAAAATGTTTGATTTGGGGGGGGGGGGATAATGTCCCCTTATTTCTCTTTACTTTTATATTTTCGAGAGCCTAAGGATAAGCTGTAACGACCAAAAATATCAAAACTACGGGAAATCATTGAGGAAAATACAATTTTCGTCACTAGGATCAAAAATAGAATTTTTTTTACGTAGTCATAACTCGAATTGAAGGCAATCGGATTGGACGGTCTCTACTCCTTTTATCGCCCTAACATTTGAGTTAATTCATTCCAAACGATTAGGCGTGTCTGATTATGCCAGAAGTGCAGGTCGCACCGGATGCACGGTTCGGTAAATAAGCGGACACATGGTACAATGCGCAAAAGATAATATTTATCGGTTGTGCATTAAGACGACGTTTGCACATGAATGAAACGAAATCAACACGATAATAAAAAATATTAATGGGGTTCATATATTAAATAACAAACAAATTTAATGGCATTAAAATTTAAATATAACTGGTGAGCACTTCAGATTTGCTGCACTAGTTTTAAGGAATATTAGTTTAATGCATTTGGATAACGGATGTGGTATGTAGATCTGACGGATTCACTTGCAGAGGACGTAGAACCTTCACGTCCAACTGCAGAAGATATTAAAAATTGGTAGTTTTAATGGATAACTAATTTAAAAGGGAAAAAGAAATTTTAATTGACCGTTAAAAAGGGACATTAACTCGTATTTTTGAATTTAGTCATTTCGTCGAGGAAATACAGAGAGAAATCTAAGACAGATCCTTCACAAAATTTAATTTTTGAGTAACACGAATTAGTAGTGTCAATGATGGGGAGGGGGGATTTCACACAATTAAATGCAAAAGGGAGGGAGGTTAAATCTTGCCAATTAAAGCCATCTCATTTCGATAAAATGTATAAATATATAGAGAAATAGCTAGATTGTAGATAAAATCAAAACTTTAATTTAAAACAATTAAATAAAAAACATTTTTTTAAATTTCTACAGCTGAATAAAAGTTCAATTCTATGAACACCCAGTTTTAAAGCAACACTAGGGCTAGTTTGGACTTCGTAATTTTGAGCCAGAGTCAGATGACGAAACATGAATTGGCATCCCTTTCTCCAAACTTATAAGCGACAACGGTAGGACATTTAAGACCAGACGTGTTTAAAAGTGCATCAGGTCAGCTTCCAGCCAGGTTCTTAGATGAAAGGCCAGCCGACGGTTCTAAGATGAAAACAATGCTTGAGCTTAGCGTCCTCCGGTCCCGAATCCAAGACATAACCCCAGATACACGCGACCTCAATAGAATAAAAGAATTTTTGGAATGAAATGATAAGAACAAAACGTCGAAAGAATATTTTTTGGTGAGGTTTGTCTAGCTTAAAAACTTATAACAATCATTTTATAATTTTATTTAAAAAAAATAGTAGAATGTCAGAAAAAAAAATCATGTTATCGAGAATAGGAAACAAAATAATAATTTCGGTTCTAATTTCTTTATTTTTGAAAATTTTATGGTATTTCTTCGATTACAAAGCATGAAAGACATTTTCAAGGAATTAATGCTGAAGTGAAAAAAAGAAATTAAATATCGATATAAGAAATACTTAATTTAAATCTTTATTATTATTTTTATTATTTCGATGTAAATACAAATAAAAATAAATAAAAATTTAAAAAGTGAGAAAAATTGTACTATACAAAATTTTTTAATAATTATGATCCATAAAATTTCTGAATCGGGAAAAATAAAATTTAAAAATGAAACAATTTTAACGTTTGTTATTTTTTCTTTAGTAATATAGTAAATTCTCAATTATCAATTGCTGTCAAAATACTATTTAAAAAACCTTCAATAAAAAGTTTCTTTTCCTAAAAAAAGAGAATTAAAGAAAAAAGATATGTACAAGTGCATTCGTTGTATGCAATGTCTTCCTCGGAAGATCAAAATACTCAATAACTTAGAGATAGGGGTTACTAGGAAATAGAAGTTAAGGATAACTATATTTTATGACAACAAAAATAGAACAGCACAGCAAAAATAGGTCACAAAAGATAGTTTAATACGATTCTCGAAACTCAAGAGACCATTACAAGAAGTCAGTAAAAAAATATTCCAGGAAAACAGAATCTTTAATAATATTAAGACAGTGTCGAGAACTGTTGTATTCAATTCATAAACAAGTCAGCAGAAGTTCGATAGGTTTTAAAAGAAAAGGATAACACCATTTCTCAATCGGTTCAATCTGCTTCCGTTATCAGCGTATGACTCTTTTTAGTAATGATGTAAAGTCCGCACAATACACGTGCCTTTGATATTCGATGTTGATTCTTCATTTCGATGGCTAGAGTGTCAGGTTTCAAATCAAAAAAAAAAAAAATGAATAAATTTTTCAAAAATTTGATAACAATTAGAAATATTTTAGAAGAACATGTATTATTTATAAAAAAAATTCGAATTTTAATATAATTCTAAGAAGAAAAAGACGTTAAAAAAATCCAGTTCAGTGTTTTTAAAAAATCGTTTGCAACTATGAGCAAACTACTCGAAAATAATAAATCCCTCTTTCCTGCAAATTGCAATTCTTACAATATTGAAAAGTATATAAATCCCATGCATACTAATATTAATTCAAAGTATGTTGAGTAAAACATTTTATAAAACTTAAGGCAAATTTCTGTTAATTTATTCTTAAACAATTAGTATTCAGCTTAATTTAAAACATAGACAAACAGTAATATATTTTCTTCTAGATATATTTTTCAGAGCACCAATATAATAAAGTAAAATTAAATTCCTGCTTTTAAAAAAATTGCCAGAATAAAAAAAATATGACTTTAGAATATATATATATATATATTAATTCACCTACTAATTGGGATCTTTTAAAACGAAAAGTTGACATCCTTTAACGTCAGGAATAATTTGGTTTATTTGAAATAAACAAGATGAAGTAAAAACATAATCGATCCCATTTTTCTCTTCAAAAATAAATATTAGGAAGGAAAAAAAACTAAAAAAATCACCTTACATTTACAACTTCAAGAATTTTCTAAAAATGCATTATTTTTGTATAGTGTTTCCAGTAATTCTTTCGGGTCCGTCATTTTTATTTATTTAATTAATTAATTTCCATGCTTAATTAATGTACGGCCTTTCTGCATCCAATTTTAACGAAGGAAGGAGGTTAGAAATAAGTTTAAAGAAATAAAAGTGACAATATTAAAAGATTTTGTAAGCTTAGTAAAATAGGAAAAAATAAAAAACATTTGAATTACTTCCATTACCTCAAAAATAAAAGAAGGCAAAAACACAAAATTTCAAAAAATGGAATCTTCAATCGCAAATGTCAAGTTATGTGAAAACATCATTATTTTTAAGTCATTGTTTGTCTTAATTAAAGTCTTTAACCAATTTAAACATGTTTGAAACAATCACGAGACTTCTCTATCCCTCTCACTATATATAGGTATACATATATAATGATAATTTTTTTAAGCTTTCATTTTCAATTTTCCGAGCAGGTGAACAAAGTGACAAGCAATTTTGAGATGAAATAACAGCTATGATGTAATAGTTCTACATCAATCTTTTAAAAACGCATCTGCTATCAAAGAAGCATACGTAATAATAAAGAAATACTCGTAAAAGCAGCTCAACCTTTTTAAAACGCATCTGCTTTCAAGGCAGCATACATGATAATGCAATACTGGTAAAAGCAGGTAAAATTATTTTTTGACCGCAAATTTCGGAGACATCAAAACCCTCAAACAAAAACATGTTCTCATATGATTTTTAAAAAAAACATTTCAAAATGACAATATTTTTATTCTAATTCGGCTAATAAGGGATACAAGACAGCTAAACATTATTTAAAAATTTAAACAAATGAATAATAATGTTTTAAACAAACAATGAAATGTGTATGGTTCAGTAACAAAAGTGAAATATCTGTTCTATAAATAAGAGATTGGGCGTTAACGGGTTAACATAATAAAGCTCATAACCCGCAAGAAAGTTCTATACACGCCTAACAACTCTATACCGCTTTTATACCGCCTTCAATTCTTCCACCAAAAGTTATCTGCATGTGACACTTTGTAATGATGCGCTGAACGCGGCTTTCAAACTCAAATTTAACAAGTTTCTTCCTATACAGAAGATCACTGGAAAAGCCCTGCGGCAAGTAACCACATGTTTATCTCCAAATCGATAGCATGCCTATCGCCAGGAGGTCGAAGTAATAAATAAAAACACTTCACAAACGTTCGAACACACATGGCCGCAGTAAACAATACCCTATAGAGATATGAACAATAGAAGATGCTCCAAAGAGATCCGTATTCAATGGAAGATCCTGTAAGTTTTTCTGCGCTTTCTCTGTGCTCGAGTGGAGAAACGGGATTCGCTCTTTGGAATCGTACACAATGGCACATTTCTTTTAAAAACGGCCATGTCACATTTTAAGGACAGAATAGAAAATAAACAAGTTCGGAAACTTTTCTTTCATGGTGTTTATTCTCTTGCATCTTTTAGACTTTCTAATATACTTTCTAAAAATGATGAGACTTGCAGTCGGTGGTCGCATCATCATTCCTAGACAATAATACAACCAAATATTTCCGAATGACACCAATACATTTTTAATATTAAATATACGAGGTAAATCAATTTGATTTATGGCAGATTGTATGGACATCTATAGTCAAAGTTATAAATAATGAGACTCCAGTATATGTGAATTTCTATGGCGTTATGGAAAAATTGTGACCCGAAACCCTAAAGAGACAGATTCCAATTAAAAGACGTGATTGAAATTTCAATAAATATGTCCGATAGTTCATATACCTTATAAAGAATCTGGTCAGATGATGAGGACGATGGATGAGTGGGCATCTATCTCTACAAATCGGTCTTTATATATCGGCCAGAATACAGGACCCCTACGGGTTTAACGTAAATCAGACCTGATGATAACGCAGTTTGTTTGGTGGAATTGAATTTCGAACTTGGAACCCTTTAATCTCGATGTCAATATCACAGCCAAACCATTGCTCTAATATTGTAAGAGTTCATTATTTTTGAGTATGTATATTCTATAAATAGGTGACTTTCTTGAAAAGGTGAACTGATTTTTAATTAAATAATAAAATATGAGCAGAAATAAATTCATCCTATCCACACTTTATAATTAGGTTTTCTAGTTCTATCTAGTTTATTTATTTAGCAGAAAGCAAACTTCTTCTTTACAATAATATATCTTAATCAGAGCCTGATTAAGGCAGGCGCATAAGAGGCAGTTGGCCCGGGCCCTCACATAAGAGGGGGGGGGGACACAAATCAAATAGAAAGCCTATTTTACGTTTTCTTCAATAATGAAGTTCGGTTTTTCATGGCTAATGTAGAGAAGAGGAGGGCCCCAAAGAAATTTTCTGCCTCGGACCCCAGTTGTGCTAAATAGGGCCTTGATCTTATTACCACAATAAAATGTAAGAGCATTTGTGCGAAATGCCAGGGGTGCAGAAAACGTATCTCAGAAATAGTTTGAATACATAAAGTATTTTCTTCGAAGTGTTTTCAGAATCATTTAAAGTGGATAGAAATTGTGAGAATGTGAAGTTAACTTGAAAAATGAGTCATACTGACTCATTTCTGTTAAACAGGTAGAAAATCAACAACCGTAAAAACTAGCGTTAGAAATACTGAATTTTAAGAAATAGCATTCATTTAAAAAAAAAGTATTCTAAACAAAGCGTAACAGTTGTTTAAAATTCGAAATTAAGCAAAGAAAAGAACGATTTAGACAAACTTATTTGATTGCAGAATGAAAAATAAGTAGTCCAACTCAATGTCTACTCAGTCATAATAACAAAGTATTAAAAAATCAAATAAATCAGATCAATTTAAAATTTAGCGTAAAAGGAGGGGAAAAAAGCTCAATTTATATACAACCGAAGGCTTTTTCCCCTCCCTTCGCCCCTCAAAAAAAGAATACAAAACATACAATTGTAAAATAGCTTTCCTCAATGACATCTGGCATCTCTTCAGCTACCATCTGCCCTACTTCGGAGTGATTACTTTCAAATTCACTTCAAAGTAAACGACAGTAATTCAGTTTTTCATTCAATAAATTTAAGTAATGATAAGTATTGCCAATATCATTTATGTAAATCTTAGTCTAACTGGCAAAACTTACGTATAATTCTAACAATGAAATTATACCAATTTGAATTTGAACTGCTCCTTATTAGAATAAATTACAATTTAAAATTTATCCACATTAAGAGAGAAAAGTAAATAACTCATTCTCCCAAAGTTAAAAATTTTCAAGATTTATTTCGCATTTATTCGTGCAATAAAAAAAAAATTATGCATATCTTTGACCTGGTGGTTTTCACCAAATTTACATATATTTTTATTTAAAGCAGCTAGAAAAGCGCACATTTTATGCATATCTTTTTTCAAATATGTAGATAATTATTATTAAATAGAAATGAATGTTTGTGTTTCATGAACATTATCTAATACACGACTAAAAGAAAATATTAATGAGATTAAAACAATAAAAGGAAAATAAAAATTTAACTTCAGGAATGACAATGGCACTAGGTCTTAAATTCCGGAGGAATTATTCATTAATTTTTAATTGTGAATAATTAAAAATATTTAATTCGTCCATTTTGAAATTCATGCAAAAATTAATGAAACCGATAAAATTATTTAATAAGATAACAAGGTTTGAAAAAACATTTCATAAAACATACTAAATTGAAAATTGCCTCAATTAAAACGAAGAAAATCGATTTTTTTAGAGAACATTTAAAAAAAAAAGATAAAAATGCAGCTGAGTTGTATAAAACTAAGACAATGATAAAAATAAAAGGTGGCAATTTCTGATGTTATTGGATGCCTGAAGCAATTTAAGTTTTTAAATATTCATTACAACAAATTTAGTTTTGAATTCAAATATTACTATCGCCTACTGAGTAATTAAAAGACATTGTAATTAGAAAATGCTTCAAAATAAAAACATACATTTCTTTTATAATATAGAGTATTATATTTCATTTATATAAAGAGTATTATATGCAATTTTGAGTATTTCAAAGTCTGGTTTAATAGCAATTAAATATTCTGTGATTATCAAAATTAACAATGTATGATTCCATATTATTAAAAAAAATTATATCAAATTTTTTTAAAGAATATTATAGACTAGCATTTCAATTTTTAATAAAACGCAAAAAAAGAAAAACTATATTTACTGATATAATTTGATAATATAAGCAAAGAAAGAAAACGTATGCTGTCGTAATTACCAATATGCATAGCGAAAATAAATATATAAAATCGTCTGCATTGGTAAAACTAATCTTTGGAATATAAATTCTTAAATAAATCGTTTGCAATGGTATCAAAAATTGATTAAATCATTTCTTATGCTAGAGAAATGTAAAGAAAAATAATAAAATTCTTCTTGTGTCGTTCCAACATCAAAAACGCACTCAATGAATTAAAAATTTCCCACAAAGATGCGGAAACGGAAAATGCCTCTTGGCAAGCAGTTCAGGTTCAAGTATTACTAATGGCGGAAAATGCGCCGACGTGATGCTGAGTGACCCGGGATCGAAGTGTGCACGAATGTTTTGAGGAACGAAACAGAAGAATGCGAGTGAAGATATCATCGGCTCGAATGGCGCGATCATAATTAGAAAATTTAATGAGCAGCAGTTTACGAAAGAAGCGGATATTGAAAGTAAACAAATCATCCAGATTCGACTAGCTACCGCAGTATCAAAAGATAAAATAGCATATTTAGTCAATAGTTTAACCGAAGTTGCGCAGTGTAGCACTATTGCATCATTCGAATTGTTTAGATAAGCAAATTTAAATAAATAAAAATAATCTTTTATTAAAAATAAACTTAAGGGTTTTGATATTTTTAAAAACTTATTGGAATCATACCAAATACAAAATTGGTCCTTATTATTAAAATACCTTTATTGTAAAAAAAATAGGATACAGGATTTTAAAGTACATTATAAATGTAAAATTTATGCATAAAATAAATGCATTCTTTCTAAATTACCTAGAAATATACGCTGATGATACAAACAGGATAAGAAATTCATCAATAAGATATTAATTTATTATAATTAAATAAATGCATGAAAACTAATGTAACAAAAAATGTATAAATTTAATCGTTCATAAAAGTATATATAATGAGGCATGTCGTTAATGCTAAGGAACAACTGATACAAACGTTTTATAACATGAATATTATCTTAACTTCATTAAATCTAATCAATTTAATTATTTTCCAAGGTTAGCCTTTTCGATGTAAAGCGTCATAATGGGGTATACGAAGAGGCATCTTTTGAAGGACAGAAAACAAAAACAAAAAAAAAAAAAGAAAGAAAGAAAGATTTAGGTGAAATTTTTCCCAAAGGATAACAAGTCAGGAAAAATCGCAAAAAAAAAAAAAAAAAAAAAAAAAAAAAAATAAAAATAAATAAATGAATAATCCGATTAGGCTTATTTTTTCATTTTAATACCACTGTTTTAGTTCGTTAGAAGTATCAGAATATGGACATGTTTTGACATGCTTTTATTCATCAACATGCAAAATAGAAACATATTAATTGCCACATACACAATCTCTGAACTGAATCATCGTAAATTGGCAACTATCAAAAAATTAGAAAGCACTGATGAGTTTCATACCGAAGGCGATCTAAGAACAATTTACAAAAATCGCTTTACTGCGTTTCATCTGACTTTCAAACAGTAATTGAAGTACGACAGCCTGCGTTCGAGTATTTATACAAGTGACACTTAGGGACGACTTACTACGTTTAAAGCCGATTGATTGCAAATTAAATATACCATTTAATTTACAATTCCCACTTTGAAATCTATGAAAGAATGAAAAATACTGAAGAAATCAAATTAATGGACTACAGGAAAAAAAATAGTGAACAAAGTGTCGGACGGTCTAAGAATCATAAAAAGACTGATTCATTATTTACAATTAGGTCCGTTTTAAACTTGAACAATTTGAGAATCTGAACAGTCCTTTCACACAGAGCGGATTGCAATCGAAAATATTCGGTTTTCCAATATAAAAATACGTTAAAGAGGCAGAAAAAAAACTTGAAAAATAAATATTTTAATAATTTCCAGCATCTGTCGGGGACCCCTCAAGTCTTTGCACGCTAGAACATGTGAGTCATACTTGTGGTTTTGAAACTACCAAGAATAAAGTGATTACTGACTAATCCAATCAGTTTTCCCCCTCTTCCGACACAGACGGTTAAATTACGCGACTCAAACAGTGCGATAGACGCCCTGACCACCAAAAACGCACTGAAAGAAACTGCAGCCATAAAAAAAAATCGATCGAACTTATTTTAATGTTTTAAATTAATTTAAAAACTGTCAGAGCGATTGAAAAATGTCTATTAGAATAATAATTTAACTAGTCAAAAACAAGAGATTACGAAAATAATTAAATGTGTATGTTATCTATGAGTAAAAAAGTATAGAATTCTAAGGCACACTTTACATGATTCATATATATTATTCAAGACCCCTTTTCTGCGATTTTTTAATCACTGTAAAGAAGAGCTCATCTAATTAGATGGCTGTGAATCAGAGGCGTGAATCAGGTTGTATCAGTGAACGCCACTATAAAAACTCCACAAGTTGTGCCACAGCAAAAAGTCGCCACATTTAAGAGGGAAATATTTCCTGAACGATCCATTGTCAACGGAAAACAGGCAATCATTGTTCTCTATATGTGGAATGTTTGTTTGTTTTTTTAACTTTGCCTTCATTTGATAAAGGTTTAAACATCCCAAGATATTTGCTGCTTAACAAGATGATAATATAGGAGCATTTTTAAAGCCCACTTCGATTGGAAATTTGTAATTTAAACATCTGCTACCCAGAAAAACTTCAAGTAAGGAATTCAACATATGTGTGCTAGAGGCAATAGGGGATATTTAGCAGTTAACAAAATGAGAAATTCAAATGCAACATCCTACCAAAATCATTACGTTGCAATTAATCTATTGTACTATGAATCGCAATTCCTCTAATGACATACTTTTATCAACCTTTAACAAAAAGGAAATTCTAAAGCCAGAAAAGAATTCTTATCATATTCGTTATCTTAAGTTTAGGAACATAATCGTAAAAGCATTTGCAATCTGGACCAAGATAGATCTCATTGAGGATAATAGCAACAATAGTTTCTACTGTACATAATCATGTTTCTACTAACCAAAAGATAGTAGAAAAGTGAAATGACAATCGACTTCCGGTACTTTTTCGTTAGCTGGACGGCAGCGAAAAATCGCCAAAGAAAGTGGCCGAAATTCCACAATATTTGGTGACTTTTCGCTGTCGACCGGCTAACGGAAAAGTGTCTGATTTCCCTTAATTGAATATTCTTTAAAAATAAATGTTTCGACATTTAATTTTGACTGAATGTAGAAAACAGTTTCCAGCAAGAATACGCTAAAAACCTTTAATTCTTTAGAGGAATATCTGAATAAAAAATTTAATTTATATTTTCTATTTATCAATTTTCTGATGGTTGTTACACGTCAAAAAAATATTGTGAACATTTCCTAATAGTGACGAAGCTATAGCCTTCCGTATTACCATGCTGCAATAATTTGATTAGAAGGTCATTCCTTTATCGACCCAATTATTTTACCATTAATTTTTTGGTGCAAAGAAAAAATTAGCTTGCAAGAAATTAAGAGCCTTTTTAATTAAAATAATTTAATTAAATGTATAAAATATTTTCAATGTCAATTTTAGTTGACATAAATTTTTCTCTAATGGAAATAAAATACTGAGATCATATTGTGAAGATTTCTGACAGATTTAAACGGAATTTTAAAGTACACACGGTAAATAAAGGGTTAAATCAATATTAATAGACATAAGAATGGAATGTCCCCGTAAAAGGTGTCTTTTGATTCGAATATCTTTTAAGAAATATTTTACCCTATTAAAATTATCTATACTGGGTAAAGGAGGTCAGACTGCATGTCTTTATCAAAACAAAACAATAAAATGAAAAATTATTTCTTTGTAGAAGAACGAAAAACGATAAAATTCCTAGCGGATTTTCAAATCATATCTACAAGAACAAATCTTTTTGTCAGAAAAAACTTCTTAAGACATATTTTCTTTCAATATTCTATCGAATTTAAGGAGGAGGAGGAAAAAGAAGAAAAAAAAATAGCTTTTATTGGAATTCATGACTTCGAATTTTCCTTATCAGCAGACATCTAACAAACTGCAAGTGATCCTTCAGCAGATATTTCAAAAAACAAAATATCCCCCGACGTTCATCCTACAGAAAAAGGATGATGCTATCAACAAATTATAATAACAGGTTTTTCTACGAATAGCTATTTTAGTACACCAGTTCGTCAAAACAACGAAATTAATCGCAAATGCGAATATAGTCCAGGAGGACACTCTGATTAGCGAAAAACTGATTACGAATACTTGGTTGTGCTTCAATAGGCACGACAATAAAAACAGACCAATTCCGGAAAAAAAGAACACCAATAATTCGTAAATATGCGGATCTAGCGTCACCTTCAAAAGCAAAATCATCGGAAAGCGTAAGACGGATCATAAATTGACTGGAAATTATTTTGCCTCATCGGATTATACTATAAAAAATAGAATATAAACAAACAAATGTGCAATCAAAGTAGCTTGTTGTTTATAAGTATACGACGAAAATAAACAGCTAGTTAATAACTTTGTTTTCCGGTTTAATTTATTTAGCAAGCAGTGTCAGATAATAAAGATGGTGGGAAGTTAATGACGCAGGACCTGATTGCGAACCTGTAAGTTCAAAACAAAATAGCATAATGATATTGAAAGAGTTAAAAGAAATCTAAGTATTTAGTCTTAGGACTGATTCTCAATATTAGTTAATATTTATATGAAAGTTATATTTGCTATAAATAATAATATTTATAAGAAAAATGACGCCATAACACGCGTTTATAGAAACGCAGAGCTAAAACAATAAGTATTAATAAAATGCCTTATATATATTTTAATAATATATCTAAATTATTGTTTATTCTCAGATTCAGAAACACTATATATTTGCGCATACGTCAGGAGTATCATCTTTTATGTACCCGCTTTTTTGATGGAAAGATGTTTCCATTTAGCAATCGAATGAACTCATACATATTATTCGCGAAATCAGGAGGCGTAATAACCAATCATCTTTCTACCCTATCATTGCTTAACCAATTAAGTGCTTTGAGGTGTACATACGTCAATATCAATCTTTATTTAGGTGGCGTCGATGAGAACTTTCTTTCTCTAACAAAAATAAAATCGCATTCGATTTATTATTTTTTTGCAAGATTAGCTACGCAACCATTTCTATTGCGTTTGTCATGTCTATGCATTATCGCTTGCTTTTAAAAAGGAAAAAAAACTTGAAGGACTTCAAAAATTAATTCAGCAATTAACTGGTTAAAGAAGCACAAGCTACAAAAAAAAAAAAAATGTTCGATTTGAGATCCTGAAACGAAGAGTGTTTTTAAAATTTATTAAAATTAGAGAAAACATTTCGAAGAAGAAAAAATTATCAATTGGAAAACTAGTATTGTTAATTTTAAAGGGACATAAAAATGATTTGTGCAATAACACGCTTCAAAATGGAATGAGAATTGTTTAATAGTTAGATTTAATATTAATTAAAAATGTAATTAAAAAATCGAAAAGACCTTGGGATACACTTATTATTAAGACTTGCAGATTTGATAGTTTTACAACCAATGTCAAAAGGTTCCCAGTAAGGTGTTTTGAATTATTTCTGCATCACTTTTGTCACAAACTACAAGTTAATAAAAAGAATCATATTAAAGCAAATTATAAAAATCTTTAGAATATATTTTTCAAAATATTATAGAAGGAAAGATAAGTTATTTCGGAATTCAAATAAGAGAATACCAAGAACGATAAATGTACTATCCATAAGAAGAAAAAAAGTATAAACATAAGAAATTTGAAGAGCAAATAATGACTTAACACTACCCCTGATTTCTTATGAAATCAAAAAACATATTCAAGACAATAGGTACACTAAGAAACAGAAAATCTTCAAATGAAATAAATTAAGTACCCTCGTTAAAATCAAATGGTAGAATAGAATGGCAATTAAAATCCCTAAGACACGACTTCAGAAAACAGAAACCAAACAAAAATCTGCCTCTTACGGCATATCGATAACCGGTGTATCGATTACGGCATCCGTCTCAATAAACGCAACTGCGAATCTGATATGCAGACGAAAAAAATAAAATCCTTATTTTAAAAAGAAAATAAAGGTAATCAAAAATCGTTTGAGAATAGAGCAGACTAAACACTGCTAACAGAAGCTACACTTCATCAAATTATTTAATCCGTTCAGCTTATACGAGGCTCGTCTATTGATTAAGCCAACATTAATGTGAAAGCTAATTAAAGCTGCTAAAAGAAGAACGAGTTAATTCGTCGCCAGATGCCCCGCGAATGCGAAATGCCTCATCAGAAGCGAATGAATACGTTGTTTCGCCCCTCTTGTTTACTCCGCGGGGTCGGGTAGCGGAGCTGCAGGAGAATGCAGCCGATTTAACCCACTTCATTCGGGTGAACTTGTTTTTGCTTTTTGAGCGAAGCGCCTTTCTTTTGAGGTCACTTGTTGGGTAGGATTGAGAGCACGGGGAGTGAGAGAGAGATCGTTTTCTATCCCCTCCGCGCGCGAGAAACGTCACCAGCTGCACGGAAACGGGTGGCAGACGATCTTTCAGTGAAGAGGTCCCGGTGTTTTATGAGGGAGAAAATTCGGCGATCCCTGCTGTGACGATAAGCGAACGTTTCAACGCTACTGGTGGCGGTCGAAAGAAAACGCGCAGTGTTAACTTCTCCGCACAGCTAATGAGTAGGACACGCTCGGAAATGAACAAGGCACAAATAAACACGTTATTTATTCATGCGAACTACAACGATGGGAAAGTAATAAAAATGTCGACGAAGAAACTGAATTTTATTTCAGTTACAATCATATTCCGAATTTTGGATACAGATATTCTATACAATACTTGTTAAAGATACAGATTCGTGATGAAATCCGGGTGTTTTATATATTTACACTCGATTTAGGGGACGATAAAATCAGATTTGTTTGTCGTTTAATGACAAAACGGCTTCAGTTTCAAGATATCCTTTTAAAGCGACAATTTTTGATGAGGAATCAATGTTTCAAAGATAAAATACACCTTTCATTTCAACCATCTGGAGCCATTATTATCTTCTATTATTAACAATTAAGCGATTTTTTTCGTCCTAATGTTATAAATTAGATATATTAACGTCGAGTTTTAAAGCAACGTTAGGACTATTTTCGGACGAACCACCTAATTTTGAGCCACGGTCAGAGGACGACACCTGAACTGAATATACCTAACACTGTAACATGAACCCCTCCGATTCCGAAGCGAAGACCTTACCAACAGACCATCGCGGTTCCGTAAGGTTATAGAAACTTATTTACAGATTAGTGTTATTGTATTAACGTCCCGTTGTAAAGTAACACTAGGGCTATTGAGACGAAACCCGAAATTTTAAACCACAATCAGATGACGGGGACGACACCGGAGCTGTCCCCCCTTTTCACACCACACCAGCAGGGAAAGGTTCGGCCTTGACAGATTTATTCTGAAACTGACCCCCTTACACGACGGTTCTTCGTTGGAATCGGGTATTGAACCTGAAATCCTACGTCTCACGAGCCGAGATCTAACACCAGGGCACCACGACCCCTAACTTAACTAAGAGATGAGTTTGTTTTTTTATGGCACAAAAGCCAACTTTGGCTAAGCTGCGCCAATTTCATGAAATTAAAATGCTTGTATCAATTTATAATGAAGTTAAAACATGGGATGTTTACGAAAACCCAAATCTCTAAAACAGTACGACTGTGAATCATGAAAAAGTGCAACAATGATGTAAAGTATGGTACTGTATAAAAAAGAGCGATTGATGTGTATATAAGATTATAAAAACCAGTAATTCTTAAAAACCTAAAAAAAGCCCATACGAAATCTTAGAAAACAATTCGCCCAAGCTTATCTGCAGAGTAATAAGAGCTCCACACAGACGAGTTCACAGAGACAGGGACATTTAATGCTTTCCTTACATAGAATATCTGTACCAACTTGGATAAAGAAAACAATTCCTCCGTTAACAAAAACTTTATTTTAAGGTTTTATTTAAAAAATAAATACAAGTGCATTGACACTTATTCAGTTTAGCTATATTTGTTAATCAATATTAATTTGGTCTTCATTTATTATAACTAGACTAATTAGTTTTAAACTACTAATTTAAGAGCCCAATCACCCTAAACTTCCAACACTGCAGTAAAAAAAGCCCATGCCCATCTGCGACGCTTTGCAAGTCAAGTTGTTTGCGCTGGCGGAAAACAAGCCATCAAAATTTCTCCCGAGTCGCATGTGTTTGCTCATCACGTATTTAATAAACAATTGGGTAACACGTGATTTGTTAATCGCAAGGTGGTCCATTTCGCTCCCTTTTATATGCAAGAGAGCCTGACGCAACTCTTCCCCGGTTGCATCAAAGGAGCCGTGCGGTAAAGGAAATACGCAGAACCTAAAAATTACTCAGAAGCGGTTTGACTGGCGAATGGAAATGAGGCTGAGAGCAAAAACAATGACACAGCAGCGCGGCTCGGTACACACATATTTCTCCGACATTTGAAGTTTATAAGACGAATCTTTTTTTTTTTTTCTCTCTCTCCCCGAACAGCAGATTCTTTGTCGGTACTAGTGGTTTTGGTATTGCTAGAAAGTCTTACAATCAGCAGGGTGCTTCAAAAAAAACACTAAACTTTAAGCACAGAACTACGCAGGCGGCGAGGAAAAGTAATAAATATGGAAAAGATTCAAAGGAAATAAATATAATTCATAAAACGATTAATTTGTACCCTCTTCTACAGCAACATGCATGTGCGTGTGTGCATTAAATTCTAATTAATTTACGTTCTAAAAACAATTTCCTAATAGTTAACATTAACATCTGAATTGCTGAGGTCCTTTTCCCCCCTGCATAGCCAAAAACGCTGCGATAGCAAATTCCTGTCAAAAAATATGTAAGCTCAGAGAATTTTCAGGCATTCGTTCTTTGCTGCTTTTTGGCTTTCGATTTGATACGCTGCATTGCTCTTGTCATAGTTTGGACAAAAAAAATAATAAGAGAATTAAAAAAAATGAATATTTTCTTGAAATTATGACGATTAAAAATCGTTAAAGAACTCTACGATTGCTTCATCACAATATGTTTGATAAATATACAAATAAAAAAATCCAAATGACTATTTCATTTTAACTCTATGAATAATCTTCATTTTATATATATATCATAAGAATTATAAAACTTGCAACTTCAAGATGCAAAACAATGTAAAGACGTACATAATATGTATAATCTATTCTGTATAAAATCTGTTTTATTTGCATTTCTTCAAGCCAGTTTAAAGATCACTTTCTGGTCGAAATATTCTTACATTCAGAATGATAAATATTTGTAATTATAAACTTCTGTAAATAATATGCTAAACCAAGGTCACTGTCTGCATTCGCGACCTCTTTTAAAGACGGAGAAAAAAAAAGTCACTGGCAATCTCATTTTCATCCAAAAACGAAGGAGTACATAACAGCCATCATGATTAAGCACTTAACGAACTGAACACTTACTAATGAGTAATTTTTTTAAAAAAAAAATAACAACTTTCTGCAGTTGAACTTCACATTGAAATCGAAAGATGATACTACGAAAAATTTTGTAATTTTTAATTTAAAACTCTTCGGGTTACCATAATTAAAAATGCAAGGTGCAAATGTAAGCTAATTTATTTCATTTTGAAAAAAAAAAGAATCCGGGTTTATTTAATATTTTTCATACATAAATGTAAATTAAAACTTCCAAGTGGTTAATCTAATGCAACAGATTAAAGAAATTATCTAAAATATTGAAAAAAAAAATCATTTTACTGTTGAAGTGATTTTGTGTTACGTCATTCGCAGACAATAACATAACTAATTTATTCATGCCATTTAAATAAATATAATCAGTAAACGATTTGAATATTGGAATTTAAATTATAATATTATTAAATTTATATTTACTAAGCTACAAATGGACATTTCTGATATTTAGATTATAGAGTTTTGGGCCATTTTACAAAGGGAAACTCGAGAAATATGTAATAATTTTTAACAGAGTAGAAAAGTCAATTTTTTGCGAAAATATGAAAAATCTCTTTCTTATTAAATATCTTAAATGTTTGAATGGTTTTCCTTACAATAATCTGTGTTTTGTTTCTAAAACCTTTTTTTTTAAAGAAATTATACTGATTTTTATACATACAGTTTAGCACTATTTTATATCTTTAAAATGCTGTTTTCGCAAATTCTAATCTTTGGTAGAATTTTCATATAAAAACTTCATAAATAAAAATTTAATGCTAAAATTTCAGTTACAAGTTTGATGTAATAATTTCTTAATATGCTTTGCGGTTGTTGAATTAGGGAATAAGTAATCAATTCATTACAAATATTTTTTAAAAATTAAAAATGCATGTTATTTATTAATTGAACATAATTTATAAAGAGTGAATGCAGAATACAGCTTATTTTTAAATAAGAACTAAATAATATACTTCTTAAACTATTTACAAAATTTTAAGCAAATCATTTGATAAGCTTTTAAATTAAGGTCTATTATTTTTTTAAGTCATTAAATAGTTTAAACCAGTTTGAAAAAGCAATACTGGTAAAAGCAGCTCAACTTTTTAAAAACGTAACTGCTTTCAAGAAGCATACATAATAATGCGGCACGGGTAAAAGTAGGTAAAAAAATAAATGCCCTTAAAAGATGTTGATTAATATTGCCATTTATGTTTTATTCATTGCCTACGAGATTTAGAGCTTCAATTTTTCTACACTACTATCTTTAACTACAGCATTATAGTTTCAAACAATTATATATATGTGTGTGTGTGTGTGTGTGTGTGTGTGTGTGTGTGTGTGTGTGTGTGTGTGTGTGTGTGTTTGTGTGTGTGTGTGTGTGTGTGTGTGTGTGTGTGTGTGTGTGTGTGTCCTTTAAAAAATCAATCAAAAACCAAATCATATAAGCCAAAAAAAATGAATTTATCTGGTATATTAAGGTTTTATGGATGCTTTCAATATTTCTTCAGCAAAAAATTCATAAAATGTAACTATTTTAAAGAGTTTTTCACAAATTCATCCCAAATAAACTTAAATCTAGATAAAAACCACAAATCAAGCATTTTCTAATGTTCATTCGCATAATGTCCCCGAATTAAAAAAAATACTTTTTGAATCATAACCTCTGACTTTTCTTTTCCAAAAAAAAATCAAAGGAAAAAATATTTTTTTCATCATAAAAAAAACTATGTTTTTGAAAATAACCAAAACTGTGTATCATTTCGTCAATATTTTCATCCCATTACAGCTCGAGCAAAACAGTCGCCGCGAACGGCAAGGTCACCTCCCCAGTCCGTCAACAAGCGGCCAAATGAAGAAATTTCACTTTTACGTAAGTCCTCTCACCCAAGGCGATTATCGTAACGGAGAACCTCGCCGACACACCAGGTGACGGAGTGACCTTGAGGACAGGGGCATTCGATAAAGAGTTCAACAGTTTCTCCCGCTTAAAATGAAGAAACGGCATCGAGGCCATTGTTCTTGGCGGCGAATCAAGAGACCTCGAGTACCCTCAGAAAGGATTTTTACCTTCAAATGAATTCATTATGAAAGCAGGTTCGATTTGCCGAACATAATGAGGGGCTTCGAACTCCAGCTTCATATGGCAATATGTAATAAAAGTCCCATGAAAAATTCCATATATAACATTTTATATTCTGAAATATTTATTACACATAATTATCTTTTAAGTTTAAAATTTGCAAAAATTCTTTTATTTTGAAATTTTTTAATTAAATTTTTTTTATTAATTTGATCTTTAAAAAGTTTATTCTATTTATCTGTATTTCCAATCAATATCAGTGTTTGAATCCGATGGTTTTGGTAAAAAAATGGTGATATTTAAACTTAAGAATAAAATTCAATTAAAATGCGGGTTTTAAGCTTTTCAAATAACTTCTAAAAATAGCATTGGAATTATGTCTTTCAAACTGAAATTCAGTTTATGAAATGGTTTGCTCTTATGATCTGCTTTTATCCATATTTCCCTGATCAGGGGGGGGGGGGACGGAGGAATTTTATTTTGAATACTTTAAAAACACTAGAATTTAGTAATTAGTATCGATAAAAAGAATAAGCATTTCGCAAGTGTTAATCTTTAGTCATATATTTACAAAATCTTAAAAATTCCTAAAAATTTAAAATGCAAAACGTTTAAATGTAAATTTGAATTTCAAAAGTTAATAATTTATGCCGTGCACAAAAAAAAAATTAATGATTTAAAATTTATAAATGGCAAAGTAACTCAAACACTCGATTTAACACTTTCATTAGTAAGGAAAATATTTTCACCTATTTTAAGATGGGTGGTTGTTGCATTAAATCATAATCTATAGAGCACTTGTTTCATGATTTTGCATTATTTTAATTAATATTTTATTAAAATAAACCAATAAATAAAAGACTGTATAATAAACTTAAGTATAATTTGTGTCACTTTTGTACAATTCACTGGGAAAAATATTTCACACAAAATTACAAACACCCTATACATTTGTATATATTTTTCTATTATTTTTAGTCTAAACAAACTAAAATAAACAACTGCATACTAATATTTACTCTTAACAACCTTATGGTTTTGTAAAGATTAAAAACTAATTCCATTCAAAAATTTTAATTAAAAAAAAAAGAACGATTGCTTTAGAATGTTTGCCTCGACCCTGAATCCGAAAGGGAAAAAAAAAAATCATGATTAAAAAATATTCGCGATTTTTGAGGTCATAACTTAAGTATACAGCAGACATATTGGATAACCTTGAAGACAGCGTACAGATAAAGAGTTCAACAATTTATCCTGGAGAGAATACGAAACACAGCAAAGAACGATGAGACATCGGCCATTGTTCTTGGCTACTCATCAAAAAGCATGAAATCTAGTGTCCTTGTAAGTTATTTTACCTTCAAATAAATTCGATTATACAATATGATTATATACTTTCCAAAACAAATCGCGAATGCTTAATTTCTGTGGGTTTACTTTCAAGATCATTTTTTAAATTGAAATTTAACAGAGAGATTTAGGATACAAACTAAATGTTACCTTTATATTGTAATACATTTCTTCGAATATTTATTTAATATTTTTCTGCAATTTCTTTTTGCAAAAACTTCAAAAATTCAATATACTGCATGAAAGAATTTGAAAAACTTAACTAAAATTAATTGCTTAACTTGCTCTTTGAAAATAATAAAAGCATAAATAAAAGTTAGTAAAACGTAGTTTTTTATTATTTTTTTTATTAACTTAATAAGCTTTAAGAACTATGATTTACCAAATTTATTACTGACAATATTTAATTCAGCAAGTTTTTTTTAACAATTCCATAATAAAAAATTTATTTTAATTCAAAATTAAAACTATTTATTAATTTTTTCCCATTATCGTAATTTGTTAAAAAACATTTTGCAGAAATAAACAAATGCAAAACTTTGCGCGAAAGTCATAACACTGATTCTCCTACCCTCCCATGAAAGCACATGAAAAATAAATCTGAATGATTGGATCACCGCAACAGCAAAACTAACGGGATCTGTAGTAGAGTCCTAAGGGCCATCACCGGTCACGGTAAAACCCTTCCCGTAGGAAGTACGTCCCGATGTCGAAGGGTGGAGTCAGACCCTCATCTATATCTATACCCTCCAGATCCAACCACCATGACGGAAACATCCATATTTAAAGGTATCCCCGGGGAGTAAAACTAAGCCAGGGAAATCGAAAATTTTTGACACAACTAGAATCCGAGACTAAAATTTGCTAAAAAAAACTTTTCGTAATAGAAAAAAAAAAAGACTTCCGACAGTAAAATCGAAATCCGAGTCTTTTCTACGATTTTCCAAATCTATAGATACCATGTATACCAGTAAGGTTCTGAACATGACCTTGAAAACCAACATTTACCGTATGAAATGACGAAGCGACACACAGAGAAGAAAACATTGTTCTTGGCCGCCCATCAAAAACCTCCGCGTCCTCCAGGAGATCTTTTACCTTCAAATGAATTCGTTTATGCAACAGCTCATTGGTTGTTATTAAATGTCGTTTCCCCGCACAGCGCTGAGAGGTTGAACAACATTAGAACGGTGCGCAGATGCCATGCATGACTGCCGATGAAACATCTGTTGCAAAACCCCATGATTCGGGAAACAGAATGCATAGTTAACGATGTAGAAATGAAACTCGGCGAGTTTCGAAGCGAAGGATATTTGATGCAGAGGTTAAATCAGAAGTGAAAATAGTTACGAATCGCGTAATACAAAGGGGGGGAGGAAAAGAACACTTTTCAGCAACATATGATTCCGCTTTTCTATTAATTCCTATTATTAAAAAAATTGAAGTGCAAAACACTTTCAAATATTTCGTATCTGAAATTATTAACCAGTTAACTGTTTCGACCACTTCGAAACATGTGTATCCTTATTGTCCTTATATAATCATATCAATAATAAAAATAATAAGTGTTATTAAATAAACTCGTCATAAGGCAAACTGTACGTTTTCAATGACGAATATACTCGTCAAAAATAGTTAACTAGTTAAAGGAAAAGGGTGAAAAAATATTTCAAGAAATCTCAACTTGCGTAAAATGCTTCATCTACCTATTAATTTACATGATACATGCAAAATTTAACTAGATTTTTTTTTTGGTTTTGTTTTTTTGTAAAAGCTAGTGCATTTTTTTAACATTAATTTTCTTAGTAAACATAAAAATATTTTTTAAACGAGTGTTTTTATTCTACTTAATTTTTTTCTTAGTTATTTCCTCAAGTAATGTGTAAAATTATTTCTTTTGCCCATATTCACATTATATTTTCATAATTCTCAGAAACGGGAAAAAGTTTGTACTCTACGAAGAATAGATTTTCTTGTTTTACATCATAAACACGGCTCCATAAAAAAATAACATTAATTTTAAAAAACTCAGAAACAGACTTTCATTTCATTTAATTATACAAGTAAATCCAAATTTGTAAAGGAAAATATCTTGATTTAAATCTTTCTATTTAAATAGTTTTTAATGTGCACAATATCATTCATATCGTAGATATAATTTTTTTAAAAAAATTATACGTGCTACGTACTTGAAAAACATCATTCGAAAGCAAGATAGCCAACATTCCTTCTTTTTTTTTTCTAAAAGAAAAATGAAAGTTTCATCTATATTTATGTATTCTAAACATAAGTTTGGATCTTAAACGAGGTTATAAAAACTACAGGAGCGAATACATCAATAAATTTTTATAATACAAAATAAATAAAACTAGAGCGGCCATCTATAGATTTTTTTAAAAGATTAGAAATGCATCTATATAATTTTTTTCTCTTATTTAGCGTGAATTTATGCTTCATTCTTTCAACTTACAAACACATTTGCGGTCAGGGAGAAAAGAAGAAAAAAAAATTCTCCCTCGATTGATGTGAGGTTACGTGAAAGAAAAAATAAAATCTTAGAGAACATATCAGTCGATGAAGACAGGAAGACACCCTTTAGCTCAGAGCCAGCCGGCAAGTCAACTTTCTCTTTCGCAGGAATCGAAGATCCTTCGAACACTTTCGTTTTCTTTTCCTCCAAACTTCTGCATCCATTTCCGAGCCGATTCTTACCAGCAGACAGAGGAATCAACGAAAAGAGGAAACAGGTGTTTTATATTTGAGAAAGGATCTTCAATGCGAATTACAAAAAAAGGGAAAAAGACAGGGAGATACTTTCAGCTGTCAATCTATATCCTTCAAAACTTTAAAACAAATGCAGTTAAACAAAAGTAATTTAAAAATAGTCATCAAAATTTAGAATTTAATAAATCAATAATACTTTTTATGAATTCTGCAATTCATTAAGGAATAAAAGCATTCAACAAAAAAAAAATCAAGTTTACTCAAAATGATGAAAAATTCTATCGCATTTTCGTAACTGCAGTTGAATTCAAACATGAAAGAAAGAATGCACAAATTGTTATGATATCTAAAATAAGACAATCAAAATTATGACTGTATCTTAGGTTGCTAAATGAGTTTTGAAAAATTCCTTAATTATATCTTCAAAATTCCAGAGGAAACTTGTTTCAGAATAAACAATAAGTAGTTATACCCTATACTTATTATTCCAAATATAAATAGTAAAACTAACAATTTAACATATGCAATTAACATTCATAAACAGAAGCAGACATTTTCTTTAGTTTCAAGGAAGAAATTATAAGTTCAAAATAATTCAAAAAAAAAAATATTTGGAAATTTTTTTGAAAGACAGAAAAACAAAAATTCTTCAAAAGATGTTTTAATAAATCTTCTTCTAAATTTCTTCATTACAAAACATATGAGAAAAAAAATTCAAAAAGTAAAACAAATTTAAAGAAATGAAATAGAATTTGACTATTTTCATTAGAAAAAAGTTTCAAATTGAAAGGATATTCCATGAGAATAGATTTTATCTTTAAAAAAAATTACATAACTTCATATATATTTTACCATTAAGATTTACGTGCTTGAAATTGGAATGCTAATTATCTTTCAAAAATAAAGAAATTTGCATGTCTTTTTTTAAGTGCGGAAACATTCCTACTTTAACTGAAATATTAAAAAAAACAAACTTACTATTATTTTAAATTAAATACAGTGCAAATAAATAATTTTTTTTAAAGTTAGCTTCTGTCAATAGAAAAAAAATGCAAAATAACAAAATTATAACATAATTTGAACTTTTAAGTCATTCCAAAGCCACGGGTGCGAACAAATAAAATTTGTATATTTAAAAGCTTGATTTTGAAAATGCAATTTTTGTTCAAAATTTTAAATTAATAAGAATAAAAATATTGAAACAAAACAAAATAGTTGACAAATTTCATTTTGCCTCTTTCCCAAAAAAGATTATTTATAAAAAAATGATATTTTAAATAGTTTTAAAATATATATAAAATAATAAGCATACCAAAAATAATCATAAATAACTACACATAAAAAAAACCTCATAATCTGATAAAAATTAATTTCATTACAGAAAAATGAGGAACATTTTAATGCGCCATTATCTAAAATTTGGTTACACGTAATGAAAGAATTACATTATATGTTTTTTAATTCATTATTTCAATTCATTCTTTAATGACTTCCTTTTTTTCCCCATTAATTTATGATCATTGAGTCTTTTGACATTCCTCACAGTTCTATCGAAGAAAAAAAATTTCCTCATTAATAAAAGTTTTAAAAATACTTCATAAAAAAAAATTTCCTCCCAGTAAACTTATTATAATTATCACAAAGGGAGGGAGGAGGGGATAAAATTTACAAAAATTAAATTTAAAACAGTTGATGTCTAGATAAAATATAAAAATTACATGAAAACTCATTTAGTCAAAAAAAAAAAAACTTTGTAGTAAAACTTGTTGGAGAATTACTAATCCTAATCAATTTCTTTTTTATTGCTTTGAGGCAAAAAATATATATATAGTAAATTATGCTTGAAAGCTCTTAAAAGAACAAACTAAGGATAACAATGCTATATTTTCAGGTTAAGCTATCTTTCTACAGAAACCTAGTTGGAATGATGATTTTATTAGTTATATTTCATATAACAATATTGATTGTACAAGATACTGTTAAATAAAATGCAAAACTTCATAAAATAATTATTTGTGTCATAGATACATATTAGAAAGTAAAATAAATAAGCTTAAGTATATTAAAATGGATACTTTTTTATAAAAAGGTTTAGAATTATAACATAAAAGAAAATTAAATCTCAAGAATGATGAAATTTGCTTCTAAAAAAACAGAAATCAGTAACAATGGGTCTAATACAATTCTCTGCATATTATATTAAAATAGTGATTATGTCAGATGACTAAACCTCGAAATGATTCTTGTTTTAAACACTAATCATTAGTTCTTTTCTCCTTTATTAATAAACAAAGTAAGCAGATTTATAGGGGGGGGGGATTTTACATTTTTGCAGGCAAAACTCCATAACAGGCAATAGGCATAGAAATAAAAAAATCCCTTTGAAATAAATATTGCTACCAATAAAAAAAGTTAATCCAAAATTCTCTTCATTCAGAACATATAAAACATTATTTATATTTAAAGGGCAAAAAATCCAAATATAAACCATTTTTTCTAAAATATATGTTTATAAAACTAAAAGAATATTTTAGTGAACAGCAAGGGTGATTCCCCTTTATTTAAATTGTAGTAAATACACTAATACAGATAGGAGGAAGATACAGACTTTCAGAACTTGGAGAGTATTTTCATTGTTAAAAAGAAAAGAAGAAGAAGAAACTGATTATCGAAGCACGAAAATTAAGACTTTTATAAAGGAAAATCCCATATCAGTTCTTTTAAAACTTCAGTTAATAAAAGATCCTTTAGAAATTTTAAAAATGATATATATTATATATATATATATAAATTTTGTCTTTTTTATTAAAAACTAATATTCTAAGATTATTTTCATGCTCAAGTTAATTCCTTTAAGAAAATTGCTTTCTACCAATATTCCCCCTTCCCTCAATCTACATTTTATATTTCTCATTCAATATTTTGTACAGAATAGTATTTAAAATTCCTCAATCTGCCTCATATTTCTTATTTATATCTAATACAGTAAGGCATACGGAATAACAAATCATTCATGATATAAAAGAAGTATAGAAAATGGAATTTTCATACAGTTGGGTTTTCTCGTAAATCAGTTCTATGATAAGTGCATATTTCAGTAATGCACTGTTTCAAACAGAGTAAAGAAGGGAAGAGTGACTTCTAATAAACTGCTCCAAAAACTTACATCAACTCTTAAAATAAATTTTTATAGAACTACAAAAATAATTTTTCTTGTAGTATCAAATATACATGTTTCCATATGATTTAAATTCAGAAATCTTTTAACAAGAGAGATAAAGAGCATATTATAAAAATGATGAATTGTACCAGGAAACCTTCTCTTTCACAACCATCTGAAACAATATACTACAAAATGCATCATGCATTTTACAACAAAGGCAATAAAAATTAAAGACAGCTAAATAGAGTTACAAAAATCAAAGGCATATTTTTTAAAAATATAACCAAAAAAAAATACTCGACAGAGACAGGACATCAGATATAATAAACAATCATAATTTTTAAACTTAAAATTGATTGGCAGGATTATAAACTTAAAATATATAAAATTTATTGATCCAAATTATTTTTCAACATATACTATAGAATAAAGAAACAGAGGATATATATTTTTAATTATCTAAAGTTTTAAATAAATATGGCCTAAATTCCTAAGATAATTCAAATGGAAACAAATAATTCTATTGAATTTTGCTAAGTTATAAATAAACTATTTAGGGTTAAATTCACTTAGCAAGTTATATAAATAGAGAAATGGATAAAATGATTATTCATATCTTAAACGTTTGCCGCTAAATCTTAAATTTTTATGAAGCTTTCTTATTTTTTTACAACTTTGAATGAAACACAAAATCTAGAATCAAGGCTTTCATTTGTTGTTTTTTTAATATTTCTCCCCTTTTATTTGGCTTCATTTTCTTTTATAATATGTATATATTTACTTATGATTTTTTCAAAAATTCATTGATAATCTCAAAATAAATATTTACAGAACCTTCATCAAGTTGTTATTTCCATTAAAAGGTTTAATATACTGTAATTTTTAATGAATAAGAGTCTTTTTTCAAAAAAAAAAATCTTGCTTTAATGATTATTTTTTTAATATACAAAAGTAGAAAAGAACATTTCTTTTAAAAAAATTTCATTTAATACATTCATATCAATTTATTCAGAGAAGAAATTTTAACTTAAAACTAAACATTATATTATATTTATAACAGCCAGAAAATAATGAAATAGTGTCACTGAGCACAAATTTTAACTTTCAAATAAATATGATGAAGCATTAATTATGCATGAACGAAACTTTTAGAGAATGATTTACTTTTCTGTATTAATGATAATAATAAAACTATCTAATATTTCTATAAGCTTAAAACGAAATGTATAAACTCCTGTAAATATTGATTTGGACCATATGAGAAAAAGTAACTATACAGAGCACACATCTAAAAGAGCTATTGAATAAAAAATAAAACTAATAATTCAATGCTTAATTTGCAATTTATTCATATTTTAATTTTTAATAATTTATGTGAAACAGAAAACATTTTTAGAAAAGTTGAAAGCACACACTTAAGTTTGGATTCTATGTATGTAAAGTTTTAAAAAAATTAATAAATCTTTTAAATGAATCTATATAAAAGTTTCTTCAACATTTCATATCATTTTTTTATTCAATTTTTCCCCCCAAATACATTACAAAAAAAGTAGCATTTTTTTATTTAGATTTTTTTAAAAGTAAAATTTAAATAGATTATATAAGTTCAGCTAAACAAGATTAAATTAAAATCTATACAGAAAATAAATAAACTTCCTAGAAGAGAAAATTATCTCAATGCTCCTATGTGCAATGATGAAACATTTCAACAGCTCTTTCTAATTAGGTCAGTGCTATGATAGGTCAACCTCATTTGCAAGCATGATCTTGAATCAAAATACCAGCACGGTTTCAGTTAAAAGATTAAATGAAAAAGTAATATTTCATTTTAATTTAGAATGAAAATACAAAAAGTTGCAAAAAAAAAGGATTTAGAATAACATTATATAAAATATTATCTATATTTCATATATATTAGGAAAAAATAAGACAGAATAGAAATGAACTTTTTTTAAAAATGTAAATACTTTAATAATGGAAATTAATACCAAATAAGTTCACAAGAATATATATTTCTGGCATGGCTCACTTTTGAAATTATTTTTATGACTTTTTTTTATTGTTAGAGTTCCAAATATATTATATGTATTTTTTTTATTGTTCAGATGAAACCCAGAAATGTATCGCTTCCCAAATTTATCACAAGTTCTGGATGATAAGTAAATAGTTTTATAATTTGAAAGTATTACAAATTACAATTTACTTGCATAAAAATTGCCACAGATAAATACTGAAATCAATCACAAATATTAAAGCCAAAAAAAAAATCTGATATTTCAGCAATTACCAAATTATTATGGTTATTTTGAAAATCACACTAATAATCATTAATATAAATTACCCATTTTTGTACATCCTTACAGAATATTAAAAAAAATATGAATCTTAATATACAGATAAAATGTAACTCCTAATAAATATATTTTTCTTTCTTATGAAAATTCAAAAATAGGGTATATGGTTTTATAATTCATTACAAGTGAGAGATTTCCATTAATAGATGAAAAATAATTCTTAAATGAAAATTTTAAGACAATAGTTGCCCAGTTATTTTTACAATAAAATAAATTTGAGCAACTTTTATATAACTATTTCATGTATATATGAATTGAAAATGCAAGAGTAAAATCTATTTTCCAGGTATTTATTAAGAAATGAATCCAAAACTTTATAATAATGTGTATGTGTAGAAGCAAATAAAATTGATTATTCATCTATGTTGCAATAATTAGATCCTTTATTGAGAAATATTAAAGAAAGAAAACTACAGTCTTATCCAAGAGCAAATATTTTTAAAATGTGTTATTGTAGATTTTGCAGAAAAGTCAACTATTCAAAGCATATTTATTTTATTCAATATCCCAAATCCCATGAAAAAATCTTAAAATGATTTATTCTTAGATAGGAAATAACTGGATTGAGTGCCTTATATAATAAAAAAAAAGTTCAATAAGATATAAAAAATAAAGCTTTAGCCCCATCTATTGTTATACCACAATATTTTAATTAAATGTTCAGAACTAGAGTGAAACGTTTTACACAAATTTTAAACAACATAATACTAAACAGCAAAAAATTTCTCGTGATTCCCCCCCCCCGAAGTTTAAAAAAAAAGTTACAAGTTGAAGATTAAAATTATAGTATAGTTAGTTAAAAATAAAAATAATAAAGAAATTTTGTGCAGCATTTCCCTCAAATCTCTTCACAAATATTTTTTAATAAAGATTATTTTTTTAAAAAAAATCAAAAATTGTATTACTGAATATGAGAAAATCGTCAGGATATAATTGCAAAAAGTATACAAAGAATGGTAATATTACTCTTGTATCAATATTTATAATTCAAAGAACATGAAAATAGTATTTAATTATAAGTAAATCTTAAATTATAATGTGTGCATTTCTGCAGGTAAAGTTTCCTGTTTATCCCCCTCCCTGAGCAACTTTTAACCGAGCAAAACCATCCCACGAATCATACTTCCTGGTATATTTCTGCTTGGCACTTTGCCATGTGAAGGAAAAAATATTTTGATTTTTAATAGGGAACTTTCGAGATTATAGCGTGTACTTAGAGTTAAACAGACAAGATTATGATCCCAAAATAATATTCTCATTTCTCACAAACGACCGGAGCGTACAACTACGCCACAGAAATGTGACCTCAATTCTGTTCATGTGAAGTTCAATAAAAGACGGAACACGAAATAAACAAAATGACAATACCTGGTTGAACCATAGCGTATTCCACTATATTCTTATATTATAATAATTCCACATAGGTAGTCACTAAATGTATCTTTTAATCCTTAGTGTTCACGGAAGTGCAGTAACAAATAACTATACGAATTTTTTTTCACCACAATTCTTTTGCCACGTAAACTTCAAGTTTAAAAAGATCACAAGATATAATTTTTGACAATCTTTAAAGAGTTACGTTAAATTCCAAGGCACCATATTGATTAAACAACTGATATCAATCCGTAAATTTTTAGGCGGCTTTGGTTACAAGTATGTTATTTCAGTAATTCCAAGAGTAACATCAACATCAAGCCGCGTAATTTTCAGACTGAACTAGATTACGAGAGTCAGCTGGTCGCAAGAAACCAGAAGGCACCTTTGACCAATGAGAGGATCGCTTTAGGGTTGTTTTCGGAGACGAGCCAAAACGACGCCAACGGTTAGAAATAGCGCCAAACGAAAACTTCACGTGAACAAGCAATCTTTCTCTGAAAACAAATCGATCGTTTGGTGCAAGAAATAAATAATAAAGAGAAAGGATTTTTCGGTTTCAGTTTCAATGCTTGTTTTTCAAAAATCCGCTCACAGGAGTTTCCGAAACACAAACAAGGTTAGCAGCACGCGTAAATGTTATTATCTTGCTGAAGGTTAGAGGACGTGCTATTTTGTGTTTGTGGTTAGGATTAGCTCTCTTTGTGTCATGTCTGCATATTCTGGTTGCTTTTCAGTAGACATTTTAGTCGTTATCGGTGTTCTGTTAGAATACAATACTATTACAGATAAGATTTGTTAACTAATTTCGATTCATAACACTGATAGGATTAGTTAACTAATTTCGATTCATTATATAAATAGGATTTGTTAACTAATTTCGATTCATTCTTTTATCAAAATTCTCTACAGAAATTTAAGGTAGACAGGAGTCCTTTTATCAATAACAATAAATATTTGTCAGAGAATTCTATGTTATTCTTAGCTTCTACCCTACAAATCTCCTATCTTAATTCCTGTGAGGGTTATACTTTAAATTTAGTTTAGTCTTATAATCAACAAAGAGGAAATCTTATCTTTTAAGAATGAAAAAAGAAATGCAGCTTGATAAAACGGAGAATAAACCCCAAAAAATTAATTATAAAAATTAATTTTCGTTTTGTTCTGTTGTAATTGAATATATATTTTTTTAACAAATTTGTAAATTACAAGCATATTATAAATATATTTTTTATGATAAATCTTTAATATTTGAACCTTTTAAAGTCTCTTTTGACCCTAATAATCAACCATTTGAAAACATTTTTAGGAAGAAAATTAGGAGCATTTAATAGCATTTATTTCTACACATCAACATCTCTATAAATAAAAAAATTTCCCAGAAATCCTAGGTTTCATATCCAGAAAGTTTGATTGTATTTGCCAATTTGGCAAATTGATGGTAATTTTAAGTCTTGTGCATAATCAGATAGAAAACTTTAGGTAGACTCTTTTCGTCCAAACTTTGATAGATACCTGCAGTTTAGTGCAAAGATCTGAGTCGTGTTCATTTTCTTTTAGATTTAGCGAAATCTAAAACAAAGAGATTCGTTGAAATATCGAGGGCCCATTTGTTATCGGTTGGAGATTAATTAATTTTTTTTTTTGGTGGGGGATAATTTGTATGAGAGAAAATAAGAATACATATCAGCTTTTAAAAAAAAAAAAGAAGAAATCTGAAAGTAATGAAGCGAACACCCATAAATTGGAATAAAAAAATGCTGGATCATTGAAAGGTTCGTTATTAAATTAACATTATTTATAGTAATGAACTTCGAAAACCCTTGCAACATTTTATTTCAGTTCGTTCTATAACCAGCCGTGTTGTAAGAAAGCAACTTATACAGACCTTGTTATCAAGTAGATATATAATAAAGATGTTCGAAAACGAAAAGAATACTTTTGATAGGGAAAAGTAAACACATGTACAGATAATTCTTATGAATGCTTGGAAAGTCCAAGCAATTTATGACGAAAGCAAATTTGAATTATTTGAATCTGTAAGGAAGAAAAAAACAGAAATTTAGTTTCGAAAAAAAAAATCTAGACTTTGGTTTCACAAACTGCAATTCAGCCGTTAATTCACAATAAAGAAAATACTTAACTTTGAGATGAATTGGCTCTTATATGCATATACTTTTGTATGATTGAATATATTCCATAAACTTATTGGAGTAGAGTTAAAATTAAGTCCGGAAAATGATATTCAATTCAAAAATGGCAAAAATTTTCAAAGTAAGTGAAAAATAACCCTTGCAGAGTAAAATTTGTTCTCGAATCTAATGGGAATTAGAACTCATTTGTGCCAGTTTTGATCAACAATCAAGAAAAGTAAATTTAAAGACACAAATAAATTTTTAAGAATTCGTTCAAATGAAAGGGGGAATCCACTTTTACTTGAAGGGGGTTATTATGAGGGTTCTAAGAGGATTATAACCTATAGCTAAAGATAAGAAATGTTAAGTATAACAATAACAATTAAGCAATTAACAATAGTAAATGTTTTAGTATAAATGCTTGTAATTTCGTTATTATTTCAATGTATACTTTTCATTACATATTTTTCATATTCAAAATTATAATTTGTCTTAATGTTTAATCGACTATATTTAGATTTTCCTCAATGTTTAATTTCCAATGTTATGCCACCAATGAAAGTCGTAAAATTTTCTCATAGTTTTTAAATATATTGATTTTAAAAACAAATAATTTTGAATTAATTTTAAATATGCATAATTTATATGATTAAATTTTTAAATAGTTTATTGCTGTTGCAACTTATTTGCCAAAATAATACAGCTAAAAATAATCAAAATAAAAATTTACCACATATCCTTCAAATAGGAAAACAAACTTCCATAACATAAATAAATAAACATAACAAGATAATGGCAGTCACTAAAATCACTAAATGATATAATGGAACAAGTATAATTGTTCCATAATATCATTTAGAAGAAATTAAATAATTATCACTATAATACATACGTTTGAAACTAACATTTTAAAAAAATATGAAATTTCATTCAAAAATTTTGTAAAATAAGAAAAATAAGGAAAATAAATTCAAGATTTTTTAAAGTGCTGAAGACTAGACTAAAACTATTTTGAACAAACAATTTTCCAGCATAAAATCATACATACCTAATCATTAGTGAACCATTAATTGATTCAATAAAAATTATAATTCCTTTCAAGCTATTTGTGTATTACAAGTGTACAACAGATTATGAATTATTCATCATTGTAATATAACAAAATTAATTAGTGAATAAAGACAGACACTAATGAGTATAGACAAAAAAAAGAATACACATAAAATGCAATGCTAAGAACCACTATATTAAAATGATGAATTGCAAAAACAGTTTTTTAAATAATGAATCTTGATATGCATCAAAATAATTTCAAGCACTTAATGGCAAACGATTTCTGTAAAAATTTTATATTAAATAATATTTAATTTTTTGTAGTTTGTACATAAAAATTAAAATAAGAAAAAATAAAAGACTAAAATGAAATCTGCTATGAATATTTCAGTGTATCATGTCAGAATATAATTTCTTGAAAGGCCAAGCACCACGTGCTCGTGCAAGTTAAATTATATTTTTATTCATTTTAATGGTTTCATGGAATGAGTCACTTTAGTATTGCAAACGATCAAAAAAACTCTGTCCCGCATTGATTGTTTAAAAAAAATATCACTTTTCCTATTTATTTCGTTTTATATAATCACGTGCTCAAAATGACATTTTTCTAGGTTTTATTTGCTGTAGTCAATTACTTTTTTAAAAAAATCAGAGCTTTTGTAAATGCAATGACAACGCGTTATTAAAAGCTGATTTTTTGAGATGCTCGTGTAGATAACAATATTTTTTTTCACCTAAAAATAAAAAAAAATTAATTTTTCGTCTACGGATCCTTGTTGATGTCAAGAACCTCAGCACAAAAACAATATCTTGTTCCGACATAACAAAAAGGTATTTACATAGAATTTCTACTAAAATTTGATTTCCATTAGAAGTAAATTTTAATTAAAATATAAAATTAGTGCTGAAATAATTTTTATAATCAAAACACTTTCAGCCTTTTTAATTTAGGGAGAGGTAGGGAAAACAATTATAACAAACCAATACATTTGACTTATGGATATAAGATTTCACTAAATTTTATTGAATTGCTTTGAGATATCATGTTTTCCATGAACTTACCATAGTGAAATAATCATTCTTCAGAAAAACATTTAAAAATGCACGTGCTAGTTATTTTATATAAATGCACAAGCAACAAATTCTATTTTCTACATTTTTTCCCAACAGAATTACCTGAAATCAGCAAATTCTAGATAAACAGGTATATTACTAAAAATACTACAGATACTATTTTTGGAGATTTATACAGAGAAAATACAATTAGTAATTCATTTCCAGTGTTAAATATTATTATTTCCTGTTTCAGCTCTACCTGTTGTGTGACATTACATTTGCAGTATCTAAAGGTCTATTAATTAGGGATTAAAAATACAGGTTTTCTTAGAATTTACTAAATTAGGAATTTATCTTTAAATCTAAAATAAAATTAGATATTTTTTCCAGGAAAAAAACAATTTTTACAATTTAGTCGGTTATTCTATAAGAAATAAATATTTGGAAATATATAAGATTCTCGTAAAACAAACACAGTACCACTTACCATCAATTAAAAGAAAGGTAAATATTGTGCCTGTATCTCATACAATACATTAGATAGACTTTTACAAAGCTGAATTGATAAATATGCCGATACAGTTGGCCCCTAGATTATTTTTAATTTGCAATATTTTCAGATTAATTTAATTTTGTACTTTCAATTAAACTTATTTAAATAAAATCAAATATTTTTTTTTCATTTTGAAGTATTATAATAATATTCCTTAGTTAATTACCTTTTGAAATTGCATGCATTACTTTATAATTGTAAAAAATATTTTGCCTTAACATTTTTTTTAAAAAAATTTCAATTCTATAATTAAATCGTATATAAATAGTAAAAAAATGGATGTTTCTATTTTTTTAAATCTATTCTTTCTACAATTACAAATTTTAATTTTGTGCTCTTCTTTTATACACAATATATTGAAAACAACTCGCTTAGAAACGATCCCTTATTAATTAATTTGCAATTTAAGTTTATCAGAACTTAATACTTTAAACTATTTGAATAGAAATAAAATTTAAAAGATGGAAAAAAAAACTGTTCTTTTAAATGAAAAAGAAAAAAAAATCTCAAGACTAGTATCACCTAAGTATCCTTTGAGGGCTTTGTCCTATCTTAGTCCCTAATTTCACGTAAAATAAAGTTAATATTTAATAGAATTGAATTAATAAATTTCTTTGAAAAAAATCTATCTAAAATTTACATTTACTTATAGTTTATAAAAGAATTTTTTAAAAAATATAAAGTAAACAATATACAAGTTACAAGTGCAACATATTTTAATTTTCATAAATTCGACTAACAATAAATGTTCTCTATTAAGCGATTTTCTCTTTCGTGCAACATAACGCCAAAAATGTACTAGAAACCAATGTATTAAACAATAGAAATTTACGAATCAGATTAGATAACCACAAAAATGAGTAAATGTTACGAAAATTGCAAAGAAATCGGAAAGAAGGTCTCATACTTATTCTTTAACATCTGAAAGCAAGATTTTCTCAACCTATCAATTTGCATTGACTGAGAAATGTATTGTTTCGCTGCTTTCAACTGTATGTGATTTAAAATATTTCAGAACAGCTTTTTTCTCTACGAACAATTGAAAAGTAATTCTGGCAGACGATAAATAAAACAAAACAGAATTTATCTTCTTTTTTTATACATACAATGAGAATAAAAATTCATTTTTTCCAACACTATACATGTTTTAAGAACCTTAGTGTTTTTCATTTTTATTCTCTTTCACTATGAAACAAAAGGAAATTACGAAGGAGGAAAAGTGTAGATGATTTTCAAATAAATTGTTATTTTAAATCGATGGTGAGGAAATGAAATGGCGACAATTACTTAATTTCTGTTTATAATAAAAGATAGATGCGTATTTCTTTACGCTTGTTTCTAAACGTTCTACTAGAAGACTAATGAATCTAGAACTACCGAAATTAAAACAAACATTCTGAAAGATAGAAAATAATAATTGGGACATCAGAATTTTTCAAAATCTTAATCATATAAAAATAAAGTGTTTTTTAATAGTTTTTATTTATTATCGTGTCAGAAGATGATGTTGTTTTTGAGATGAGGTTTTTGGTGTTAACAAAAATTCGTAGGCGAAAAATAAAAATTTTACTATCAGCAAGAGCATTTCAAAGAATCAGCTTTTAATAGCGTGTTGCCATTGAATTCACAAAAGCTTTGATTTTAAAAAAATAAGTGAATGACTACAGCAAATGAAACCTAAAAAACTGTCATTTTGAGCACGTGAGATGAAATAAATAGGAAATGTGATATATTTTTTTAAACAATCAATGCGAGACAAAGTTTTTTGGATCGTTTGCAATACTAAAATGACTCATTCAATGACACAACCAAAATGAATAAAAATGTAAATTAACTTGCACGAACATGTGTTGTTTGGCCTTTCAAGAAAAGATGTTCTGACATGATACATTGAATTATGCATAGCAGATTTCATTTTAATCTTTTTATGTTTTTTTAGAAACTAACAGGAAAAATTATCAAATAAAAATGAATTTTAAATCATGCTAAGATTCCAAATATTAATTTTTCAATTATAGGTATTTAGATGTGATAAATATCTCTACATAATTTTAAAAATGCTTCTAGGCAAAGTTTGAAAACGTTTTGAATTCGTGCAATCAAATCTTTATTTTTTTTATAGATATTTGTTGGAAACTGAGCGAGTGGATATATTCTTATTTTCAAAAATTGAAAAAGGAAGCTATGATTTATTTTTTAATAGCTATCTTAGACAATCAAATAGTTAGGCACAGGATATTAAATACAAGATTAAAATTTAATTAGTTAAGCATTAACTTAAGTTCCACGCTTTCTTCAGAAAATATTTGTCATCCAGTATCATATCCAAGGTAAATAGCATCTGAGACGTAATATGATTTTATTTATTTGTTTATTCATATTTCACTTCAAAAGGTAGCTAAATACATTTTTGCCCCCGATATTTTGTCCCATTCTATAAGACGCTGAATAATTCGAAAATTGCCGATGTGTATTTAGAAATTGTTTGGACAACTCAACTTGGTATCGATAATTTAAGTGCTCATCGATTTATAATCCACGCGAGTTATGACCACAAAAAAAAGAAGAAGAAATGCAACTTCAGGTTAAATATTTTCCCCCCATTAAAGTACGTACAACCGGGTTTGTATTACGTATTCATATTAGGAATACATAATATGTACTTGGAATAATTTACACACTCTATAACAAAAAAAATAGATGCATTAAGAAGCAATCATCCGATTGCTTTGAAATTTCGTAAGCATGAGTGTTTTGACAAGATATGCAAATGATTAAATTTTGGTGTCCAATGAATAAAGTTTGATATCCAGCGCATCGGAACTGTGCATCCAGCAGATGTACATATGTACACAGACGTTTTTTAAAATTTAATGCACGATTTTTAATATTTGCTTGAAAAGAAATACTGTTGAAAGAAAAGCATATAAATCCATTTTTAACCATTATAACTTCAGACACATCAACCGACACAGATTTAGATCGTTCGACGAAAAGACTGTAGTGAGAAAGGGATTAAACAGTTATTCTATTTCAGTGTCGAGCGAATTGGAATGCGTTCTATAATATAAAAAAAATATGCTGAATTGTTCAGTATTAGAATTGCACCTGTAGAGTCAAATATTTTTTCATAACGAATATCTTACAAGGATTTTATTTATAATCTCCGTAAAAAAAAATCAAATTCACACTACGCGAGTGTCAAATCTATACAAGTCAAACAGTCTAACTTTGAAAATTAAACACGTACTTATTTTATCTTCATTCATCTTGTACATGATACAGACGATTATCAAATTCAGAAATAATATGAAAAGATATAAAAAGTCTTAAATAAAATTCTATTCAAGATAAATATCACAATTTTGTTTTTAATTGCAAAAGGCCTTAAATAAGAAAAATTAAAACTTAATTCGTAAATGTGATTTTGAGTTAAAATGGAAATAAAAAATATAATGGTATATCTGAATGGTATGATTTTTAAACCGCTTTCAACACAATGGCAGATATAAAAAATATATAAATAAATAACATTTTTGTGAACAAGCACACTGGTCCAATACTTCCGCTAGGAAAAATAATTATTTTTTCGCCTTTTATAAGAATTATTTATTTTACAAAATATTAAAAGAAGAAAGCTTATTTATGACGCATGCATAGAAAAAGAACAACTTGCATAGTTTCAATTTTGAGGTAAAGATTTATTGATTCTCTCTCATTCACTCTTAATGGAAAAAACCTAGGAAACCGTTTTCAATCACTCAAAAATTCTTTTAAACTTTGGTTAACCTCTAGTATACGGACTATAGAGAAAGTATTGCAATCGTCAAAAAATTTCAATAGTTTTAATTTTGAAACAAAAAGATTGACTAATTCTCTCTCTTTTAATGGAAAAACCAAGACAACCTTTTCCGACAAGAAAAAAAAAACCGAGAAAGTATTGCAATCGTCAAAAAAGTTTGATCTCGAGTCTGATATATCTCCAAGTTTTAAACTTCCACGAAGTCAAAAAATTCATCATTGGCATTATATCTGAGTGTCTGTGAACACGATATCCCAAAAAACGCTTTGAATTAGATAGATAAAATTTGACATATGGACTTAAGATCCAATTCGTAAATTTCTATCAAAGAAATGTATTCAAGGGACTGTCTAGCTATACAAGTGAATTTGGTAAAACATAAAAAGTCATAGAGACAAAATTTGATACAAAATTTAGAATTTAAAATACAAATTCTTATCCAAGTTTCATATAGGTTAGTCAAAGATTTAACTATTGTCTGTCTGTACTTCCACATCATTGCAAAACAATAAATCACAAAGGCAATTTCTAAAATTAATGAAATTCGATAGTGTGATTACATGACTTGTTACATTTATTTTTGAATGCTATACGTAGGTTACCAAATAATTCGATTAAATCGTAAAATTGGTACTTCATTTCTCTTCTTTAAAACTTCTATTTTAATGAGCTTATGCACCCCTCCAAAATTTGAAACCCTGCAATGCAAGAAGACTTTTCATCCACAAGTGCAATCTTTGCAATATCAATTACAATCTCGTGGGGAAAACAGAATAATAACAATACAAAATAAAAAAAAAAGCACTAAGGATACTTTGGGTTACAATTTTCCCAGAGTGTGCATAAAATGAACCTCACCGTTTCACTAAGAAAGAAAAGCTAAGACGAAACTAGAAAAGAATCCAGTTTAACAATGTTATCAGATCCCTTCTACCAAGAATATCTATTTTTAAACACACGCGTGCTTAAGACAGCGCCGGACTTTGACTCGAAGGTCGAATGATTCGTCTTTTGAAAGACTTGACCAGAATTGAAGAGACTTTTTCTATACATTTTCAATGCTTACAGGAGGGGAAATAAGATATTGTATCTTTTCCAGACAACCAATCAAAACATTAAGCGAAAAAAAAAAATCGTTTGGTAATGGAATAAATGAGTTAAGAATTAATCGGTTTTAAAAACACTAAGTTAGGAAACAGAAAAATGAAATTAAACAATAAAATTATAAGAATTGTTTTCCAAGAAATTTCAGGAACAATTAATAATTATTTTTCAATGGATATGATGTTTTTGTAATGGATTTTTTTTTTTCACTTTATCATGCAGACGATTATTTTCAACAAAGTTAAAAATATCAAACTTCATAAATCACAAAAGCTTTTACAATAATTTTGGCAATCAGATTATCATCTTTAAAACGAGATGCATATAGCTATACCCTCAAGTATTAATGTTATGTACAATGCATGAAAAAAATTATGTTCGATCGTACACATTTTGATTTTTTCCCCCTACAACTATATAAATAATAATTTCTTCTCACAAAAATGTTTGGTATTAAACTAGGATTACCGTGGTAAAGTAAATTTAATAAAAATTACAAAAATTAGTTATATATTTTTGGTATAAACTCATAAAATTGTAAAAGAATTTTCAAAAAATGGAACAAGAAAAAAACTCACTAAATAAATTATGTAATTTTATTGCGATAATATTTATTGCTATAAAAATTTATTCAGAGCTTGAAGTTACAAGAGTTAAATTTATTTCAAATGCTCAAATATATATTTTTAGAATGCGGATGCAATAAGTTCGATTTTTGAAAATTAAACTATCAAAAGAATTTAATTAAAAGTAAGATCAGTAAAAGCAGACGGTGAAAATTAAATACTTTCATCCTGTATTAGTGGCAACGGCAAATATATTTTGCTTTTGAAAAACGCCGTCTATCTCATTCTTGAAACAATATCATGTTTACACATTACAAAATACATAAATCAATTATCCACAATTTCCTAATTTGATGGCGAACTTTCAGGAAAAAAAGTTATTAAATTTCGCAAGAGGAAAAAAAAAAAAAATACGCTCTAATGAAATACCCAGAAAGAAACCCAGCAAACATATTTTTTTAAACAACAAAAGAAGAACGGAATGAAAATAGACTAAAGCTAACTTGGGAATAAAATAAAGCAAGACATGTTCGAAAATTAGGATGCCTTTTCAAGGTCATCAGTTGGCTTTTCCTCATTTCTGAGTGAACTTCCTCTCTCAGATTTGATCTTACTAAGTCGAGAATAAACAGTCTCGTTTTTACTTTCTCGTGCCTGATGAAAAAGCAACGGCAGTCGTCAAAAATATCGAACTCGAGATTCTGACGAATCTACACCTCCCCACGGAAAACACTTTCACATTTTTGAGAATATTCGTTTGTTGTGTTTTGTGTTAAACTTTTGTTAAAACCGATTGTGAAAAACGTGACTGAAAACACAAATTCGATTTTTCGGATACTATTAACGTATACCAAGGATTAAACGTCAAATTACTCACTAAGAATGCCTCTTTTTATTTAATTTTCGAAAAATCATGAAATTTAAATAAAAAAACTTCAAATTTTAATATTAAATAATTAGTTTTAGAATTTTTTACAAATATTTTATATATTCTAAATCAGTATGGCTTTTTTCTTCTTCTTCTTCTTTGATTGATTGACCAATAAAACAGTAGCTTTGACAAACTTTAGAGTATTCAAGTTATGTTCGAAAAAAGTTAACAGTATTTTCATTTAGCATATTTTTTAAACTTACCTTTAAATTTGTTTTTTAACACAGAGCTTCTAAATACATTTTTAAAAATGTCATGCAATTATATGTTTTTATACCCCAATATGTCATTTTTTTATTTACCTAAAATGGTTGACAAAATGTAAAACTTAAATTAATAAAACTGTTTTGTTTTCCTGCAAAACGTAAAATCTTCCATTTATAGCAGTATTGCAAATAATTCATAAATTTGAAATTAAAAATATAAAGACAGTATTTAATACAAGATCCTTTTTACATCAGAAGAATATTTCTGCCGTTAGAGCACACAGCGTTATAATTTTTGATGCAAAATTAATTTATCATCTGAAGGAAAACTTTAACACAGACAAACTAAGCGTGAAAACAATCAGTATGTCAAAGTGTTTTAAGCCATTCTAATCAGATTTTTAACACATTGTATCGAAACCATCGACACTCTAACGGAAACCGCAGGGGATTATCTTTAAATAGCGTTATCGCGCAATGATTTGATATTTTATCACAGCAGGCAATAGAATTTCCGTTGCCCTATGCAACTGAACAGAATTCGTCGATGCAGGGGGCAAATATTACGAGGCATATTCGGAAAGTAAGTACCGTTTCATTATACTGCCGCTGCAGCACTGCGATCGGCGTTCTGCGCATGCGCACTAGTCTTCCTTGTTCACTGACTCTCAACTGACGCCATTTTGGACGCTGTAGGTTGTGTTTCCAGTTCGCTGTGCTTGTTTAAAATGTTTAAGACAATTACTGATCCCGCCGACTGTGAGATTCGTTCTGTTATCCGTTTTTTAAACGCAAAAAATGTGAAAACGGCTGAAATTTACCGTGAAATTAAAGAAGTGTATGGTGAAAACGCGATGAGTGATGGAATGGTGCGGAAGTGGGTTAGAATGTTTAATGAAGGTCGAAAAAATGTTCACGATGAGGCTCGGAGTGGTCGGCGTTCTCTTGTCAATGACGATCTGATACGGAAAGTTGATGAAAAAATCAAAGAGAACAGACGATTCACAATAACGATACTTTCAGACGAATTTCCACAAATTTCACGTACTGTGTTGTACGAAATTGTTGTTGACAAATTAGTCGTGTTTATCATCGTTGGCGGCAAGTTTCTACGAGGAAGGCATAGGAAAACTCGTCACTCGCTACGACAAGTGTTTGAACATTGGTGGAAACTACGTAGAAAAATAGTTTAAGGTTTGGTCGTTCATGTAATAATAAAATTTGTTTGAAAAAAAAATGTTTTGTTCTATTTATTTAAAAACGGTACTTACTTTCCGAATATGCCTCGTATATTATTGATCAGTATTATTTAACAACTAGCCGTCTTGGGCGACCAGTCGGCTCACATGGAATTTTATTTTTGTTTACTTTCAATTAATTGGAGATGGGAAATGTTCAGTTGAAAGATTCGATTCAAAATTGTTCGTTCACCATTTTGACCTGTTCTTTTCAAGTCGTTCACGAACGAACAATTGGAGATTGAAAGCCTACTCTTCCATTCGAACGAACGAAACAGTTTAATTCATTCGTTTGCGACAAAGGAGTTCAATTCTTCTGTTCGCGATAATATTTGAATACTATTGAAAATAATATTTTAAATGTTTGTTTGAGTTTTAGTAGATGATGACGTGTCCGCTTTACAACGGAAGAATAGTTGCAGTAGCTGCTGTGGGTATGGACCCCTGAACACCCGAGGACAGAAGTCTGACTTCTGGCTTATAGCAAGACGACACGCTTAACAGATTCGCTTGCACGGACCCTTTTTACAGAGGGGGGAGGGAATACATACACTCACCTCACAGATAGAATACAAAAGAATAACCATGCCCTGGTCGGGACTCAAAACAAGGACGCCCAGATCAGGAGAAAGACGCGCTACCTCTATGTCAGGACGCCGGCTTGATTTTTCGTAATTTTGTGTAAATAATATGTATATGTCATCCTTAATTTTTATTTTATATTTTGACTTTGAAATTGAATTTGTTTTTTGATATTTTTTATAAATTAAATAAAGTATTTTTTCCTATTTTATATTTTTTGACAAAAATTTGAAAATCGGCTAAAACTATTTTTTTAATTATTATTATTTTGGAAATACTTAATGTGAAAACTGATTTTTCAAAAAGTCGTTTTTTGTATAAACCCTAGTTACTATATTTTGACCATTAAAAGCATTAACATAATAATGCTTTAAGTTATATCACGCGATATGCTTTATGTAAAATCGTGTGCTTTTTGTGTACAGCCGACCAACCCGCCACGACTGAATGTAGCAGTATCGACACGTAAAATTGTGTACTTTAGGGCAAATTGTTAGGTCTTGAACCATCGCAGTTTTGAGGTAATTAAATTCCGCATAATAAAAGCCCACATTTTTTAAAATTTTTATTAAAAATTTGTAGCAATTTGAATGCATTTTTCTGAATAACATTGCGATGTAATATTGCACAGAAACCTTTTGACACTATTTTAAGATTCAAGATAAAATTATTTTTTGCTATGCTTTACGATACATTTTTTTATTTTAGAAACTACATTTATAAACACGTACATTAAAACGATATCAAATTGATATTTATGTACATATTATCGTTTCTATTAATAAAATTTTTTCAAAAATAATTTAAAGACAGAAAAATGAAACGCAGATATTAAAACGTCACGGCATTTCGAACTAGAAACTCGTATTTAATTTATTTTATTCTTCCAGTTATTTTTATGTTATTTACTTGTTAATTTTCTCTTATTACACTGTTTGGAACAAAAATATTCCGATAAGATGTCTTTCTGAGTCTCATCTCATTTTCTATACACATACCGTTGTTGAAATGACAGTATAAACATCGGAGATATTCCTTTTATGAAACTAAAAATATTCCGATTTTTATCCTTCTTGTGTATAAATATATATCTAAAGTTTTAACGCTGGTCTGGATGGTGCAAACTAAACTCAAATATGTTTAAACTAAAGATAAGCCTGATTGACACACAAAAACATTATCTCGCTTGATGATTATCAAAGAATACAGAAAAATTTAGGTTTACAACTTTATTTTGATTACAAAAACAAGCATTAAATGGATTCATTGAATGACAAGTAAAATTGGAATCTCAGTCAAATTAGTTTTGGTTCGTGTTCCTACGGTTTAAAACCAGACTGATGAAATAATGCGCGCGCATGACACAAAAGAAGAAAGTCGTAAACAGATATTGAATAAGTTTTTCATCAAAATATACAAAAATTAAAATTGAAACATAATTTTAATGCTAAATTGATTTTTTTTAAAGATAAAACTCAAAAATTACAAATAAATTAATGAAACTTGGGTAAGGCAGTCAATGCCAAAGGCATTGGCGAACGATAGTCATTAAAAACCTTTGGCATGAAGTGAAGATTTTTTTCTGAATCCATCGCAAGAATATTTATTTTTTATGCTTTATTCCTGGCCAATTATTAAGTCCACCAACATCTATAACAAACCGGAAAGGGGTCATATGAGCCCTAGAATCGGTGTGATGTGATGTTAAGTATTATTTCTGGCCAACTGACACAAAAAAATGGACTTGAAACTGTAGTTGTAGTCAAAAAACAGCATATCGAATTTCAATAATTCAAGTCATTTCGTTTATGACTTATTGCACCCATATGCATTCGAAAGCACAGATCGATAGACGGTCAAACGCGTTGATTCAAAATTCGATAAATATCAATATTTTGGTGGTTAAATCTAAACACCAAATTTTATTTATCCTGCTGTTTGAGTTTTGTAGTAATGAGCTCCACTTGTATTCGAAAAATCTGATAAGCAGCCTTCCCAAGAGTGGATTTCATTAAAATTTTGATAGAAATCCACAAACGCAATCGTAAATTCGTATGCCAGATTTCCGCCATCAATTTTCATTCAAAGATAGACAGATAAACAGATAGAATGCCAAAAATGCGTTTTTCTGTTTCGGAAATATCTGAAATGTTGAGATTCATTAAAATATCGAGTACGAATTTTCGACTACAACAATACTTCTTCTATGCAACAATACTTCTTCTATGCTATATGTATAAGAGAAAGAATTAAATTCGTTTAAAAAAGGGCTTTATTTAAATGAACTCGATTAACTAAAACATTGATACCTTATCTTTTTTTACGAAAGATAATGCGAGTAAAATCGATTCTGTGTTTAAGAGATTAACTAAATTATTGCAGACGATTTTTACATTTACAACATAATCTTTTTAAGCTAACATCAATAAATGACGACATCAGCTGTAACACTTATGATGTAAAAATCTTTCAAGTTACAGAATAAAAAGTCGAGTCTATAACAACCCAATTAGGCATGGATTTAGTTTTAGTTTTTCGTTAATATGTCCAGAAGATATATTAACGAAGATATATTTCCATCAGGAAAAGAAAATTTTAAAAAGTTTAATTAAATGTTTAGTTAAAAATTAATCAAGATGCCAGTATTTTTTGATGAAAATTTCAAAGAATATTTGTTCAAAAAAATCAAACCATTTAAATATATATATATATTTAAAAAAGCATTTTAATGAGTCGATTTCATTTCCGTACATTTTTTTCAGTAATTTCAACAAATTTTTCGAAATATTTTAAATTGCAGTTGACAATAAAACTTTTTCTTGTTTTAATTATTATTTAGTTACTAACGTGAATAAAAATAATAATAAATTCTATTTTTTATATAATTGTTGTACGCATTTATCGCATTTTTATTATTTAGAGCAAATATAGAAAAGAAATATTCTATAGCTAAACCAAACTTGAAAAATTGTTATGTAATATTAATTCGACAACTTAGATAGTCTGAAAAACCCAAAACAGATTTTACTCTTATATTATTAGATTTTAAAAAAAGGTTTTAAAAAATGAATAAATATATAATAAATTCATTTAAATCAAACGATTTTTTAAAAACATTTTTTGGTATTTTATTTTTTAACCAAAATAAATATTGAAATCAAAATGAATTTTTAAATTATATAACATTAATTTTTTTTAATGTAAAAATAAGTTCATATTTGTTTTTCCTCGTATTCTTGATACATAATGATCATGCTTTTTTTTTACAGTAACTAGAATTGAAAGTGAAAAAATACAAACTGAAAGCAATTAAAGTTCTAATTTTGATTTTCATTTATGCGATATTTTTATTGATATTTTTTGGAATACAGTTGATTTGGGAACCTAAATCTTTATGATAATTCTTTGATAATCATCTGGACAGGTAATATTTTTTTTATCTATCATCTGTTAGTTTTGGTTTAAAATCGTCAGAATAAATGATAGCCTTTGTAGAGCGTTTCGAAGAAATCTATCATTATGTAACGCGTAGTTTATAGATGGAATAATGCCAATACATGTCATGTTAGAATACGAAACTATACCCGAAATGTTGTTTGAAGAAATTTTGCATTCTCACAAAACATTTTAAGGAAAGGCGGTAAAAATTTATATTGCATGCAAAAAAAGAAAACTAATTAGTATTTTGCACGAGATAATAATAATCTCTGTCTTTAAATCATTAGAATGGTGATTCATGTTAAAGAATATATAAGATCAACTAAAAAAAACTAAATACTTTTATTATGCACATAAAATTGGCAAAAAATAATTCATTAAAAAAAATGAAATTCTTTCAAGTGATTAAAAACCACAAAAGAAAAATGAGACAAAAAAATAATAAAAAAAATGTATATTTGAGTCAATTCTTTCTTTCTGTAAAACAACAATGAAAACTTTTATTTTTGTTACTTTTTATTAAATAACTACAATTAATATAAAGAATTCATCAAAAAAATGATGATTTTCGCAAGAATTTATCTCGCATTCTTCAACTTCACGTGAAAAACACTGAAAACCTTGCATTTTAGCGAATGAACTATTGCCTGTTGAATTTAATTTCAATTAAAAACTGCTAAAACTCTATTAAAAGCATAAAAAAGTAATTACATTTAATAATTTCAATGATTTAATATTTCAAAAAACTGTGTTAATGGCAAGCGCTATCCACTTGAAAAAAAATGTATTTGAACTTGAATGGATGAATACAAAGTATTTTATAAACGATTGAAAATTCGAACAAGATCTATATATATAGGGAGAGTGTGAACTAATAGAAATAATTTTAAAAAAAGCCTTAAAAATGAATATTTTATTGAATCAGGAAAGAATTTCTTTTGCAGTTCAGAACAGTTTTTTCCCCAAGTTTTCCAACGATATATATATATATATATATATATATATATATATATAGAGAGA
>JAOUZG010019355.1:942290-959798 GCA_026289955.1 Argiope argentata | reverse complement strand
TATATATATATATAGAGAGAGAGAGAGAGAGAGAGAGAGAGAGAGAGCTCTACTTTATATAAAATAAGACAAAAAAAATTTAAAATAATAATAACAAAGGCTTTGAATAATTGAAGCTCAAAATCGTGTAGGCAATGAAAAAAGCATAAATGACAATATTAATCAAAAAAACTTTTAATCGCATACATTTTTTACTTGCTTTTACCAGTATTGCTTTATTAATACGTATAATTCTCTCAAAGCAGATGAATTTTTAAAAGGTTGACGTAGAGGTAAAAGGTTGACGTTGACATCATAGCCGCTATTTTATCTCAAAATCAGTCGAGCTCCAAAACATTGAAAATGAAATTTTTCAAAAAATTATCATCATATATGTATACCTATATGTACATAGAGAGATAAACACCAATAGAGAAACCTCGTGATTGTTTCAAACATATTAATGACTTAAATTAATTAACACAAATAATGACTTAAAAATAATAATGTTCTGACATGATAACTTGAAATTTGTGATCATACATTTCATTTTCTTTTTCGGTATTATGTTATTTTTGTATTTTTCAGGAAATATTCTTTTTTTGAAGTCTTGAAAGATTTTATCTTTTATTTGGCTGCCTTGGAGAGCGGATCCAATCTTTCACTGTCACATTTCAACGACGGGTGCATCTTCCTCGAAATAATTTTGCATTCTCGACTCAAAATTCCCGGTATGACTCCCCGCTTTCTGGAAGGTTAGCCCCCTTCGGCGAAATTATCGGAAAACCCTAACGACATGCGTCATTGGCGCTTGGCGGTGTACGATGGCGATAAAGCTGCCAAACGAGGCAATCAGTTCCCGTTTCGGAGACCATCACCATCTGGCAATGGGGGCACGGTTAAAGGAGAAACTGACAGTTTTTCCAGCGCAGGTGACAGTCTGGAGTCCACAGGAAGATGCACCCGCCCGGAGAGCAACAGTTATCGTTCACGTTTAATTGTTGCAACATTATTTATCCCCACAGAACGCAGAGATGCATACTTGCATCACCTTTCTTTTACAGCTTGTTTCCTTTTGTTTATTCTCTTCCCTGGAGTGACGGTTAATAATTTTTTGAATTAAATGATTTATTATTTTTAAATACGTAGTTTTAACTATAGTTCAAACTGTTAGAGTAATTTTTTTATGCCAATGTAAGCACTCACGAACTTGGGAAGTTGATCAGTTTATATCCTTAGGAAAAAGGGATTTTAAATTATACATTTTTGTTTGCATTCATATCTATAAGCTTTGTTCTACCATAAGAAAAACTGTTTTTTTTTAATTATTGGAATTTATATATTTTACATCATTACGTTGTACATTTTACATAGTAATTTGGTTATAATATTGATTTTTTTTTCGATTCCTTTTATTAGTTCACACTCTCCCTATAATAATATATATATTTTTGTTCAAACTTTCAATCGTTAGTAAAATACTTTTTATTCATCCACTGAAATTCAAATACATTTTAAAAAACTTGTAGTGAATGACATTCGATGCCATTGCATTTTAGTATCAGTATTAGATTTTAGTATTTTTTTGCGTGAAGATGCGAGTTCAGTTCTTGCGTTCTTGCTTAATAATTTTTTTTATAAATTATTTATATTAATTGTAATTATTTAATAAAAAATCACTAACTTAAAAAAAAATCTTTGTTTACCTAAGTAGAAACTGAATTAATTTTTTTATTACTTGTTTTAGGACTATGTTCATCAATGATTATAAACTTGAACCTTCTTTTGTTTGAAACTATATTTTCACAATACTTTACCAGTTTGTAAAGTATAATCTGATGATTAGGAAATCCGATGAACAATCACTCTCTCGCAATCACTGTAACCGAATACGCTGGTTTTCTTTTCATGTGGAAGCTCATGACCAAAGATATATCCTCAACTGTTTACGTAAAAGAAATGAAAAAGAAACGGTAAAAGAAAAACTACTCTTTTGCGTATTACTTGGAGAAAAAAATCGACAGAATTTTCTTAACCTTTATATCGATCGATTAGTAATTTTTATTCCATATGCAAGTTTTTTACCTTCTAGCTCATAAACAGCCTCCTACCTCCTGCTACTCCATATTTTTGAGGGATATCGCAAAACAAAACTTTAATTTGACCTCAACAACTGGATCGATTTCACCGCTTCATTTCCTCTCTTTGCAAACAAAAGTAATCATTCATAATATCATACGTACGTGCATTGAGCAAAGTATAATTTAAAATGAATACTTCATTTGTTGTAAAAAGATGTTGGCTCATAAAACTTGATTTTCATGAATGAATTAATTTAGTTTATTAAACTGAAAAAGGCCGGCGTCCTCGCATAAAAGTAGCGCGTCTTCCCAGAGAGCTAGACGTCCCGGATTGGAGTCCCTGTTCGGACGTGAATGTTCTATCTATAAGGCGTATGACCCCCCCCCCCTCATCCTGTAAAAAGGGTCTGTGCAAGTGAATGTGATGAATGTGTTAAGTTGTATTCTTGACCCTAGTCGGCGCAACTTCAAAACGAGAGACGCTCCTTTCGGCTTAAAACTCGCTGATGCCTCGGCGAAGATTGTCGATGGCAAGTGCCACTAACAACAACAACAAATTTAAAAAGAATAAATAAATGATAATATATATTAATTCGGGCAAAGAAGAAAAATTATAAAGTTTGTTTACTATAAAAGTTGACCCTCTGTCCCTCTGTACTTCAGCAGCATAACTCAGAACGCAATGATTTAGTTAATAAAAATTACTTCATTAGTCTAAATCGTTCATTCATCTAAGTTTCAATTAATACAATTTTATAAATCGAATTGTGATTTTGTGGAAAGTTTTATTTCGATAAATCGAAAACAAGATAATTAAAATGCATGCTCTTCTTTATTTTCACTACACTAAGAAGCATATAACGCTCATGTGTTGGTCTTTGGGGAAAAAAATCTGAGCAATCGCAGCGTTCACAGACTTAGTCATAATTCTTAAGAATGTAGGAATAGAGTTACAATTTTATTACGTGGTGAGGAAGTTTGGTGGATAATTCCCATTAGTTTGAGATAAAAAACAACATAAAATGATTATGTGGGTTAAGTTTGTCAAGTAAATAAGTAAATGGTTAAGTTTGTTTAGGCAGCTTTACTGATTTAAAAAATCGCTTTTTACTGAATACTCGTCTTTTCTTACTGGATAAAAATCATTACAATATAAATAAAACTGAAAAATCCATGTTGTTGTTTCTTATGGCACTTGCCATGGACAAGTTCGCTGAGGTAGTCGGCTATCTAAGCCTATTCAGCGTCTCTTGTTTCGCTGTGTTGTTGTTATTTATGAAACTTGCCATAGACAAGCCAAGCTAATACATCAGCAGGTAAAAAGCCGAAGATATGCGCCTCCTGTTTCAAGTAACACCAACTAGGGCCAAACGTGTGACTTTTAGCTACACACTCCTCACAGTCGCTTGCACAGCTTTTTACAGAGAGGCACAGTCACGCATCTCACAGATAACACACAGAACAACCATGCCCGAACCGGGACTCGAACACGGGACTCCCAGAATAGGAGGAAGACTCGTTGTGTCTGTGCTACAAAGCCGACTCTTGTTTCGTAGTAGCGCCAAATAAAGCCAAGAGTATGACTTTTGCTGCTCACTCATCACATTCGCTTGCTCAACTTCTTTTTACAGGGGAGCAAACTCACACACCTCACAGACAGAATATAGAACAACCAGGCCCGAACCAGGACAAGCTAGCTGATGCTTCAGCGATTTGAAGCCGAATGGAGGTCTTTCTTAAGCCGAATGAAGGCATTTCAGTGCAATAACCGCATAGTTATGACACAAAGGACGCATTTGGATGATTTTTACGAAGTAGAATTATCACTGGTCTAGAATGTGAGCGTACACAACCGGAAGTATCCGAGGAATTTGGAATAGCCCAGAGTGTCATCTCCAGGTTTTGACAACGATTCAAAGATGATGGTAATGTGAGTAGACGTTACAGTACACCTAGATCCAAAGTTACAACGCCGAATGAGGCCCGGTATTTGTCAGTTACTGCCAAAATAAGTAGACGGAACACAGCATCAGACTGGTTTCGTTAGCTGTCTTCAGCAGTTTTTCTCTTCCACAGTTTCAACCGTGATAAAGACACTTAAAGCAGATTGGTATTGGTCTATATGCTCTAAGCTTGTTCAAATTTGTTCCACTTATTGCAACTCACTGTTGCATTACCTGGTGTAGAACACATGCATTTTGGACACCGCAACAGTGGGCTTGTGTGATGTTTTCCGGTGAATCCAGATTTATCTTCCAGTCTGATATTCGTCGGACTTTTATATGGAGAGCACTCTTATGTTACCCTTATTACCACGAGAACATCATCGAACGACACCGTTACAGTGGTGCAAGATTGCTCGTTTAGGGGGGGATTATTCTGGGAGTTGGGGAGGAACTATTCAACCACTTCGTGCATGCCTACCGGAACTTCGGTGAGCAGTGCCTGATGAGTGGTGTAATATTCCCCAAGATTATATCGATAATTTGATACTCATCATGCCTAAGCGACAGTATTGCATCATCTGGGAGACGTGCTATGTATTAACCATCACACAAACCATGTAATATTAATTTTTGTAAACACATTTTTTTTTAATTTGCACCAGGGAGCAAATAATTTGTTGTTACTCGTGGCACTTGACATGAACAAGCTCCCTGCTGATACAGCAGCAGATTTAAGCCAAAAGGAAGGTCTCTTGTGTTTTCAAGCAGCGCCTACTAAGGCCAAGAATACGACTTAGCTACTCACTCAGCATATTCGCTTGTACAGCATATTCGCTTGTACAGTGGGGTGGGGGCATATTCAATCACCTTAGAGATGGAACACAGCAGAACAATCATGCTCTAACCGAGACTCTCAGATCACGGGGAAAGTAGCGTTACTCTTGCGTAAGAACACTGGCGATAAAATTCATGAACGAAATATGTCTATTGAATATTAGTGCAACAAAAAGTTACTTACCATTCAATCACAGCATAGAAATTTTTTTAAATAATTATTTTCCAAGGTGATCAAGTTAATGTTTTTACGCTTTCCTAACTTTTTTTTTACTTTAAGGATTTAATGCAAATTCATTTTGACCAAAGAAATATGAAAACGGTTACCAACATAAAAAAAATGCAAATCTGAAATTTACATTTGAGCGTCCCCATTACGTCAAAAGAAAGTTCGCGAACGCTAACCTTGACTACCGTCTGGGGTCTTTCAGTTGTTTTCGATAAAATTTCTCAAAGATGGCCGACGTAACAAAACTGATTCTCAACTATTGGGGAAATTAAAACCAATAATTTTACCATTCACTTATAATTATGTACACTAAATTAAAAATTGAATTGCTAATTTGTCGATTTGAGAAACGGTTTGTCGGTTTACTTAAAAGTGTAGCACACTTTGTTGAATCAGAAAGTCCAACTTGAATATCTCCAAAGGAAATTATCGATCAAATTCCCCATTTAAAAGTTTGGTTAGCTTTGCAAGTTAATTAACTTAATCGGTTTACAAATTATTCTCAAAGGAATGCAATTATCTTTTTGATAATAGTTTTCCTCCGACAAATTGCTTATTATTTTTCATGCATACTGTCAGCGATCACATGGAAACAGTTTGTCTAATTGGGTAATGCTCAGTCATAAGCCTATCACAAATGATATATATAACAAAAAAAATTAAAAATTTAAAAAAAAATTATATCACAATGTTTAGGTGAAGATATAAACGAAAGCAATGTGAATAAATCTTCACACCTCAATAGATTCAATTTAACTATTAAAAAAAGCTGTTAAAAAGAAAATTTAAAAAAATGCTCAGACATTTTTTAGGGGATGAAGTATTTTTGTAATGAAAAGCAAATTAGTTTAAGTAAAGATTAGCAATAAGGATATCAAATTACCCACAGTAAATAAGTTAAAAGCCAATATAGAGCAATTTTTTTAAATCTATCAAAGCAATAAAAACACAAGCATCCCAACGATGAAAGTCAACAAACAAAATAATTATCTAGGAGTACCACACATAACATGAGGACAGCGTTCAAAATTAACGAATCTGTGGTAAAAAGGGGGTAAATAAAATCTCGGAAAAATAATTTTAACCTTCCATTCCTATCATATTATGTCTGAATTATATATATATATATATATATATATTGTTCCCTTACTGCACTCCCAAGATTTGGTTCCGCAGCATCCGTAGCCGTAACTGACACACACAGAGGACGAGGAACGCAGTGCGCGATTCCTTTCAAAGAAATTTGTTCAGTGGTTCATTCAAACGGATTATCGTTTAGGCGGGGAAGGCACGGGAGGAAAGGAACATACCCCACTACCAACAGGACCCATTATATGTACACACAATAGCAGATAAACATGCGGATTCAGGATCTAGTCGGGGAATACGGGATGAAGAGATTAAGTCGACTCCCTACCCATCCCCCTTTTCCCGTTTCAACCCATCCCCCCTCTTTGGTACCACAGCAGTTAAGTGTTTCTGAGTCGGGATATTGTAAAATAAGCCAGATGTCATCAGAGGTGAGATGTGGATAAATGGCAAATTGGCGCTTCTCCCTGTCTCTTTTTATTTGGCTTTTAAAAACAAATCCATAATTTAAATTAGCCTTCCGACACCCTTCTCAGATCCTAAAACCAGGGTCTAGGCACTTATAACTCTTCTTATGAGAGAACTTATAATCTCTTCGATCAATGTCGAGTTTTACCCACATCTGAAAAAAAAAATTTAGAGATTGTGTAATTTAAATCAATCAGATTCTGTTCATAGCTAGCTATGAACAGTATGGTCAAGAACATATATATATATATATATATATATATCGAAAAACTCTTTAAAATTCCGCCCAGAAGAAAATAAGTATATAAAAAAGATTAAAAAGAAATCTGTTATGCACATTTCAATGTATCATATCTAAACATCATGTCTTGAACGGCCAAGCACCACGTGATCGTGTAAGTTAAATTAAAAATTTTATTCATTTGAATTGTTTCATCGAAAGAGTCCCTTTAGTATTGCAAACGATCCAAAAAACTTTTTCTCGCATTGATTGTTTGAAAAAATATCCCATTTATTTTATTTCCTATAATCACGTGCTCAAAATGGTATTTTTTCTAGGTTTTATTCGCTGTAGTCATTAATTTATTTTTTTAAAAATCAGAGCTTTTGTAAATGCAATAACAACGCGTTATTTAAAACTGCTTTTTTTTTTTTTTTTGAGATACGCGTGCAGATAGTAAAATTTTTATATTTTGCCTAAGAAGTTTTGTTTTATTTTTCGCCTATGGATTTTTGTTGTCAGCAAAAACCTCATCCCAAAAACAACAACATGTTCTGACATGATAAAAAAATCACCTATTCATTTTTTGTTAATTTTTAGCAGCATAAAACGAACAGTATTTCATGTCCATTCTATCTCCTTGAATCAAAGTAGATAATGTATCAACGTATCAGACTTTTTATAGGAAGGAGAGGGGCCAAAGGGCTAATCAAGAACCAATTCGTTATTTCCGAGCATAGAATGTCTCCCAACACTACCCGAGACTCTGCCCTAAAGACTATCACCAACGTATCTATAACCCTTATCTACCCCTGGTTCGCTATGGAACGCAGGACTGATAAAGATATCCAGAGAATGCTCTGTCTTGTCCTATAAATAAACATTTGACTTTGATTAACTGGTTTAAAATGCGAAAAACAGAGCCATAGTTATCTATGTCTGTTATGTAAATATTTAAGCAAAATTATCTATGGAAAAAGTACTATATATTTAGTAGAAATATTGATAGAAAAAAGTGAGGGAAAAGGACAATATAGTCGAGAACTAATCCGTGATTCCTGAGCAATGACATTAATAAGAATGCCAGCATGTTGTTTCAGAATATACGCCGAAAAGATAAGAAGTAACTAATTTGAAGAGAAAAAAATGCCTCAGACAATCTGTCTTTTATATCGCTAACTAAACAGGGTTGGCTTTTTTCCTATCTAATTAACTAACAAGAGATAAGGGTGATAATCATGTGACAGCTTAAGTAGCGAGGAGGGATAAAAAAGTGAGAGAGAAGAAACAGATTGGCCGAGAACCAATTCGTGATTCAAATTAAAGAGAAAACCAGCAAGTTTTCTTTAGTATATGAGATAAGATAAAAAGTTAACCAATGTATCAAATTTGACGCGAAACCTGAAACAGACAATTTGTCTAGTAAACTGCTATCTACGTGGAATTGATTATTTTTATTTCACTTGACTCTATTTCTGCTTATTTCTTTTTGTTGATTAATTGATTATTAGTCAACAAAAGATAAGATTAAGAGCCAAGTGATGTCTTGAAGGAGTTTGGTTCGACAATCGCAGTCTTCCTGCTTAAAAAGGTTTCACGGTCTATCACAGGGAAGAAGGAAAGGCGTTACTCGACCCTGGTTTTTCACGAAGTGCTTTCCGACAGATAAAGTCAAAGTCATACAAGACTCTCCGAAAAGCCCATAGGCACATGAATTTAAAGCATGATTTTCCGATAGATAAAGACCATGGTTTACTAACGATCAGAGTTGTAAGTGATTAACATTTCAAATCTTAAATCATAGACAAATTAGCCCTGAAAGAGGCTAGCAATGATCAGTGTTAGGAAAAATAGAAAATCAATATTAAAACTATTTCAAACAAGTTAATTGTATCTAATACTTGTTTTCAGTCAGGATTTCGGCAAATGGTGAGTCTAGATCGTTTGTAGCACAAGGCAGTGCACATTAAGAGGCAATGGTCATTCTTTATTTTGACATTTTAAAATGAATCAGCACGCTAAGGATTTACTTTATTACCTAAACAATAGTTACGTTAGCGTTACTAAAATAACATTTTAGCAGACACTTGTGGCTTATAAATATTTTTTATGAACTAGTGACAGTGGTCTCCCAGAAACTTTCTGGTATAAATTTCAATTAATATCTTATTACTGTAAGGATGGGAGTGCTCATTTTATAAAAATAAAATTTATTACGACGTATTAACACAACAGTATAAATCCATCCCACGAGCTACGCCTGGCCTCGTCCGACGATCGGAAGAAAAAGTAGAGTAGTGAATGTTGATTGATTCTGATTGGATATTAATCTGGTTTTTTTATATGATTTGCTTTGCGATTAAAATTACGATGAAAGATAATAGTTTCTTGTTACGTCGCACCAGACCAGGATCAGCTCGTAGGTTACATTGATTTGTATTCACTACAAAGTATCCCCCCAGTGACGAAGGAAACGAAATTCACTGGGATATGGATGCAATCAAAATAATACAAGTATATACAATACACAAAATAATACAAGTAAGAACAATAAGAATATGTTGACAGCTACATAAAAATTATAGTATATAGAAAAAAAAACTAGAAAATATTTTTTCAAATTTTCACGCATAGCCTTTGAGGAAAATGAACATGTCTGCCATATCTGGTTATTCTGACATTAGAAAGATTTTGGTTATTTTCCTGCGATTCTCTATCTAAAAACTTATTTTGAATTAATTTTGGCGTTGCTTTTGGAGTAAATGTCTCTGAAAATTCGTAAGCAGGTTTACATCTGTCTATAGTAACGGTTACATTCTTACCATTTAAATCAATTACAAGGTTTTTATCTGTTCGACTTTTGACCATGTGAGGTCCAGAATAGGGCGGAGTTAAAGGAGGTCGAACTTTATCGATTCTTAAAAATACATGTGAGCATGATTTCAAAGATTTATTTACGAAAAATTTTTCATTACCATGATAAGTGGGACTTGTTGGATTAAGTTTCCTCATCATAAAAATGAGGTTTGATACATAAGTGGGTGTTGCAGTTGCATTTACAATTTGGTCATCTCTTAAAAGATCAGACGGTAATCGCAATGTAGTTCCGTATACAAGTTGAGAACTAGTAGCATTTAGATCCTTTTTGATGGCTGTTCGCAATCCTAATAAAACCACAGGTAATATTTCTGTCCATTTTAAATTTTCATGAGCTATGAGAGAACTTTTAAGGTGTCGATGTAGTCTTTCAATCATTCCATTTGATTGTGGATGGTAAGACGCGGAATGTATCCTATGACTACCTATCATATTTGTGAGTTCACGAAAAAGTGTGGATTCGAAATTTCTACCTTGGTCGGTAGTGATTATTAATGGTGTTCCAAATCTGGATATCCATCCATGTACAAGTGCATGTGCAGTTGTTTCAGCTGTCATGTCTACGGTAGGTATTACCTCGGACCATCTAGTAAACCGATCTATGATTGTAAGACAATATTTCTTACCATCAGAAATGGGAAGAGGTCCTATGTAATCAAGGTGGATGTGAGAAAATCGAGCATCTGGTTCGGAAAATGTGCTTAGTGGAGCTTTGGTATGCTGAAATACCTTAGCACGCTGGCATTTGGTGCAAGCACGAACTCTATCTCTAATGTCCTTTTCCATTTTTGGCCATACAAATCTTGTCGATATTAAATTTGAGGTAGCTGATGAGCCAGGATGAGACAGGAAATGCACATTTTCAAATACAATTTGCCTATATGGTTTCGGAATAAAAGGTCGGGGTTGGTTAGTTGACATGTCGCATATTAAATGAATATCCTCCAAAGGAAAATAATGTTTTTCTAATTTTAAAGATGAGTTAGATTTAAGTAGTTGCTCTAATTCAGAGTCATTTAATTGCTCTTGTGCAATTTTTTATAATCCAATTTTGGAGGAGCTGTGACAGCATCGATTTCGATTCGTGAAAGTGTATCTGCTATTATATTATCTTTACCATTGACATGACGAATGTCAGTTGAAAATTGGGATATATAATCCAAATGTCTAAGTTGTCGAGGACTGCATTTTTCTGGTTTTTGCTTAAATGCAAAAATAAGGGGTTTCTGATCAGTATAAATGGAGAAAATTCTACCCTCAAGCATATGACGGAATTTTTTAATAGATGCATAAATAGCATATAATTCGCGATCATAGGTGGACCAGTTCTTTTGACTTTTATTTAGCTTGATTGAAAAAAATGCAATTGGTTCCCATTTATCATCGGACAACTGCATCAATGAACTGCCTATTGAAACGTCTGATGCGTCTGTCCAAAGACTTAATTGTGCACCAGGAATAGGGTATTTAAGTAAAGTAGCATCAGCAAGTGCTTGTTTGGCTAATGTAAATGCATTTGTAGTTTCATCGGTCCATTGAAGAATATTCTCCATCTTTTTAGAAGGACGAGTGGATTTCTTTTTATTCTTATGGCCTTCTAAGAATTTAGTCAGAGGGGCTAAAATGTGAGCAGCTCGAGGAATAAATAGTCTATAGAAATTGAGCATGCCTAAAAATCTGCGTAGTTGAGTTAAAGTTTGAGGTATGCGAAAATTCTGAATGGCCTCAACACGATCGGGCAATGGTTGTAAACCATTTTCTGATATTCGATATCCCAAAAACTCTAAACTAGATTCCCCAAATTTACATTTTGAATAATTAATTGTCAAACCGTAATGACACAATCTCTCAAATAGAGCTCTTAAATGATATATGTGCTCCTGGTGATTTTTAGATGCAATTAAGATATCATCAATAAAGGAATAAACACCGTCCAAGTCCCTAGTGACTTCATCTATAAACCTTTGAAATGTAGCAGAAGCATTGCATAACCCAAATTGCATACGCGTGCTTTCAAACAATCCGAAGGGAGTTATTATTGCAGTTTTGTATATATCCTCAGGAGCTATAGGAATCTGGTGAAATGCCTTTACAAGATCAATATGCGAAAATATCTTACTACCATGCAATTCACTTGTAAAATCTACAATGCATGGAATCGGATATCTATCTTTAACTGTTTGTGCATTTAACGCGCGATAATCACCTACAGGACGCCAATCTAATGATCCCTTTTTCGGAACCATATGCAATGGTGATGCATAATTACTGCTTGATGGACGGACATGTCCCAAATCAAGCATTTGCTGAAATTCCATTTTCGCAATCTTTAGTTTATCAGGTGCTAGACGTCGGGCTTTAGCAAAAACAGGGGCACCTTTTGTTTGTATATAATGCATCACATTATGTTTGACTGTTTGGTCTAAGCAAGGAGATTTCGTTAAGTTAGGAAATTCACTTAACAATTTAGTATATTGATTATTACCACATACAGTTTTTATAGATACAACATCTGCACTTTTATAAACAGCATAACATTTTAAATGAGTATTATTATCATATAAACAACGTTTTCTGAGATCAGCCTTTAAATTAAAATGATACAAAAAATCTGCACCAATAATTGCTTTTGAAACATTACAAATATAAAAAGGAAACACAAATTTTCTTCGCAAACCTAAATCTAATGATAACAATTTTTTTCCATAAACAAGAATCGGCGAGCCATTTGCTGCTTGAAAAGTTTGAAGAGGTGTCAGCTCTCTTTCAGATTTATTCGCTGGAATGATGGAACAGTCACTTCCTGTATCAATTAGAAAATGAAGCCTTGAATGTTTATCCGAAATAAATAAGCGACGTTGATGCGATGACTCAGAGGGCAAAAAGTCCGTCGCCGCTACTCCTGCCCGCCCACGTTTTCCGAAAAGGAACATGGCGGAACACATTTGCGAGCGTTATTATTAAAAGTTTTATGATACCAACAAAAATCATTAGATTGAGAGGAACTGCGTTTACGAAGACGAAAGCCAGATCGTCTACGGGAATGACTTCTTGGTCTGCGATTGACGCTTCTTGAGTTACGTAAGGAAGCTACTTCCTTTCGAAGTGCTTTAATTTCTTCCAGAAGGTCTGACTGAGAGGTTGTTTGCACATTAGAACAGGAATTAGAGCTAGAAATTTTGCTTACCTCGGGTGGAGTAACTTCCATTATTCTATCTGCAATTTCCGCAGCTTTAGTGGCATTTAGAGGACTAACAGCTAGTAGGATGGACTGGACATTTTGAGGTAATTGTTGTAGAAATAACTCCAGAAGAAGTGTATCCGAAATTTGATGATTTTCGGCACGTCTTTGCATTACACGGAGTAATTCAGTCGGCTTTCGGTCACCTAACTGTTCGCCGGTAAGAAGACATCGAATTTCTTGGGATTTCGATTCACCGCATCTTTTTATAATTTCCTCTTTCAACTGCTTGTAAGGATCGTCTTTGTCTGGAGAAATGATGATATCACGAACGATAGCAGCTGCTTCCGGTGAAAGGCTGGCTACACAATAGTTATACATGGTTGCACTGGCAGTTATCGGTTTCGGAACTGCAAGCTGAAATGTTGCCTCTGCCATCATGAACCAAAGTTGAGGATCTCCAAAATTAAATGGAGGCATCTTCACGGCTGAACTTTCTTCCATATCGGAAACTATAAAGCCAAAACAATTGAGAATAGCAATAGCAGGCGTTTTAAGATTTAAGTGCGCACGTCCGGTTCACCATGTAAGGATGGGAGTGCTCATTTTATAAAAATAAAATTTATTACGATGTATTAACACAACAGTATAAATCCATCCCACGAGCTACGCCTGGCCTCGTCCGACGATCGGAAGAAAAAGTAGAGTAGTGAATGTTGATTGATTCTGATTGGATATTAATCTGGTTTTTTTATATGATTTGCTTTGCGATTAAAATTACGATGAAAGATAATAGTTTCTTGTTACGTCGCACCAGACCAGGATCAGCTCGTAGGTTACATTGATTTGTATTCACTACATTACCATCCCCACATAAAATATGGACTTCAGGTAAGACTGCGAATATTTTGCAATGATAATTGTAAAAAAGTAAATGATAATTGTGCAATGTAGATATTTATAAAGAATTTAACATTTTTATTGAATTTATCATGAAAATATGTATTTTGAACGTATTTTTACTAACAAATGAAACCAAAATATAACAAGGAATTACGGTTGTAATAAAAAGATAAAAAACTGAATTTTATTAATTAATCCTTCAATTTATAAATTGCTAGCTTTTACCCGCGACTTGCTGCATATAGAAGAATACACGATTAACCTTAAAACAATTTGTTTACAGTGTTTACTTGAAATAAAGCAAAACAGCAAATCAAGTCGTATTTCTTTAAAATCAAGTCAAGTCTATTTTATTTATCGATCAAGACTGAGATAACTACAACAGTGTTATGCACATATTTTTTAGACTTTTAATTAAAATCAAAACACAGTTGCCAACAACTACAACACACTGCACATGCGTGAATTTTCAATTGAGGCATCACAAATGCGTGAATTTTCTAGGCCGGTTGGGGTTACGCAATGCAGATCAGGAATTTTTTATTTCCTTTATTCTGTTTTATTTTTAATTCAAAAGCAGAGCTCGACTTAGCCAAGTTGGGACCCAGGCAAAAACGTCTTTGGGGCTCCCTTTATTACACTACTTTAGTAATGAAGAGCATTCATTAAACAAGGAAACGTAAAATAAAATTTCTATTCGATTTGCCCCCCCCCCCACTTATATGAGAGCCCGGCCCCTGTTCAAAAATACATAAGAATGAATTCGAAAAATCGATTAATTAACAATGTTTAATTTTAAATGCATCAAACACTATGAAAATAAACAGAACCGTTTGAAATAATTGATTGAAAACATGCTAAGCCTAACCTCATTAGCGTTTAGGAAAAACAAACTGAAATCTTACTCGTTTGGAGGTGAGGAAATTATGATTTTTTGGCTGGAAAGTTAGCTTTTAATTAAGAAAAAATAATCATTCAATTAAGTAGAATAAATAGTAGCCTATGTTCTATTCTAGAGTATAATCTATGTCAGCATTAATTTTCATCCAATTTCTTTCAGCTGTTCTGGCGTGATTGACTCACATCATCCCTCCCTCCAAACTTTCACATCAAACATTTATAATACTAGTAGAGACTGTGATTACATGAATGTGAACGTACAGATCAACAGGAGATTGACCCCCCTTACAGATTTGGTTCAAAATGTGATAAGAATTAAATTTTAGAAGCTACAACTTACATTTATTTTTCTTTATAGCTCGTTGCGTTTAGTAATTACCGAGTTTACTTGTATTCGAATAATCAGACAGAAAGACTTCTTGTGAATGTATTTCCTTCAAAATTTGATAGAAATCTAAAAACGCGGTCGTAACTTTATATACCACATTTTATCCATCTAGTTCAAAGTGTTTTTGAGTCATCTTATTCACAGATGGAATAGATATTAAATTTCTGACAATAGCTATGTTCATAGTTTTTTGGTAGACGAATTTGACAAATATTCATATTTTAGACATTCCTTCATTCGAAAAAATATAATTAAAAATGTACATCTCTCCGTGGCAAAGATAACTCAAAAACGCCGTGAGTTGGATGGGTGAAATTTGGATTACCTTCTTTACATCAAATCTGTCGAGTTTTATCAAGTTGTGAGCAAAATAGTTCAGAGAAAGTCTGTCTGTCTAGTCGTTCGAATATAAATTAATTCGATAACTACGAAATAAAAAAAAAGGAGAGAGATAAAATTAGGTATATACATTTAACATCTATAGTGAGGTATCTATCAAATTTGGTGTCAAATCTAACAAGGAGTTGACTGTCTATCTGTCTGCACTTGCAGAAACCTGTGGATACGATGATTCAAAAACGGAGTGTCTTAAATATATCGAATTTCTTGTGAAATTTTGTGACTGTAGGCGTAATTTAGTGTTCAATTTTTGTTTTAATCAGTCCAATAAATGTCTCTAAAATACAAATTCAAGTTTCGGATATCATTCATAACATTCCAGAGACAATGAGAAATAATTCACCAAGGATGACATGACAAATTCAGTAAAAATGTTATATTCATACAAAAGTTTAATATTTCCTCACTGTTGGAAGCCAATAGTATTCTTTGGGAAGTCAATAGCATTTATTAGAGATTATGCGAGAAAGTTTTAGGGAGACTTCTTTAAGTGTTTTCCGTCATAGATAATGACAGCAAGAAAAAATTTCTTACATTCTAATAAATAATTTAAATTTGAATAATAAATTTGTTCCGCAGGAAAACATTCTAATCTTTAATTTTGAGCTTAGAAAAACCTAACTTCCAAAATGATAACTTATAACAGTTTAACAGGTTCTTCTTTGTATAATTAACAAATTATAAAATCAGAAATCCTCATTTGCAATGACGAAATATTTTTCAGTTGTTATACTTTTCGCAAAGTAAGTATTCTGCGATTAGAATCCATAGGTTTCTGAATTACAGTAACAAAAACTAAAAATATTTATTGAATTGTGCGTCAGCTTTAGACGCAAATCTTTATTTCGCGCATTTCGAACAATTTTGCACCTCAGTAAGGGCCGCCGTGGCTTGGTGGTAAAGTCTCGACGTTGGGTTTCAAATTCGAGACCCGATTCCACCGAAGAACGGTCGTGCAAGGAATACTGCTACACGTTAATTCCGTCAGGCAAGCGTCCTTCAGCTGATGTGGAGTGAAGAAGGGGGTGCCAGGTCAGTATCGTCCTCGCCATCTGACCACGGCTCAAAATTACGAGGTCCATCTTAAAACCAAACTAATGTTATTTTACAACGGTATGTTAATATAATAACACTAAAATAAAATTTGCGTTTCATAAGAAGTATATCTATCGAAAGGAAGGGATACTCTATAATTTCCATATCCTGTCTGTGATGATCTAGAGTACGAAGATGGGAAGTTAGCGGTTTAGTGTTGTGTTGGAAGCATAGAGTCGAAAACATAAATATGCAGAATATAATAACTAGCACAATTCTTTGTAAAAAGCTAACCTAGTAGGAAACATTATATAGGTCACGTAAAACTAAACTGTCCTCTTCTTTATATTTGCCATTTGAACCATGCACTGGAGTATAATAAATAGAACAGATTTACGGACTCAAACAACGGCATGACAAATTTAATAATTCAAATGCACTTATGTATTTAAAAATCTTAAAGGAAACCAGCTGTTCATATTTTAAAAAATTTTCAAAAATTCCCTCTTAATTAAATCCAGTCAAAATAAATTGTTCTGAAGTGTCTAATTTTGAATCGAAACTTTCAAAATTACACGTTTCTGTAAAATAAATACATTAACTTCAAAAAAAGAAAGAATTCTGGAGGAAAATGCTGAGATTGTGGTAAAATAACATCATTCGAAAAGTTACTTCATGAGAAGCTTCTAAAGTTCAAGGCAATTCCTCTTTCAATTAGTTTTCCTCCAGCTGACAAAAGAGCTCCGTAGCACAATGCCTGACAGATGAGAGAGATTGATAATGGAGAGTTGTAGCAAATAAGCTTTGTGGGAAATAAGAAAGTTGACTGAAATAAATGGCCGCAGAAAGTTTATTTATATAGATGCAAACGATTTCATTAGTCTATTATTTATAAATTTAGCGATTTCCTTTTGCGTGAATTGATATGTAATTGCAAACGATTTTTGTATATTTTAAGAATGCAAACGATTTTTGTATA
>JAOUZG010019355.1:905242-942280 GCA_026289955.1 Argiope argentata | reverse complement strand
GAATGCAAACGATTTTTGCATATTTTAAGAATGCAAACAATTTTTGTATATTTTAAGAATGCAAACAATTTTTGTATATTTTAAGAATGCAAACAATTTTTTTATATATTAAGAATGCAAACAATTTTTTTATATATTAAGAATGCAAACGATTTTTGCATATATTAAGAATGCAAACAATGTTTGTATATATTAAGAACGCAAACGATTTTTGTATATTTTAAGAATGCAAACAATGTTTGTATATTTCAAGAATGCAAACAATTTTTGTATCTTTTAAGAATGCAAACAATTTTTGTATATATTAAGAATGCAAATGATTTTTGAATATTGTAAGAATGCAAACGATTTTAGCACTATTTTTTTTTATCTATTGTGTAAATATTTATTAGTTTCATGTGTATGAAACTTAATTGCAAACAAGATGTTATCGACGCTAAAAAAAGTTACAATGATTTAGACAATTTAGATGAAAATCCTAACCATATAATTTATCAAATTATAATAAATTCTAATGTTTACTTGCCATTAAAATCCCATAAATTATCTTTGAAGAAAAACCTTAAACAATGGATGGTAATAAAAAAATAAATGAAATTTCATAGGTTTCATCCAGGTTTTTCAAACAGCTTACAGCTTTTAAAATTAATATCTAAAAATTTTAATTCAGTAGTAATTTAATTAATTGTTTAAAGTTTGAAGTAAGCTCTCCTATAGTTAATTTCAAGTTTAATATTTTTTTGGAAAGACACTATTAATTTGAATAAAATTCAGATTTAGATACCGTGATGAAATGGTACATTGTTCTGAGAGGGGCTCTGCTGTTTCTATTCAATTGTGAGTCAGCTGTATAACAAAGAAATGGAGGCTAAACAGTAGATTAAAATTAAATGGAAAGTAAACAAACACAAAATAACAACAAACAAACAAAACAACACAAAACAAAAATAACAAACAAACAAAACACAAAATTTAAATGGTAACAAAACACAAAATTTAAATGAAAACAGCAAAAAAATTTTTATAAAATTTGCAAATCGGAATTTTTTAAAGTTAATAGTAGCTATACTATTCAATTATTATTAATGCTATCATTAATGCATAGTAAAAATAAATTATAAATAAACTAGAATGACTTGGGGAAATGTATAAAAAATTAATTAATATTAAGTGAGAACTAATTAAAATACGTTTATATAAATTTATTATTAATATTCCCACATTTTCACATGGAAATAATTATTTCTTACTAACTTTAAAAACATTGAACATGAACATGTACAACTTTTCTTGTTTCAAGAAATGCTGAGGTATAGTCAGTTACAGCAATTTTGTTGAAATGTAGGTGTAAAAATAAAGAATAGGAATATGCAAATTCATGTAATATAATTGAAGTTACTAGTTATAACAGTTTGTAAATTATATAACAAATATTTTTTTTAAGTTGATATGTGCTAAAATAAATGCCACATACATTAAATGTAAATGGAATGTGTATATACAGGAAATATATTCAAAAATAAGAATTAAAAGCATGATTTACAGGCGTAATTTTTTCACTTTATAATTATTAACGACAGAAGCTTTAATTTCAAGGAGACAATGCCAGTCTAACCGACAATATATGTATAGACATATATTGTCAGTCTGTATAGACATTATCCTGTATTAATATATGCATGGTTAAACGTGGCCTTTCCCCTTTTACTTGAAGCCAACATCTTATCAAGGCCCGGATCGGAGATGAAAAAGCCTGAATGACAATAATAGTAATAAAATAGAAAACAGATTATGAATCAAAATAAAATGTATTTAATAATATTTTTATAAATTAATTAACTTGATGCTTTATACTATGTCCTTTAATGTCTACTATTTGTTAGCGCTGCCCTTTAAATAATTACAGATTCATTAACGATTCAATTATAAGCAACCTTGCTACACTTCGCCGTTCTGCGTTATTGTAGCAGCTGCCCCGCTTTTGCTGAGTTCCGTTACGTTCTCAGCGACAAAGGCAGGAAAGCAGGAGGAAAGATAGCAGGAAAAAAAAAACCGCTGTTTATTTTCATATCTGGATATCACTGGATGCTAACAGGTTATGCAAATAAAAGAAAACCACAGAACTATCGTTTTATGGTCAGACAGATAAAGGTCAAGCCGAAATAGGAACGGAGGGTACAGTTACAAAACACTTTTTCCGCAAATAACCCAAATGTTTTGAATTCCACCTGATTTGAGTCAGGGTTTTTAAAACAAACTTTTTGCTCTTCGGAGTATTTTGGAATTTTAAATGCAAACATTCTAAATCATTTTGTGTTACTTATAATTCGAGAGATTGGAAAAGAAAGAACATCATGTCTTAACTTGTCTCAGGTGTTATAATTTATAAATATGGTGTTAAATAAAACAAATTTCTATCCAATGAAATACATTATTTTGCTTTATTGTGAAGATAAATAGATCTCCTAAACAGAAAGTTCTCCATAATTTTTGCTTCGGATCATCCATTTTGCAGCTTATTAGCTGTTGTTAATCCTGATTTTTTTTTATAATAAAATCTCCTAAACAATACATTTTGGATAATTTTTGTTATCGGATAATCCGTTTTGCTGATTATCTGCAGTTGTTAATTCCACATTTTTTATAAATAGATCTTCTAAAACATAAGTTCTGGATAATTTTTTGGAGGTTGAATGATAAATAAATTAATTTTTTTTTGTTAAAAAATAGTGCAAGTAAATAGTAATAGTAAAAATAGTAATAGTAAAATACACAGCAATTCAATTATTTAATGTCAATGGTACAAAAATTGTAGAAAAAAATGTGTGTGTGAAAGAGAATTGACGCTCTATGTGACAGATCGTCTGATCTACATCGATCCAATTTCGTGCCAATATACCTAGGAGACTGAGAATGTGCATCTTGGAGAGGTTTTTTGGAATTTAAATTTGAATGCAAATGGATTAAAAATTAGGTGAGATTCAGGCATTTTTCCGTAATAACTTCCTAAAGCATAATTTCAGAACAATCCTTTCCCACCATTTCAAAATTCAAAAACATATTTTTTAATGACGTCAAATATATTTCCACACAATTTTTTCCCTTTAATTTCCCAATTCGATTTTCTTCTTTTGGGCTCAATTTTGAACAATACATTTTATCGTTGCATTGATTCGCTGTTTGTGTCAACTATTTTTTCGTGTTATTATTTCCCATTGTTGAAAGCTGGAGAGGAAAGAGATTTGTTTACCATCCAAGTACATGTTTACGGTGACAACAGTATCATGAAAAACAATGTACAATTAAAAGATTCACCGGACAGAAAAGATTTATTAAAATGATTACGATACTAGACTTCATAGTAAGGCCCATGAAAATAAAACAAAGCAGATGTAAGATCTACTAAATTTTTAATGTATCTAACAATTATGCAACTAAAAAATACTTTGAGCTTCAAATTATGCGTAATATATTGAAATAAAATTAAAATAAAAGATTAAAATGAAATCTGCTATGAATATTTCAATGTATCATGTCAGAACATCATTTCTTGAATGACCAAGCACCACGTGCTCGTGCGAGTTAAATTATATTTTTATTCATTTTAATTGTTTCGTTGAATGAGTCACTTTAGTATTGAAAATGACCCGAAAATCTTTATCCCGTATTGAACGTTTAAAAAATGTCACATTTGCTATTTATTTCATTTCTCATAATCACTCGCTCAAAATGACATTTTTCTAGGTTTTATTGGCTGTAGGCATTCACTTTTTTAAAAAAATCAGAGCTGTTGTAAATGCAACGACAACGCGTTATTAAAAGCTGATTTTTTGAGATGCTCGTGCAAATAATATTTTTTTTTCGTCTACGGATTTTTGTTGATGCCACAGACCCCATCCCCAAAACAAAATCTTGTTCTGACATGATTGATAAAAAAAACTAACACAACGAAGTAGTTGGTCGTCAAAGACGACTAATTATAAAATTAACTGTTAATGTCATAAATAAGTGATCTTTCTCGGTTAGAGTTTAAAAGAAACAGGATATGAGAAGAAGAATATTAAAACTTAATTGCTCAATTTATTCCTTTGGTTTTCACGTTATTTAGTACTTATAATTCTGCTTTAAGGTGAAGAATGCGAATTCAATTCTTCAGAGAAAATCAATAACATTTTGAAAATATTTGCTTTAAGTGTACGTTTTATCCAAATGATTTTCCAATGCGTGTTAGCACTTGTAGCTTATTGGTTAGAATGGAGAGTTTTTCTCAAAAAATAAAATTGAAGAAATTTTAAGCTTCGGGATCAATTCCGATTTCTCTTCTTAAAATCTTTGTCATCCATTGTTGGTCACTGCTCCTGTCTAATCATAAGATTGAGCTGTGTGTCGAGAAGAAAATTCGCTTTCAATTTTGCCACTTAATATTGTGATTTTGTCGTATATATATACTTATTTATATCAAATGTAATTATTTAAAAAAAGTAACTTAATTTTTCTTTGTTGACTTAAGCAGGAATTGACTATACAATATTTTTTAACATTATTTGTCCTTTTCATTTTGGCTTCAATTCTTTAAAATCTTCCTCCCTTTTCCTTCCGTTATTTATATAAATTATTTTATATTTGTATAATAATATTATTATATTATTTATAGTAAAAGTATCGCTTAAATATTATTAGAATATAAATAAAGTAGCTTTCTTTCCGATTTTTTTTTGTATAGCATAAATAAACATCAATAACATGATCATAACAATAACGTAGATTCCATCATTTAGATTATTATAAGAAATAAAACCAGCAAAAGTAGTCTCTCCAAAACTTTTTGAATTTATAATTTCTACTGACTCTATAGTATCACTCATGGCGAATTATTTGGCGACCGATCCCTGGAATACGTAAATAGTATCCAAAAATCGAATTTGTTTTTTATAAACGTTTTTCTCGACCGATTGAAGCTAAAATTTGACATAAAACTGCACTTACAATTATTAACTCCCGTACCAAATTTATTATATATAAGTCACTGCACTTTTACATTATTGCATTTACATGTTTCTGAAAATACAAACAGATGGACAGTTAACCGTATTTGGATTTGGTTTAAAATTTGGCTTGTGCATAAACTATAGCACATAATTTGTAATTAACAAGTTATTGTATATGCAAACAGCCGGACAGACAGGCTTCCACCTAGCGGAATTTGCCCAAAATTTGGAAGAACTCTACCAATTTGGTATAAAGACCGTATACTAAATTTTATCAGAATAGGTCACACTCGACTCTCGCACAGGCATTTGTTTTTGAGGGAACCCGCCCCTCAATGTACAGTGTGTCAATGCCAATTGTCTGTTCAACACATTCTAATTGATTTCCCATTATTTACTTTGGAACGCATCCAGTCTACTTCTATCTCTTTAACCCTTTGGGGACCGATGTCGAGTGTGACTCGACATTCAAGACTGTGCATCATTTTGACGTTTTATTTATTTATTTTTCAAATTTAATTGTTAAAAACGCCTGCATAATGGTTAAGAGATGTAGATTAATTTTTCAAGGAAATTCGACTTAAAAGAATTATATATATATACATATTTTTCATAGCAATAAACAAATCTTTGTATTAGGTGTATAATTTTGCATCTAATTATTTTTCGGACCGCAAAGGGTTAAAAGACATCTTCCACAAAATTATATCATCCACATCTTTTTATTTTCTTAAAAAGGATTGCTTTTAACCATTTGATATAGTTAAAAATGGCTTAATTTTAAAACCTTCTTACAGTTGTTGTTTGTTTTTACCGTACACCATAAACTTTAACAAGTCTTGAAAAATTATAAGAGTTAATATGAGTATATGAAACAAGCTTTTAATTTCTACCACACGTTTGACGCGGCATAATTAAGAATAGTTCTTGAGCCTTGAAACTTTGCTAAACCAAATTGTATCCATGTAAATCAAAGCGGTTTTGAGTTATATTTTCACAGATAGACATTTTACAAAGACTATCTACAGACAGACATTTTACAAAAATGTATTTTTCGAACCCAGGAAAATCTAAAGTGTGTAAATTGGTCGAAATCTTGAATTTACGTTCCAAGTTTTGGACGATTATTATATTTTTTTTCTTCTATACTATATACAAGAGAAATTTTTTTAAAAATCGAAAAATTCCAGATCAAAACATCGGTCTCTATCAACTTCAACAGTTTATGAGGCGCTGTCTCTTTGTAAAAGGGCCGGGATTATATAAGGTTTGGCGGATCCACGCCAATATATCGATCTGTGCGAGACATGCTAGACTTTACTGGTCGCAGTGCCTACCAGAAAGAAAAACCAACTGTCTGAATCTAACGTCACTTTATTGCGTGTCAACATGGATTCCGGCGGGTAATTGCTTTAGTTATGAAGTTGTGCACCGCGAGCGCGTCTAATGACAGAGAAACATTCGATCAAGGGGTGCCCATCGAAATTGAATCTGACTTCAGGATACGTTTGCCTAAAAGCTTTTGATGAGGAAATCTCGAAGAAGTTTCCGTCGGTGGAATTCCTTCAAGTTTCTGTCTCGAAAACTTAATATGAGAAGAAATGAAAGATATAATGCAGGAAAGATGCAAAAGGCCCAGGTGTTTAAATAGCAAGCAATTGCAAAATTATTAGTTTCTTGCATAAGAAGCATGCAAAGCACTGTAATCGTCTAACTGTTTGACCATGAGACTTTGATGAAATTCCAAGATGTATATATATAAGTGTGTGTGTGTGTAATGATACTTTAAAATGAAATTAAACCCTAATTTATTTCCAAAGCTTTATCTTAATTTAGGCCACAGCAACTTCATTCTAAAATATTCTCTAATTTCCTGATCTCATTCCACTCGTTCTAGCTAATTAATTCGACAGAAACTTTGTCAAATTACTAAAACGGCTGAAAGCCGAAGGATTCCCACATTCCGAGGGAATTTCTTTAAAAGATCCCTATGATTCTCTGACTCTGACATTTAATTTACATGTACTTGACATACTATAGAAATCCCTATTAAACTCGCACAGCATATATTCACTAGGTTAAGAGTTTCATTAGCTTTTCCTCATTTCGTTTTGTGTCGTTCTGTGTTGTGCTCGTCGCTTCTACTTGTACATAATGCGTACCTCCCGTCATGGAATAAAAAGAACTTAAAAATTCAAAGTGTCATCAGTGTCTTCGAAACCACCTTTCGTTTTCAATTAATAGTAAATTTTATGCCCGCACACACACAAACATGTGTGTGTGTGTGTGTGTGTGTGTGTGTGTGTGTGTGTGTGTGTGTAACACATAATATTTTTGTTCGAAGCAGAGGCAGAGTCGTGGCCGAAATCAGGGAGACTGCAGGTTTAATTTTTAAATTCACTTTATTGCAATGCCGGGGTCATGCATTATGTACAAGTAGAAGCAACTAGCACAACACAGAAATGAACAAAACGAAATGTGGAAAAGCTAATGAACACATTATAACTGTAAATATATTAATTATAACTGTAATATATAGAATTATTGTAACTGTAAATATATGTAAGATTTTAATAGGATTTCCGAGATGTGCCAATCACAAGTAAAGAAATTTTAGGGATCTTTTGAAGGAATTTACTTCGATGAACAGTATTTTATCCCTACACTCGGAGTGTGGGAACCTTTTGACTTCTAGACCAATTCAGTAATTTAACAAAGCTTCTGACGAATTAATTAAATAGAAAAAAATGGAATGAGATCAGGAAATAAGAGAATATTTTAGAATGAAGTTACTATGACCTAAATTACGATAAAGCTTTGGAAATTAATTAGGGTTTAATTTAGATTTTTAAAATATCATTACATATACATAGCAAACATATTTTAGCAGTTGAGTGGCTGAATAGAAGAAACTTACGAATTTTTAAAACTTCGATTTATTTCAGTACGGGAGCTATTTTAAGTTTGTGTCAGCACTTCGCAAAATGATGAAGGTGCACATTATTATTGGAAAAACTATGGAGAAGGCATTAAAACTCCATTCAGTAAAAAGAATTAAGAAACAGATGTCAAACAGAAACTTTATTTGAGCGCGGGAAAAGGCTTAATCGAAGCCAGATAAAGGAATCGCAATGACTTCTTTAAAAAAATTGATAACCATATAATCGAAAACTATTATATCCCCCAAAAAATGTTTACATTACCTTAAAATTCAAAAAAAATTATGATAAAAGATTGTATTCAGTTTTGTCGCTAACTTTTAAGATATTTAAATTTAAATTAAACACACAATCTAATTAAGCTTTTAAAGTAATAATGAAATTCAAATTTATTTATCAAAATTATCAAGCATGTGCTTTTGCCAATGTTAAAATTACGATGAAAGAAAAACACTTTCTTTGAACTTCAATTCTGAAGAATTTTTTCTTCCTTACACCTTTATTTCGTTGCATTGGCATTTTTTATTTATTCGTAGTATATACATTTTGAAATATATTTAATTCAATTAAACTCTTCCTCTTCTGTCATATAATAAGAAGGGATTTTTTTATAAGGAAATGGACTCCATATTAACCACTTAGCAGGATAAAAAGTAAATAAACTGGGTGGACACACTAGTTGTCAAAGGTGGCTAATACAATTTTAATAAAAAAAATTGAAATATAAAGAAAATCGTTCATATTTATAATTTATTCGTAGTACATAAATTTTATATTATAAACATTTTGTAATATTTCAATTCAAGAAAATTCATGCTTTTTTTGTCTTATCACAAAACAAGATTTAATAAGGAAATGGACTCCGTATTAACGATTTAATAGGAAATAAAGTTAATAATCTGGGTGAACAAACTGGTCACCAAAGGCAGATATTACAACTTCAATCAAAAAAGAAATATAAAAAAATCTTATATATTTTTACTTTATTCGCAGTACATATATTTTATAGTATATACATTTTGTAATACATAAATTTAATTAAATACATGCTTTTTTGTTATATCAAATAGCAAGGTGGAATAAGGAAATGGACTCCATATCAATATTTTAACAGGATAAAAAATAAATTATCTGGGCAAGCACGTTAGTCGCTCAAGTCGGCTAGTATTGCTTTAAACAAAAATTTTGAAATAAAAGAAAATAGCAAATATTTTGAAATGCTCACCGAAAGTGGTGATTTCGAGCACGCTTATAATGTATTTCAATTTTTATGCAGAATTAGTATTTTTTTATTGCGACTTTGTATTCTTATCCTACTATTTTCCGCGCCTCGAGCTTTTACGATTTATGTTTTGCATTCTTATCCTACTTAATATCGCATACTTAAATCGCGATAAACAGCTATTTTTCACTTTCATGACAGTGGTCTTTTCATCTCCCAGTTTGCATTTATTTTTCAATATATTCGCCACAGAGAGCGCGGCTTTTCTTTTACGAGTAGCGTCCTTGCCGAATTCGCATGTTTATGAAACATCCAAACTTTATCCCGAAATCGAATCCACTCACTTTGATGTCGCAGCGTCATACGCAAGTTTCGAAACCAAAAGAGACGGCGCCCTTGAAGTGTGATTCCATATTCTGCTGAATATTTCCTGAATACTGAAAGCACGCGGTTTAGTTTAGCTGTATTAATGTTCCCTTTTAAAGTGCAGTTCAACCCCGGTTAACCGAATTAAAGAGTAACTGTTCCGAATACAGAATTTTTCGATTATTTTGCATCTAACTCTGGTCTGGAACTCTGAAAAGTTTTGAGTATAAAAGGAATTCGAAATTTTTTTTTATAGATTACACATATATTCTTTATTAATGTTAAAAGAACTTTATTTATCCAAATTTTCTTTATTAAAGCTGTAAGTTAACTTTGTTTCCGCATATGTTGTTTATTAAAACTATAAGTTAACTTTGTATATGCATATGTTGTTTATTAATCATTGCGCTATGTTCTTTATTAAAGTTATAAATTAGCTTTGTTTACGTATATGTTGTTTATTAAAGTTATAAGTTACCTTTGTTTATGCACATGTTCTTTATTAATTTTTACATATCTTCTTTATTAAAGTTATATATATAAATTAGCTTTGTTTGTGCATATGTTTTTTTATTGAAGTTCTAAGTTAACTATGCGCATATGTTGTTTATTAAAGATATAAGTTAACTTTGTTTGCACACAGGTTATTTATTAAAGTTAAATTATAACTTTGTTTACACACATGTTATTTATTAAAGTTATAATTTAACTTTGTTTGTGCATATTTTGTTTATAAGAGTTATAAATTAGCTTTGTTTACGCATATTTTCTTTATTAAAGTTATAAGCTAACTTTGTTAAATTCAATTACCTCGTAATTTACGGAAATAATCACGATTGTTTTCGAGTAGACAATATATATATATATATATATATATATATATATATATATATATATATAATAAAGATTTTAGAGACATTATAAGATTTAAGAGATATAATATCTGAATCTAATAATATATATATATAAGATTCAGAGATAAGATTGGTTTACTGGATGTAACACGACTGTTATAACCAGATGGATCTCATAATTTCGATAATGAGATGAGCACCTGCACTAACACACACCTCTCTTCCTTCAACACCACATTAATCACTTACGATGTCAAATTAAGTAACGCGATTAGATGACGCATCCTATTTGGGACATTTACTGTAATTTTAATTACTATAGTAATATAAGTCAGTTTTAGATATTGAAACGTTTTCAGTTGATTTTGAATTTTAAATTATTTAATATTTTCACTTTGTAGCAGATTTAAAATTAAAAATTCAGTAATTCCATGCTACAGTCAGACTCGTTATTGTATGCTAAAGGATTAAAATTGGTGGCACTATACAAGTGTTGATTGGACAAGATAAAGAACCAATGCTGATCCGACAGATTCGATCCAACTGTATTCTTTGTCAAACGACCTCTTGACGAAGAATACTGTTGGGATTATGCCGTTTTACTTATTCTGCCAGAAGCAGCTTATCGGAATGAAAATCCTTAAAGCTCTTCCGATTAAAAAAAAGTGCGTAAAAACAGTTTCAATAATTCAGTTTCAATTCGCATTAAAGGAGAAAATATTCTTTGAAAGAAGATATGTAGTCAGTAATCTCCATTCCCCAACTGAGGTGGAAATAAAAAAAAAAAAGGTTACTAGTTTTAATGATTAAGCCTTAAGCAGATTGTACCATGTTAGCAATAAAGTCTTCGACATTGAGTTTTTTAAAGATTAAAGTAGCTTATTTCATGCGCACACTTCCTCAAAACAAACAGAGTAAATAGCGGTTTGGCTTTAAAGTCTTTTTGAGGTTAACAACTGGATTGGGATACTTCATTCAAACTAATGAATCAGCGATCGTAAAGTTTGGGGATATTAGTTAATAATGCCACTTGGATCAAGAGGCTTTTTTAAATTTCTAACTGCGAATAAGTATGTAATGATGCTGTAAACTCTAATTTTAATTGTAATTAATTTACAAAGTTTTGTCTTAATTTAGTCTATAGTAACTTCATTTTAAAATGTTCTATAATTTCCTGATCCCTTCCACTTCTTCTATTTAATAAATCAAATGAAGTGTTGTGAATATAATGCGTCAATCCCTCCACATACCGAATGGATGGATAATAAATATCAGATGTAAATAGATTCTTTTAAATGATTCCTGCATTTCTCTTGTCAAGGGTCAACAAGTGTGAGAACTCCCGTTGAAATTCGGCATGTGTCAGATATATGAGAATATCATAGTATATAAGACCAGCTTAAAGGATTTCGTCTGTTTTAACTTTTTTATCCTTCTATGCCCTTTTACGCTCTTTTTGTCTGTGTAACTTTCGTCTGCTTTTGTGCCGTGTCTCTCGAGATAGAATAAAAAGAAATTAAAAATTCAACCTGCTGTCTGCTTCATTTTCGGTCATCTCTGCAATCTGTTTGAATTATAAAATAATTATGTGATTACAATATATGTACATATACATTTTCGTATAAATCAAATTTTAAATGGTTGATAAAACTTTAAATCACGAGGATTCGAATTTCAACTAAATTTCTATATAGTTTTAAGAAAAATGATTTTTTTGAAAATTTTAAGAAAATGAAAAATGATCATATTTGAAATTTGTTTAACAATAGCTACATACTTACTACAGACTTAACAATAGTTACATATAACAGAAAAAGCGGGGGGGGGTCATATAAATGAAAAGAAATGTATTCCCTTTCTGTAAGTTAATTTTATTGTAAGATTTTCGTTAAGTCTGTAAAATCAAACATACAGTCTAATTACAGCATTCCATTTTAATTTCTATAGTTTCTATGAATTATTCACTAAATGTTTTGTTGCTATGACCTAATCATGCTTATTCCATAATTATTTCTACACTGAAAAAATTAAGGAGATATACGTGTAAATGTGACCTCAAAAAGTTATTATTATTATTATTATTATTGAAATTTTAATTTGTTAAAAAGTAAGTTGAGTTTTAGCGGGGTTTTTTGCAATTATTTCTGAAAATATTGTACAAAAATGATTGAATTTAATGATAATTTTATAGTTATACGAATGTTTCTTGTATTTTGGAGATTTTCTATTTTCTTTTTCCTTTGCTTACGTACCAACAATAAATTACATTATTGCTTTGAAATTCTAACATTTTTCACTATTTCATCCAATACTTGCCCACGTGATTTTTTTCTAATTCCTTTTTTTCTTGTTGAAAGCTAAAGAAGGGTTTTGATCAATACCTGTGTACTTTACGAACAAATAAATGTACGAACGAACAAATAAAGGGGTGTTATATTAACGCAAAAGTTAAAAGATAGATGTATAGAATTACTAGTTTAACTACCTAATATATATAGTTACAAATATATTTATCGCATTAAAAGCACTTTAGAAGTCTTATGTCCGGTCTCCATTAGAAAGATTAATATAAAAGAAAAACAGAACAAACGTAAGATAGTTAAAATAACACGACTTTAACCCATTAACTGGTTTGCCCATATACCATGCACCGATTAATCTCATTTTATTTCGTTTTAACAACTATTTAGATAGTTCACAATTGAAATAATGCAGTATGAAAATTACATAGAATAAATAAAATCTCAAGTATTCTATATTTAATCTCAATTGACCAAAACTGAAGACTTCACCTAATTTCATAGGAAATAAAATGAGTCAGTGAAGGGGTTAATGTCTGACGGTGGAATCATGGATACGAAATTATATCTAATAGGTTTTAATGGCATTAAACATAACTAATATATTATATATTCCCAGTGAACCAGCCGGTCGCTTGAGGGGACTAGTATATAAAAAATATACCTACATAACCTTTAAATTTAGGTGCTGGATGTCCTCGTCTCAGCTGAATCTCATCTTTCCGGAATCGGAAATGCTCCCCTCTCCCCTCCGTCTCCCCTCCAGTTCCTTTTTCCCACGACCTCAAATTCGAAATTTTTCAAAGTAACCGACTTCTGCACTATTGGAAGGGCGGGGGGGGGGTGAAAGAATGAGTGTCGTTCACGATTATGCTCCGTCAATTCCGGAAAAGATATTTCTCGATAATGGCTTTTGGGAAATAAAAACCAAGAACTAGTGCCAGTTTAAATTGGTTTGATTTATTTATAATAGCATTCTGTTTTAAAGCAACACCAGACTATCTTGGGATGGAATTCGTAATTTTTATACACAGTCAGATGACAAGGATGACACCTGAGTTGGCATTTTCCCTCTACAAACTTCCGCCGTTCAACAATGGGTGAACCTTTGGTTCTAATGGATTGATCTGACTATTACAGGGTGGTGGCGAAAGGGTAAGAATCGTTAACTAAAATGCTCCATTAATTATAAAGTAAGCAGATTCCGAGAAAAAAAATCTCGATAATGACAAACGGAAATAAAAACAAAGAAACTTTTATAGTTTAAATTCCTTGAGTTACATGGTTGATGCTGAGCTTGCTAGTTTAATTTGGTTAATTACATAAGCGTCCCGTTTTGAAACAGCACTAAAGTTATCGTAAATTCAAACCTTGATCAGATGATAAGGTTAACACTCGAGCTGGCACCACCTCTACAAACTTTCGGAACATACCAGCGGAAAAATATTTGGCCCTGATGGATTTAATATGCCAAGACGCTAAAGAGCAGTTTTTGAACATCCTTGAATTTGCTGGATTTAAACAGAATGAACAGAAACAACAACTAGTATATAAATAGTCTAGATCTATCAGTATAAAACAAACACATGGTAGCTGTTTTAACAGAAGTAATACAAATGGTTTCTATTTGCGCTACCATACGACAAACACAATTGCACGCGTCATAACTAACCATCTTAAAATATCACATTCTCTAATAAAATATACATAGGTTCAGTTTAGCTTAGCTACTCGTATTGGAGTTTCGATTTTAAGGAACGAATACGGCTGTCATGCATCGAATTCAGTGTGTATGTGGGGGAGGGGGCATGGGGAAGAGAATTCATTTAAGGTACAAGAAGCTTGTTTATGTAGCGGCTATTTGGTGACATCGGGTTTCGAACCAGGTTTTTTTTTTTATTTAACCCTTCGTTCAAATTTTGATAGAAATATGGAAATTTGGTTTCATTTCCATATACCAACTCTTATTCATCTAGCTCAAAAGATTTTTGAATGATCGGGTTCACATGCAGACATAATTCCAAAAATAAATTTTGTGTTCTCAAGGAGTTCTAAAACTTGGAAAAAATCACAATCTCGAATAAAATTTTTTTCAATGATAATTATATTTTCCGTTTATACAGTATGTGGAAAAAACTATATATATATATATATGTGCAGATTTAAATATATAATAAGCTAGAAAAAACGAAGTATATATGCGTGTGTGTGTGTAAATGTCAATTCCTACTTAGGTCATCAAACTTTTTTATTTATTTTAGTTACTTGTTATTAAATAGTTACAACTAATATAAATAATTTATCAAATAATTATGTTTCGCCAAAACAAAATGAATTCCGTATCCGTTGAAAATAAATCAGAACACACTGCGCATGCAGGAATTTTCATCGTCCATTGGGACATCGCAAATGCGAGAATTTCTTCGCCAGATTTTTAACGCCATACAGATTATAATTTTTTTAATTTCCTTTATTCTGTTTTGCTTTAATTCAAAAATACTTCAAAATGAACTCGAAAAATAAATGAGTTAACAAAGTTTAACTTTAAATGAGTTAACATTGTTTAACTCTAAACGCTAAGGAAATAAACAGAATCGTTTAAAATAACCGGTCGAAAATACGTTAAGTCTAATCTCGTTAGCGGGAAGGAAAAAAAACTGAAGTCTTACTCATTTGACGATGGGGAAATGAAGATTTTTGGCGCGGAAGTTAAGTTTTAATTAATAAAAAAATTAACCAAATCAATCAATTAATATTTGAAAAAAAATTGTATTAACATTGAATGTCAACCACTACAAGTTAAAAATACACACATTTAAACTTGAGTTGATGAATAAAAAGTATTTTATTAACGATTGAAAATTTGAACTATATACATAAAGTGTGCGAACTAATAGTAGGGAATTAAAAAAAATGGAACGACAATTTAAATAATATGCATACAATCTCAAATATATCAAAAATATTAAAAAGAAATGATTTGAAAAGCAAAAGAAAATCGGAAAACCGCCTAGGAAAATGGAGAGTGCAATCTGGCGAGATGATGTTATATAATTATACAATTCATGACAGTACATCTAGAACGAAAACGTCTTTCGATTAAATGCCGTTTTGCCCCGCACAGGGAGATACTTCGCGCATCATTTAGATTCGAAACCCGCGGAGCAGATGTTTCGTAATTTCAATCTGCGATAAAGCTCCATGACATAACAATCGATTTTCACTCTTGATTTACGGTCACCTGACATGATTAACCAAACGTTTCGTGTGTACTTACATAAGACCATCAAACTATCAGAAAAGAAAAAAGACTGGTAAATATAGTAAAACAAATGTGTTAACATAATAAGGTTCATAGGCTAAAAATTATTAGAAAAAAAGTCACATGACACACATGGTTCCAAAACAAAATCATTCACAACTTTCTTTAAGGCAAGTCATGAAAAACTGGAAAATTTTACCGTTACTTCTTCCGTTGTAATTGCTCACTGAGAAACGGTTTTTCAAAATTTAATACTTTCAGGTCTGAATCATATCGATTAAACAGAAAGCATTTGGTACTTAGAATGATTTGTAAAAAAATACTTGGAAGAGTAGTATTTTACTATTTTTAATTTTTCGTATAACTAATATAGAAAGATGATAATAACCGTCAAAAACTTCGAACTAGATTTTGACAAATTTCCACGTTTTAGACTCCCTGAATTCAAAGGACACATTTTTTGGAAAATGTCCGTTTGTCTGTGACAAAGATAGCTAAAAACCGCTTTGAGCTAGACGGATGAAATTTGGTATGTCATGACATCAAATATGTAGATTTTTATCAAATTTTGAGCAAAATTATTCTAGTCTGTCTGTCATGCTGTGCAAATATAATTTAACATAATAACTACAAAATGGAGAAAGTTAGATAGGAAAAATTTCGTACAGAGATTAAACATCTGAAGTGTACACACCTATCAAATTTTGAGCCAAATCTAACAAATGGTTTATCGTCTGTCGTATGGGTTGAGCGTAAATTCAGAAATATGTAAATACGATGATTGGAGTAAACAAAGAATTATAAATATGAAATTTGATACAGAATTTAGCGACTACAATTATAATTCCGTAACGAATTTCTGTTTGTTGGTAAGGAAAAATGCGTTTTGTATACAAATTCGATTTTCGGATTCCATTTTCCTTATTCCATTTAACCGCCAAAGATTACATGACAGATTCGGTAAAAATTCTATACTCAAGACAAATGTTAACATTTCGTAATTATTGCCCGCCAATGCCAGAGAAAGCGATCTCTTTAGATTTGTCTTTATTAAAGATAGAGAAAGTTTTGAAGAGATCACTCTGCTGGTTTATCATAAATTTCAAACTTTTCTCATTCATAATGAAAGGACTTTCTAACTGTATAACGAGTCTATATTTAACTAGAAAAAATTAACAATGGAAAAACATCATTTTTACATTACAGTAATTTTACATCATTTTTACATTTTACATTTCAAATTACATTTTTACATTTCTACATGGAAAAACATCATTTTTAAAAATTAATTTTTTATAGCTTTTATAAAATTTCTTCAAATGTTCAAATGTTTTTTTTTAAATACATGGAAGTAGGCTTCGTTTGTAAACTAACATTATTTTGTATGGTATATTTCAAAGTAAGGATTTGCATACTTCAGAGTAAGGCTTCCTGGCATATGGGTAGCGCGTCTTCCCAGTGATCTGGGCATCCCAGGCATGGTTGTTCTTCTGTGTTCTATCTGTAAGGTGTGTGAATGTGCCCCCCCCCCCTGTAAAACGGGGTTGTGCAAGTGAATGTGATGAATGAGTAGCAAAAGTCGTATTCTTGCCTTTAGTTGGCGCTACTACAAATTAGTTTTAAATCGCCGACTAACTCAGCGAGCTTTTCCATAGCAAGTGCCTTAAGAAACAACAACAGCAGGATTTGTGTAAAAAGCAAAACCACAAAATTCTCTATAAGTTCTAGTTTCTTTTCCCAGTTTTTACAATATCTTTATAATTTTTTAAAAACATAAATGGTTCGTAGATTGTATCTGAAAAGACCACGGGCGTATCCTTACTTTTATATCTCAGTAAATTAAAAGTTGATCCCGAGAGATTTTCCGGCTTTCATCCCTTCAGAGAAAATGTCAAACGTGAGACGATAGGGCTTTGACCTCAAGGTGTTAAATTATAGGTGTATAGCTATTATTTCTTAATAAATATGAAGCTTACTGTTGCAGAAAACACATTTTTACAACACTTCAAAAATTTAAAAATTAGTTTTTATTATAATAATCATATAGCATCTAAAATATTTCAATAATTTAATTGAAATATTTAAGAATTATAATAATCATACAGCATCTAAATATTTACTGAAAAAAAGTATTTTAAGTATAGGCGTCAATATTACTCATTGTTGTAATTACAGCTTTTATATACATTGCGATAATATTACCATGAAAATCTTCAATTCCAATTTAAAAAAAGAAACTGATTCTATGGCAAGAATGCTTTTTTTATCATTTCATACTTATTTAGTCTTTATAAAAATTTGTATTCATTATATTTCTCACCAACTGCTTTTAGTGACTATCCATTTCGCCGGGATTACTGGTTGATAGAATTTTGAATTCAGTATTTTATGTAGCTTAGTCTTGATGACTTTTTTATCAGCAAAATATTTTTAAGTTTCAAGTTGAGAGTCATATGACTCATACAATTTTAGAGATATTAATTGCTTACTGTATTTATTTCTTTAATTTTCTCTCATTTACTCTAAAATTTTAAAAAGAATTGATTAAGCATCAAATGATAAAGAAAAACTATTTTCTTGTAACCTAATATGGTTTAAAAAATATAAGTAAAGAAAAAGAAGTTTTATACATATGCTATAGAATAAATTTTATAGTATATGGAATATCTTAGAGGATTATTCACTATTTTTGTGGAAAACTTGAGTTCGAAAACCGGTTTTTCAACAAGTCGGTTTTTGAATAAACCCTACTTTAAATAAAACGGAATCATTGAATCAATAATGTAGATATTTTTAAAAGATAATGGAAACCTTTTTCCTAGAAATAAGAAGTTTCATATAAACACGTATTTGAAAATTACCCTTTTTTTACATTTAATTTGTAGTGAAAATTAAATTATTCTTTTAATTGGAGCTTTATACCCTGTGACGGTAACACATTGATAAAAGTCATTTTTCTGACGGACTTGCACTGTGAGCGTTAAATTTAATTCTTATTTTATAATGGCCACCTTTGGCCAACAAATGGTTTGCCAAGACTTATGCTTGCTTAAATCTTCAATTTAATGTTTTTTTGATTATTCGGTTTCTTAACAGCTTCAAACTTTGCTAGTTATATAACCCGTACAATTATAGATGTCTTAATCCACACTGTTCATTGTACCATCCTACAGTACAATGTATCTCTCTACTTTTCTGTCAGCTCCCATAAAACTTGAATTTAAAATTTAAGGGGAAATCAATAGCTCTCAATTGATATAAAAACTTTTTTTGTTGAAACCAACAAGTTTTTTGGAAATGTAATTACAGAAAACAGAATCGTTTAGGCATTGAAGTCTTACGTCCTTTATCGAATATTTTTTAAATAATTTATGAAATTTTGTTCAGACTTATTGTTTAGAAAAAAAGAGAGAAAGTTTTTGTTTCTAATGGCACTTGTCATGGACAAGCTCGGTGACGCAGTCAACGATTTTAAGTCGAGGAAGCGTCTCTTGTTTCAAGTAATGGCAAATAGGGCCAAGAGTACATCTTAGCTACTCACGCATCACATTCGCTTGTTCAGCCATTTTTTACAGGAGGTCACATTTACATATAGAGAGATGAAGAACAACCATGCCCGAACCGGGACGAGAACCCAGGACGCCCAGACCACGGGAAGACACGTCATTCGGCTCGAATATAAGTAAACAGGATAAATATAAAACAAAGAGACCTAGATGGATGAAATTCAATAAATACATAAGAGTATACACTTATCAAATTGTGAGCTAAATTCAACAAGTGGTTGATCAACTGCCGATCTGTACATTCAAAAACATGTAAATGCAATAGCTTCGAAATGCAATGACTAAAATATATTAAAATTGGTATATGACATTGCGACTAAAATTCGATTGTGATTTCAATCGATCGAGAAAAAAAAACTATCGAATTTTAGTTTTAATCGATTAAGGAAAACGAATATAGAAAACCTATTCGATTTTCGAATGTTATTGACTGCACCAAATGAATCACCAAAAAATGGGCAAGAATAGCATGATAGATTCAATAAAAATGCTAAATTCATGTCAAAGGTTAATATCTCTTCACTATTGTACGCGAATGCCTTACAAGGAATTTTCTGCCTTATCCAAATTCCAAAAATTCTTTGCTGGAAAGGAAGAACACCTTAACGAGCGATTATGCGAGAAAGTTTAGGGAAGACCACTCCCACTGGTTTCTTTCTGTTGAAACTAATAGAGGGTTTGTTACATTTCCAGTGAGCAATCAGCTACAGATGATTCCCAACGCATAAAAAAATCGATGTGATTCATTTCGCGAGGACTTCCGATTCGGGAGAAGCAATGCTTTTCCGCTGTGTCTAGACGCTTTGTTTTTTTACACCCCCAGGCCTCTCCAGACAATTCGGGATCAAAATGCGCCGGGATCGATTTTGTTGTGTTGGGTAGTGTGTTCTCTCCTCGGCGCTCCCTGTCAGCGATGTTCGGCGTTCTGCTCACACGTCTCGGTACCAGAGTTTTACAATTTTCCGGAAGTAATATTAGCAAAGATTTCTTCATCCCCGCACATCAAAATGTCATTTAACCCTCGGTAAGGAATTTCGTCGTTGCGGTCATGCAATAAAAAAACGTAAATAAATTTGGTTTCAGGTCTAAGACAATTTTGAATTTGTTGGTATGTTTCTTAAGGCAAATAAACTCAACAAGAACATTTGAACTATTGAGTTTTATAAGAACTTTTTAAAAATTGCGTTAACGAATAATCTCTCATTTACCAACCACCAACTGTTCATCTAGATGGATTCATTTCTATTAATTAATTAATTTTTTTATTGTGTTTCCATTTTCTTATTCTATGTTATCCCTTTTTTACAGTTATAAATTATAGAGAAAAGTCATTTAGTATGAATAATCAAGACAATTATAGAGAAGTTAGTTAAGCTATATTAATGTCCCGATTGGAAGCAATACTGGGCTAATTTGGAACGGGCATCGTACTTTTGAATCGCGGTCAGATGACGAGGATGACACCTGAAACTCTCCGGCTCAAACGTCGAGACCTTACTACCAGGCCACCGCGACCCACGCAACTAAAGAGAAACGAAAAATCAGTACCTTCACTTTCGGTTTATTTGTCTGTAAATTGACTGCACATCTTTGTACGCTCTCCATTCTCTTCGCATATACAGTACACTCCCGATAATCCGGTTCGCGACTATCTGGATTCCATAGAATCCAGCCTTATTTTCTTTTATCGTAATTACATGAAGAAGGCAAGACGTTGCGTTGTTAACATTGCCAAAGTACTGAAAGCGGTTGCCTGCTCTATCTCCCGAAATGAGCAAAATGCAAGTTGTGACAGGAAAAGAGCAGCGTTCTGCTCGTTGTTCATTGTTCCGTCAACGTGAAACGGATCCATATTGCAGCTGTATAGTAGTACAGTATTGGTAAATTGTTCTTGCGATATGCTTAATGTTTATTTAAGTGTATTTAGAAGTTAAGTACACATTTCGAAATGTTAAATAAACAGAAAAAAGTGGCTATGGAGGATAAGTTAAGCTCTATACAGCGACTATACAAAAAATACAACTTCGGAGTGAGGAATTCGGAAAAGTACGGTAGGAATGTGATAAAAAAAATCGAGGAGAAATTGAAAAGGGACGTATTGTACAAGCCAGCGGAAGTGGAATAAAACTGAGAAAAACCATTCGTATTCCACTCGGCTTGAGACAAATGAAGGGCTTAGAACTCAATAAGAGGTGAGAAAATACGCATTAGAACAGCGTGTTTCGGTATTAAATCTTTCTCTTCAGGTATATGAAGACAAAGTTATGAGTTCGTAGAAATCCGGCTCATCCGGAATTTTTATTAATCGGGGTGTCCTTCTACCTTATTAGGCTGAATACTAGGAAGAGTAATGTAATTAAGATTAAAAAATTATGCTTTCAAATTATCCTTTTTTACAGATATAAACTAAAGAGAATCGCCATTGAGGTTGAATAATCTAGACTACTATGTAGGAAGGGAAATCAATATCAGCATTTTTGTTTTATTTATCAACATATTGTCTATGTGCGCTCTCCGTTATCTTCGTTTATGGTTGGGCAATATGAAACGGACAGTGTTTCGTAATTCGTTACACCTAATAATAGAAGACTTGAAGGTGTACCTGCAGCTAAAACCCATAGTCGACTTTCCATAAGATACGAGGGAACGTTGAAACAAGGATTTATTAGTTTGGATTCGATTAGATTCCAATGTTCCCGTTCCAGAGAAAGAAATGAAAGAACTCAGAAGTTCCAGTCAAAAAAAGGGGGGATTAGTAAGTTATCTGAAGGATAATTGATGATCAAATTTTTGGTACTCATAGAGAGCAAAAGGGACGGACAGTAAACAAATAACCTTAAAAAGGTGTATTCTTGTTGTAAGATGCAATATCAATTGTGGAGTGGGGTGGGGGTAGAGGGTTGGTCAAAATATTCTTTTTCTTTGAATAACAACGTTTATCCAGATACTGCCCTTCATATTATTCCAACTCATCAGAATCAGCATTCTGAGATATTGTTGCCTCCTGCAAACAGTCCTGACCTCATCCCGTTGGATTATCATTTGTATACTCCACTTAAAGATCTTTCAAAGATTCGTCGTTGATCAAAATTTAAAGAAATGTCAATGCATGCCTTACTACGGAAAAAAAAACATTTTTTTTCTTTCTTCTTTCAATTTTGATTGCCTTCTTTCCCTACTTTTTTCTGAGGGCATTGAAAAATTTGTGCAATTAAGAGTCAAATGTATTGAAAAAACAGAGCAAAAACATTGAAAAATGCTGTAAATGTTGAAAAATAATGTAAATTCTAAAATATTGTTCAAATATATTATAAAAACTGAAGGATTAATTCAAGTATTAATTTACACTAGTATAAATAATAGAATAAATATAAGTTAAATAATAAAAACTTAAAAAAGTAATTATGCATATGAATTGCTTTTCAAGTGTGACATCTTTTTAATCTTTTAAAGATTGTTTTTAACATCAATTTTAAACAAAGTATTTCCCATTTATCTTTCTTATTAAATATGGCTCCTAAATATTTTTTTGAGTTCAAATAATTAATATCAATACCTCTCATGTTATATACAGGGTGATCATAAAGTCACGAGACAAGGTTTAAGGATACAAAGGTATACAGAAAATAAGCTACTTTTCAATAGAAATCCGCAACACAAAGAACAGGTGCTTTTTTTGCGAGCAAAAGAAATAGGTATATCGAAATACAATTAAATACAAATTCGAAAGAGCAAATTAGAAGAGTCGTCACAGATGTAATACCAAAATATTACACAATGCTATCATAATGTATAACACCCTCACAAATATTACGCAGAATCAGTACATAGTATAAAATAAAGTCTCCAAAAGGCATCTGTATGTTTGAACCACAAAAATTAGAGAAAAAGATAACGGATATTGGAGATAGTTATACCATATTGCAGAGCATTTATTGAGGAGGGTTTTAGTACATTAAAGTCATATCAAAATAATAATAAAAAAGAATTAACTTCAAACAGCGCATGTGCAACTAACAAGAGCTGTGGTATGCGATAGATTTCTTTGTTTATGCCTAATTTTAAAAAGCAATTCAAAACTCACTATCCCCCTTCCCCCCAAAGGGAAATTCAATCTTGGCTGGAAGAGGAAAGAAACGTTCGGAGCGAATATCAGAGAAATAATGCCCACACTTAGGGAAGGAGAGTCTTTTGCTGAGCGAAATAATCGTCTTTCTTTAAATCGCTCTGCAACTGAAATGCGGAGACAGAAAGAATCTTCCGAAGACACAAATGATCGCCTGTTATTGTCTACGGACATAACATACTTTTACGCTTTTAACAGTCTAAATATTTCTGCTATAAAAAGTGTCTGTAGCTTTTTTTTGATCATTTCTAAATATATTTTTGGTTTGTTTGATGTTGCGTAACATGCCCATTTCATATTGGATGGAGGATAGGCTTAAGTTTAAAGCTAATTTTTCTTTTGGATAATATGCCACGGACAACGCCGTGCGGGTATTCATAGTGGCATATAAATGGCAGGAAAAAAGGAATTTCCATAATAAATTTATGGGAATTGGATTCAAAGAAAGACGACTGTCTTTAATTCCTCGAATTATTTCTCGCCATATGGCTAAAAATAAACATCTCCTTCTTCCCTCCCGCCGCTTTTTAGACGTAATAAACGAATCCTGACGCATGCGCAAAAGCCAGAGTGTTTCCGAACCCAAGATTGAAGATAACTTAAAGAAGAGTTCAAAAGGTATCTCTCTCAAAGTTAAATACATTCCATACGTTATTATTCATGCAACTGCGTTGTTATCCTATAGTTCTTTTGCATTCCCTGAATTCGGTGTTATACCATTTGTCTGGGCATGCATTCGGTCGTTAATTCTAGAAATACCGATACCTACTGTGCAGCTGTTGTTGTTTGAATTTGTTATCCCTTGCTCCATTGCGAATAAAATTTCTATGTGCGTTTTCAGTTTTTTTATCTATCCGTAAAGTTTGCTTCAGGATTATAGAATCACCTCACACATGTAAAATCTAAGAAAAAAAAATCTTGGATTGCATTTTTGAAATATATTTTACTATGTATCCTGCGAATTAAAGCATTTTACCCCTAAGAATGCAGACAAGACGACGGCTGAGTTTGCAGATTGCTAAAGTACTTATTGAAACAGCTTTATGAATTTTCTGAAAATGCAAAGATATTTAAATTCAGATTTGTACAAATGCATAAAATTGGAATTTAAAGAGCTGTTTATATTAAATCAGGATTATAAATTCTGCTATTTCATTACCTTTAAAAATTACCGATTCTTTTAATTATCATTGTTATATGTAAATTTAAAGCGACATTAGATCGCTATATGGGCAAAATATACTTCGAGAGAAATAACTAGAGATGTTAATTTTAACTTTTTGGGTACACGATGTACAGAAAATATTGTAATTATCAAAAAATTAGAACGGTAATTTTGCCGAATGTGAATATTTTAAACATCCCTAAGTGCGAAAAACTCATTTTTGGAAAATATGTGTCTGTGACAAATATAATTTAAAAATCATTTGAGCTAGATAGTATACGGTCAAATTTGGAACATGGTCTTTACATTAACTTTTTAAATTTCTATAAATTTTTCTATTCAGAAGAAGATAGTTTGTCCGCTTGTCCGAATATAAAATAACACGATAGTTTAAAAAACGAAGAAATCTAGATAGATAAAATTTGGTACACAGACTTAACATCATTATTGTAGATGATTTTCAAATTTTGAGTCAAACTCAACAATGGATTGAATGTCTGTCGGTCTGTACTTGAAGATGCATGTAAGCGCGATAGCTCAAAAACCCAATCACCTAAATATATCAAATTTGGAATGGAATTTTCTGTTGTTGTTGTTTCTAATGGCATTTTCAATGGACAAGCTCGCTGAGGTAGTCAGTGATTCAAGCCTAATCAGCGTCTCTTGTTTTGAAGTAAGTCCAAGAGTACGACTTTTGCTACTCACTCATCACATTGCTTGCACAGCCGCTATTTAGAGGTGGGCCCATTCACACATCTTACAGATAGAACACAGAAGAGCAACCATGCCCAACCCGGGACTTGAATCTGGGACACCCTGACTACGGGAAAGACGCCGTAGTCCTATGCCAGGAAGCCTGCTTGGAATTTTTTGATTACAATTGTAGCCTTGTGTTAAAATTTTATTTTCAATATTTTGTACAAAAACAGGTTTAAAACACTGACTTTTATTAGAGACAATGCGAGAAAGTTTTAGGGAGATTACTCCCATTGGCTTTTCGAGATTTTTATACTTTTTATTTGCATATAAAGTGCACAAATCTTGCAATCATCAAAAAATCCATTCAGAAAATTCAGTTTTAAAGACTTTCTTCCATTCAAAAACCACAAAGAATCAATGCTATTTTTCAGTCTATCCATTTACTTGGAATTGGAGTGATTGCAAAACGCACCAAACTCCCGAAATTTTGGTGTGGATCGATCCTTCCTCTAAAATATATTTCTATTCGTACATATCTTGGTCTAAACTAGGCAAGAAGAAAAAATACCGACTACTTCTATTTCCACCTTTGGCAGTAAACTATGACAAAAAAATAAATAAGCAAATACTTAAAAAGTAACTGACTTCATTTCCTCCTCACCATTTTGGGCTTAACCAACCTGAAACTAGTTAAGCGAGATTATCCACAACACCAACACAAACACCCATTTCGGTTAACCTTAAAGCTTTTTGACAAGCAAGTCATCACAGAGCTCAATTTAACAGCGCTCCATTCATAACCATTTTCCGGCTAATTACCACGGTCCAGGCGCCCTTGAACATGGCTATTGAACCATGAGTGGAAAGTGATGGACAAGTCGCTGCATTTTCGGAAAAGGTGCTGACCTTGGTCAGTTGGAGCTTTTATTGAGCGTGGATAGTATTGTGTCTGGGTCAATTCACAGGTTAACCTTGTCCCACTACGCATCTGACAGGAAATGCTTCCGAGTTATCGAAGCCTCGATTGGGTGCGATTAATCGCGATTACAATGTAACCAAATGAGGGCGGGACACTGGTTAAGATGTTTGCGATCTGATCAAGGGTTTATTTTGGTTTTGCATAAACAAGGCGGAACCAGGAATTCACTTAATGTATGAATTTGAATGGAATACAGGATGATAATCAAATCTATACCTTTTTGGTTCTTCGTTAATTACTTTCCTTATGCAAATGACTTTAACAATGTTAGAATAGATTCTGTGTAATTTAATTTGATCTTTGCTAATTACATTCTTTATTCGGATAAATTAAACTGGCAGCATAGGCAGAACAATCGATGCTTGTGTTTAAGAAATAAAAATGAGCAAGTTCGACAGCAAATTCATTTTATTTCGGCTACAATGGGCTGAATACTAAGGATTTGGAAAATGATACTCCCCCCCACACACAATAATAATAATAATAATAATAATAATAAAAGAATCGTAAAAGGAAAAGGAAATCTACGACAACAAATTTCAAGTTATCATGTGAGAATATAATTATTTTTAAGTCATTATTTGTTTTCATTAATTGAAGACATATAGTAGTTTAAACCAGTTTGAAAAAGACAATAATGGTAAAAGCAGGTCAATCTTTTAAAAATACATAATAATAATGCAATACTGGTAAAAGCAAGTAAAAAAATATATGAAATTGAAAGATGTGGAGGAATATTAGCATTTAAGCTTTGTTCATAGCCTATGCGATTTCCTGCTTCAATTATTCCTTGCCTTCAATTGTTCATAAACCACTAACGAAAACAACATCATGTTCTCAAATTATTAAAAAAAAGTTTATCACATACATGAAGGACGTGTTTTGGACGTCGTTTGTAACACCATTATCAGTACAAAATGTAAGGTGCAATCAATCGCAAAGAGCTCAACTACTTCTATTAGACCAATAAGGTAAGATTTTGGTGTTCCACTGACTAAAGCTTGTAAAAACTGATATTACAAACTGAAAAGCTTTGTCTGCATCAACAAGGATTATGGATATAGCCATATCAATGACACTCCAACCCGTCCGAAGACGCACTAATAAACCATAAAACTTTACCGAGCCGCCGGTACTGCAACATTGGCAGGAACTGTGGTTGAGTCCTAAGGGCCATCACCGGCCTTGGTACAACCCTTCCCTACGGAAGTATGTCCTGTCATCGATGGGAGGAGCCATATTTCTTACTTGTTTTTGTGCTCTCCAGAGTGGCAGATCCAACCACCATGCCGGAAGCATCTCATCCTCTTTTCGAGGTGCCTACCACACGGGAGGATCCAGCTTATGAGCAATCAGCTGACTAGTTTAAAGGATTGTACATAAGCTAGAAGGTGAGGACTGTTAAGTTTTAAAGGATCCATTTTACAACCTAGGAGTTTTTGAAAATTGCCACTTTGATGCAGGATGTGATATTCAGAGAAGATGTTATTACATTCGCTGATTACATAACCCTTAGACTTCACCTACCATACCTTAGCATGTAAAGTTTAAGGTTTATTTTAAAAATATTTATAACATTTATTAGTGAAAAAAGAAAAAAAGAAAAAATGAAATCTACTATCTCAAATTTCAAGTTATTATGTCAAAACATTATTATTTTTTAAGAGTCATCAAGGGTTAAATTATTATTTTATAATCAAGTTATTATGCGAGAACATTAATATTTTATTATTCAAAACTCCCCTAATGAAAATGACATTATGTTCTCACATGATAAAAGGACATAAGTCAGAAATTTTCCCAAGTATATTGTAGAGAAAATTCAGTCCGCGATGAAATGCAGTAAAATATGTTCAGCTACATTTCACATTTGAAAATGCGGAATTTCTGGACTATAATAGATGTACAAAAGCACAATATGGGTTAAAGTAAAATAAAATCTGTTTACGCAGGAAGCTCAAGATGATTTTATATCCATCCTACACCTAAGACAAAAACTCTAACATTATGATTCTCTGAAATTATGATGTGGAGGAGTAGAAAACAAGATAATAAAAATGTCCGGTAATAAATTTCCATTTCTATTATTTTTTCAATAACATCACGTCTGCTCAGAAAGGAAAAGGAATGCTGACAATATTTCGTATGTATTTTCAGAGTCAAAATACAACCATTCTAAAAGAGTTAACCGCTTATCTCTGTATTCTAAAGAACTGCCGTTATTTAGTGAATTTATAAAAGTTTATTGAAGCTACTCAAATTTAAATGTTTTTCATACATGGATTCTTACATTCCTCACATCATCGAACCCGAAATTTGAAAGTATTATTAACCATACCGTCCCTTTTAAAAATTCTTCACCAACACCCCCCCCCCAAAAAAAAAAAAACTCAAGAAAAATCTCTCTTCAATTTTTTTTTTTATTCACGAAGAAGAGGATATAGGATAGTGTTGGGAATATTTTGGCATAAAGGTTATTTCACAATTTTAAATTCCAAATTCTTTCGTCTCGCGTACTTTATTCTAAAAGGATGCAAAGACTTTTGATTATGCTGTTGTGCGTCATTAGTTTGGGAAAATCACTTCACTTGACATCGATACGTATAGTTATTTAATCGGTATCGTATCTGACATTTAGTCAACCGGATAACCGTAGTTAATATGTGAATATAAGATTTTAGACATGGTATAAATACGTGTCATAATGTTCGTAATGTGTCGGGGTCTCAGGTCTTGTAATGACCGTTTATGTTGTTGTTCATCAATTTCATCTTGAGTTTTGTTCTTTTTCTTTTTAATAAATTGTGTTTGGTTTAAACCTTTCACTTGTCAGACCCAATCGTTCTCCGTTAGCCGGACTCAAGCGAATAATCGTCAAATAATGTAGAATTCCGCCAAATGAAATTTGACGAAAAATCACAAAATAACGTAGAATTCCGTTGACTGGTATGTCATTCCCTAAGTTTGGCGTCTCAGCTCGCGTTTGGTTTGCAATTGGCGACATTCGCACCTGCCTAACGGAAATATATCGGAGACTTTTATCTGTCATCATTCAACTGCAGTTACTCTAATGTCAAACGGCTGGTTCTAAATATTTATACTCTTTAGCCGTTATATATACATAGATCTCTTTAACAGATAGAAATACCGCGACAGAAATTAAAGTTACATGAGTAGCTCATGCGTATCAGTTTATTTTTTCAAATGCTTTTACTTCGACTTCGCATATTTCAAGTTTGTGATTATGGAATCTTTTAATCGATTTTTCAAAGGCTTCCTCGCACGTTAAACTTATGAAATTTTATATAGTTGTTGGCTCTAAGACAGTAAAATAATGTGATACTTTTAAAGCTCTCATTTATCATTAATATATTAATTTAGTTACAAATACATTTCACAGATATGATACCATCTAAAAATTAATTTGAGAAATATAATTTTTAGATTCATAATATTTGTAACTATGAATTATCAGAAACATTTAATAATAATAGATAGAACATAATCTATTATAATAAAAATGGAGCTCGAAATGCGTTGCTAAGCGCAAAACTGGAGAACGGCTCGACCGATTCGGCTAATTTTTTGTTTAATAGTTTCGTTAAGACACGAGGATGGTTCTTATGGAGAGAAAAAATGAAAAAACTGCGAGGAAAATAGTTAAAACGACACTTTTCTAACTTTCCCGCCAAAAATCTGCATTTCCTTCCCCCACGCCAACTGAGTGAGATAGCAGGAAGTAATAAATTATGATTTGTTTAGAAAGAAATGCGCGAAGTCAGTTGGTTTTCATTCATAGATAACGGGATGTTTAAAAAAGAAACAAAATAGCTGCTTTTATTATTAGTCTGTATGAATATTTTATCTATGCCTGCTCAAAATAAAATTTCGGCACGGAAGAAAAAAAAAGAATAGCAAAGTGAAAATAGGGTTTGTAGAAACAAAATTAGTGAAGAAAAAAAGGATAGAAAAAAAAAGAAAAGAAAAGAAGGATGTGTGTGTATCAATATTATTTCCTCTGTGCGCGGCATTTTCCGAGCTTTTTTTAAACTTTCGCATCTCTTAAAAACCAATTGTCTTTATTGTTTAGTGTGTTTACATTTATAAAAATTTGAATCTCATTATTCTATGAAAATGTAGAATTTTATACCTTTCCCTCCACCATTTAAGTAAAATATCAATTCCGGGACAATCATTGCTCGGATACAAAGAGAAAGATGAATAGCACAATGAACAGAACATCTGAAGAAAATAATACTAAATAATACTCTAAATGAATTATATGATTATCAAAATTTGTTTGGTTTAAAAATATTTTGATGAAAAACCTGTTATGAGACACAGCTAAATAAAATATTATACGAAAATTTTAGCGAGCATTAATACTGGCGAACCGACTGGTCGCCAAGGGCGGCTAGTAAGAGATAAAAAGATGATAAGTACAGTTCCATTTACGTAGTAAAAAGTGTGAATGATACTTCTTTTAAATCAAAAATCAAATGCTATAAAGAGTTAAAGACGCAATGAAATTATAAGAAAGAAATACTAGGATATTCAGTAAAAATTAAAAGTTATCACTAATGTGATTAAAATTGCAATTTACTAATCATCAAAATTTTACTCTCATCAAAATTTTAAATTCCCATAGTTTCATTTCGGCATTTATATTTTTGACAAAAAATTAGTTAAGTATTAAAATAATTATAAAAAGATAAAAAAATATATATTCTTGTAATAGAAGCATTGTAATGCGAAGTAGTAATATATTATGTATGGAAATGTTTCTACTTCGCTTAGGTATGTTATTACAAACTCTAATAAATCATTAAAATTAATGATTATGTAGAAATTACATAACTCTTAGAAATCTATAATATTCAAAGAAGTTAATTTTTACCTATATATTTCTTGTATAATCACATGCGAATACCGGATACAAGATAAGTGTGTCAGGTCTTTATTTATACAATAAAAATATTATAAGAATAAAATTTAGGAAATAAAAGGGGGGGGAGGGAATGTCAGTGTACTTGAAAATGGAAAATATTTTCTTATATAAAGATGGAGATTAAAAAAAGAATTGTATAAATAAGAGGCACACACACACAAAAAAAGGTGGTGGTGGGAGATAAAAACGCCTTAAGAAATACTACAAGAAAAAAAAACATCAATCATATGAAAATTATATTATAAATTTCATTAAAATTCTTTTTTTCATAAATTCTTTTCTATCTGGGTTTCAAACATTTACAACATTTGTTTTGAAGTCTTTACTTGAAACATATAATTTCTTATATTAAATATTAATAAAAACGTTTTATTTTTTAAATTTATTATTCACATCAGAGAAGCGACAAGTTACACAGAGAAAGAGCGACGACTCGACTGTAATTTAGTTTTAGTTTAGCCATAGTAACGTTTAGGACAATACTAGGGTTATTTTGGAATGGATTGCGTACTTTTGAACCGTGGTCAGATGAAGAGGCCGATACCTGAGCTGGAAATTGAGGTTTTAATTTAGTTATGTTAACGTTCCTTGTAAAGCAACACTAGGGCTATTTTGGGATTGATCTCATTATTTTGAATCGCGTTTAGATCACGAGGACGACACCTGAGCTTGCACCCACCTCTCCACACCACTTCGGCGGGTGGATGTCGGCCTTGACAGATTTAACCTGCAACTGACCCGATCACACGACGGTTCTTCGGTGGAAAGGAGTATCGAACTGGAAACCCAATGGCTCACGAGCCGAGACCTTACCACCGGGTTACCGCGGCCCTGTCAATTGAGATCCGTCATACACAGACGAAACAATGAGCAACGAGCAGTACGCTGCTCTTTTTTTCTGTCACAATTTGAATTTCGCACACGACACATAGGAGGACTGTAGTAGACGCCTGCTTCGAATGCCCAGGGATGTTGCCAAAGTAAAACCTTGCCTTCCAAAATTCTTAACAATAAACCAAATTTGACCGGAGAATCAGAAACTGGTTACTTGGGAATGTACGGTGTTTCCATTACTACAAACTTCTTGCCATAATGTAATACATTTGAGTTAATAATAATGAGCTTGTGTATAATAATGAAAAAAATTCGGCAAATATATTTAAAATTTTAATATTTTTAAAAATTTTTTGTTTAATTTCATTAAAAAATTTTGTATAATTTCTTTTCAGTAAAATTTTCTAAATTAACTAAAATCAATTAACTTAATAATAAGAATAAATAACAATTAAAGTATCAATAAAAATCTAAGAAAAAAAGTATTATTTTATGGCTGATAGTCCCGGTACTCATTTCACCTTTAAGCTTCTTCAATGAAATAAATGATTACATTTTCCCTCACTTGTTTCATTTCGAATTTAAATGTTAGCTATTAAAAATAAGACTGTAACAATTTTTTTAAAAAAAAATGTTGATTTTTAATTTTGAATAACAAAGAATGGGTTTTAAATCCTGATTCATTTTTTTAATTGCAATTATTGATAAAAATATTTTTTTTAAGAAATAATTTCTCGTTTTGCTAATTTCACTTTTAAAGATGAAAATAAAAAAAGCAGACGAAAAGTAAAGTCATTGAACTTATTTCCGCCGATAGAAAAAAGGAGACAATTCATCTGCAGTAATTACATATGTTACATTTTGAATGTTTAGATAACGTCCCCGACTAGGCTTTTGAAATGAAGAAAAGAATTTCTAAATCCCTGAGAAAATCAGCAATTTGTTTAGGTGAAAATATTTCTTCATAAATATAAAATGTCTAGACACGGCAGTCTAGACTGAAACTAATAGCGGCGTTTCACATCTAAAGCATCGGAGTTCGTAAAGGTCTTTCACTTTAGGAATAAATAATCTCAAGTGAAAAATTCAGAAATAATAAGTGGATAATGTTAATATTATATAACAGATGATAAAAAAGAATATATTCATACATTTGACGATCGAGTTTATATCAAAAGAGTGAAAAAATAGCTGTTTAAAATAATAGAATATCGACTTTCTTTATTTATTTCTTCCCTTTCCCCTATTTTAATTCTTTTTTTTTGCATCATGGAATATGTATTTTTATTTCAAGATTATTATTAACTTTCTTCTAATTCTAGGTACACTGCACCCATGCAGTCTCATTGTGCAGAAAAAAGGAAACTTTCTAGAGGGGTAGGGGAGATACAGAAGGCAGTAACTTGTTTTTAACATCACCTAACATGTACTATTGTTTGGCGCAATGCGTTTTAAATCTTTTCTAATCCTCCCTTTACCCCCAATTCAGTCAATAGACCAACGAAAGATTACGTTCATATGTTTAGTAGTTTATTTTACTTACATTAACGTAACATTTTTAAAGCAAAATTCGGGCTATTTTGGACCTCATAATTTTGAAATGCTGCCAGATGACGAGGACGACACCTGGGCGGGCATTCCCTTCTTCAAACTTCCACACAACCAGAGGAAACGGATGTTTGATCCGGACGGATTAATGTGCACCAAACTCGCTTACAAGACGGTTCTTCGGTGGAATCGGGTCTCGAGAACTTGAACGCGCTCCGGTTCCGAATTCGAGACCTTCATACTTGGCCACCGCGATCTAATAATGAACGTTCTCCATAGAACGCAACATGTAGTGTTCGTTACGGGTTCCAATGATTATTTTTGACAATTAATTATCATATCAATCATGGTTGAAAGATACGTATTTATTTTTTTATAATATTCATTTTTAAAAAGAAATAATAGATGAATAGAAATAAGAGGATATGGCTAAGTTCAATCAATCGGCTTTTCAAAACGACATAAGGTCAATTTTGGGGCGGATTTTATACGATGACAAGATGACAAGGATGATGCCTAAACCATTCCCACTCTCTCCAAACTTCCACCCCATAAATCAGTGGAAGGATTTTTGAACCCCCTCACGGTAGATTCAACAAGTATGTAAGCCACATATAGGGGGGGGGGGGTCATTTCCAAAAGTTGACCTTAATGCTTAAACTAAGCAAATTTAAAAAAGGGCCGATATCTTTATTCTCAAAAATGTATAAACGGTCAATATAAGGATGGCTGATTTTCAAATGCAAAGAAAACCTTAGAAATGGAAAATTCACACAGCGTGAACTAAGAAAAAAAAGTAAGAAAAATTCGTGAATTCCAAGATTTTTTTAAAAAAAGGAGGAGTGATCAAGGGGATCACACATAATCCACAAAAGATGTAAATCTTCACAAAGAAACATTTTTCACCCTTCTAAGCAAAGAAAACTCATTCATTTCTAGATTAATTTTTTAAAATTCGTTCAGCTTTAGGCAATGAAATATTGCATAATTCTTGGGAAAGAATTATTGGTCCATCCAATGGCAAAAAAAATATTCATGTGTCCATAGACAATGAAAAATTCATTCAATTTTAAACAAAGAAAAATTTGTGCACGTATAGAAGAGAAAAAAAAAGCGAAAAATTCCTGCAAAGAAAAATATATGCCCTTCTAGAAAAAGAAAAAAAAATTACTTCTAAACAAGGAAAAATTTGTGCACCTATAGACAAAATAAAATGCATGCATTTTTAAGCAAAGAAAACAGAATTGCCCTACTATATGCCCCCCTTTAAAAAATCGTCCACTTCTAAGAAAATAAAAAAATTTCTACTTCTTTGCAAGTAAAGGTCAGACGTGACAAAGAAAAATTCTTTTAATTCTAGGCAAAGAAAAAGAATCGTCCACTTATTAGTAAAGAAAAATCTGTGCATATCTAGAAAAAGAAAAAAATTATGTGCTCATATACAAAGAAAATTTCACGGTTTTTTTAGGCAAAGAAAACAAAATTAAAATTCTATATGCTTTCCTCCGCCCCCCAAAAAATCGTTCACTTCTAGGCAAAGAAAAATTTGTCTATTTCTATGCAAGTGAAGGTCAGACATGGCAAAGAAAAATTCTTTCAATTCTAGGCAAAGGAAAAGAATGGTTCATTTATTAGTAAAGAAAAATTTGTACAAATCTAGAAAAAATATATATGTGTCCATATACAAAGAAAATTTCACGTTTTCTTAGGCAAAGGAAGCAAAATTAAACTTCTGTATGGCCTCCACATCCCCCCCCCAAAAAATCGTTCACTTCTAGGCACATAAAAATTTGTCTACTTCTATGCAAGTAAAGGATAGACATGACAACGAAAAATTCTTGCAATTCTAGACATTGAAAAAAAAAATCACCCACGTTTTAGTAGAGAAAAATTTGTGCTCATCTAGAAAAAAAGAAATGTATGTATCCATAGACAAAAAATAAAAAAATAAAAAAAATCACGCACTTTTAGGTGAAGAAAAATTTATTCATTTATTTTTTTTTATATGCAAAGAAAAAATATGTGTACCCAAAGGTAGAGGAAAATTCGTGACCTTGGTGCAAAGAGAAATTTAATAGCGCCTAAGGGGGAAAAAAGAAAGGAGAAAAACGCTCATACACAAATAAAATTCAGCCGTCACTTACGAGCACGTTCTTGCAAAATCTACATGCATAACATAGCACAGCATACAAAAATCTAGCGAAATATCAAAAACATTTATTACAATTTATTTAATGTTCCATTTTATTGTTCCTTAAAGTGAGACATGAAATAAATTGTGTCAGAAGAGAGAGAAAAATTCGATATGATTTGTTGATTAATATTTTAAGCACCGATAAATCATTTGCATATTTATTAATACAATTATAACTATGGTTTAAACATCCAATTATTAAGAGAATGTTCCATTTCGCAATGCAGTTAACCATTTCAACAACGTCCCTATACAAGGCCTAATGATAAAAACGGACTGCATACAAGAATAAATTTGGTATATCAAGAAGAAGAATCCAACGACAACAACCAATAAAAATGCCAATTAATAAATAGTTTCCGCACACAAAAAAAGCACCAAATCGATTTAAATGCTAAGAAGCAAGCATTGCTGAAAAACAATATTATTTGTCGAAGACACCATCCGCAATTAATCTGTATTCCATTTTCAGAAATTTTTTATACGCACTCAAAATAGAATTTTTGCGAACAGAGTATGATATTTAATGCTTCCGCTAGTCCGGAAGTTAAAAATAGCCGAAGCATTAGGGCAGATATTCCCGATCTGAAAACAATCGTGCCGCTTAAATAGAAGCGATACGTGATTCAGACGCCCGAGGAAAGAAATTTTATTGGATGTCTAGACGTCATTTCCAACAGTATATAAAACTCGTCCGTTTCCCAAGTCATTTTGAAACACATTTGAATAAACTCGGGGACAATATACATCTTAGTGCAAAAAGTCGTCTGCAAAATTGTCTTAGCAGAAAAAAAAAAGAAGAAGAAAAAAAGAAACTTTAACTAAATTTAGAAAATTCTGTGAAAAATTGTTGAAAAAATTATTGTTTTCTTTTGAGAAATGCGGTTTATCAAAAAATTCATAGACTTTTGAAAAATCGTTTTTAAAAAATCGAAAAATGATTAGATTGAAAAAAAATTGTCAGATATGTATTCCATGCGCATAATTAATTTTTTTACATCAAAAAAGAATAATTAGACATTGATGTTTATCAAATGATATAAAAAAA
>JAOUZG010019355.1:853104-905142 GCA_026289955.1 Argiope argentata | reverse complement strand
AAAAATCAACGAATTGACTTCATTTAATAAGTAAATATCATGTAGAAGTAAACATATATAAGTGGATATTAATTTGTTCCCAATGAAAATCCTATATAGAGTGTTCTATAGTGTTACGACAATTCTCACACAAGAACGATGCGAAGATGCAGATTTTATTGTCTAGAAACACGTGTATTAAATATACTTAACACAAGCTACAAATTCACTGGGAATTAAACATATTTAATTAGCTAATCTCGGTTAACAGGAAAGCTTTGAAATGCACGTCGGATGGAAAAGACGCCCTCTTAAGCTAAGCCAACCAAACGTAGCTCGTTTTCCGAACTGAACTGATCTCCCTCCTTAAGCTGTGCCTTTTGAATAACGTTCATCTAAAGCGGCGCGCTCTTTCCAGGCAACTGTGGAGCTTCCTCCAATATTCTCTAAGAACGAATCTTCGTTTATCAGCTTCCACTAAACATTTTAGAGTGTAGTTAAAACCATTAGCCACCTCATTATTTCGCCAACATACCTGCATCGCCAAATTAGTCAAATATGGCGATCTTCTGTTGTAAATTAATTTGGAACGGTCCTTTCTGGCTGACGCGCGACTTCATTACAGTTAATTTTAAACAATTAAACTATTTTCAAATATTTACACAAAAATTCATATTCATATTTACAATATTTACACCTAATTTACACAAAATTCATAACAATACAAATATAGAATTTATATAGAGTGTTCTATATATACTTATATAGAAACTTATACAGTCAAAAAAAGAAAAAGAAACCCCGTCTAGGAAATGATAGTGAAACGGTTATGATGGCAAGAGATCGAATGGAGCATACGTACCACCTCGTTTGGATACATTTACCTTCAGAGTAATGCCAAAATCGAATAAAGAGAAAGAGAACATTTTATCGCATGTCTAGACGCCATTTAAACTTAAAAAGAAAGACAGAAAAAGACGAGTATCCGAGAATTCTGGCGAAACACTTCGGACTACAACCATAACGAAATGCGTTGGAAGATGTTACGGAACAATATCTATATTCCGACAAAAACTAGTCTGAATTCTTTAACAGATGCCAGAAAATCAACAGTAAATGATATTCACATTTCGAAACCGAACATGGCATAAGAAGTAAAAGTGAAACTATTTCTCCCCTAAACTTAAATAAATGGTTGAAGTAAGGTTTCCATCTCAGATGTGTCACATTTAATACTCACTATTTTAAAACTTCTCGCACTATTTATTCACAAGAAACATATTTATTTAAGTCACTTTTGATTAAAATAGGAATGTAAAACAGTTCATTATTTCATCATTTTCTTCTGCACTCATTGATCATTTTAAGTATCCTCTATTGTTATTTCTCTGTAAAGAAATTGTTATCAATAATACAGTTAAACCTTGCTTAAGAACACCACGCAAAACGAGTGATTCACATAAGAAACAAAACTGAATGTCACAATGTGACTCGCGAAGCTAGCAATGATTCACAGAACGAGGGACGGGGAAACACCATGAATCACATACTAGGTTGACTTTCATCAATCAATATTCAATGTTCGTTGGAAGATAACCTTTAAATCTCTACATGAAAAAAAGGTTTGGTCGGAGAGCGCTGTCGAACGCGATTCAGAGCGATATTTCACAGAACGAGATGACAAGGAGACACAGAGAATCATATACTAGATTGGTTCACATCAATCAATATTCAATTTTTGCTTGGACAGAACCTTTATATTTCTGTATGGAAAAAAGTTTGGCCGGATAGCGTTGTCGAACGCGATTCAAGGGGTTTGAACAGTTGTGGAGCCTTAATCGACGAGATTTTTGCCTCTGGCTAAGATTATAGGACTAGAGATGTATAGCAATGGTATTGATGAAATGGATGAATATCCAAAACTACAGAAAGGCTTATGGAGATGCATTTTATGTCACAACGAAAAGCTGTGGAGAAGATGTGGCCAGGTGGAAACAACAACCTATTCTGATTCCTATTATCAATCCCCCTTCCCCACTCAAAAAAAATTTACTTTCTCGCAAACGAAGGCAAAACGAAGACATACGATTCCAATATTTTGGTGAATGCCCACATTTCTGATAAGACCATAGAGAAAAGATCTTGGAAACTATTTTATCTATGAATTTAAATCAAGCACGGAAAAAGGTAAATTAATGAAATTCAACCAGTAGCCTGTTTATACCGAATTCATAGATTTTTTTTTCAAAATTTGACCAACATTCATGAAAGAAAAGCTTAACTGACATGCAAAAACGATTTTCTAAAACTAAGATAATCTAGATGGATGAAATTCGGCCATTGGTTTTGCGACTAGGACAGTAGTTTTGAGTCTAATTTTAAAATAAATTCATCAAAGTTCATTTATTTGTGAGTCTTCTTCTTCTGTACAGCCGACCACCCCACCACCACTGAACTTAGCAGTATTGACAGGATTTGTTGTGACTGACTCTTGACTGTAACAATGTCCATCCTTATATTGACCGAATCTGTCAAACTAATATTCTCTTCAAGATACTTGACCCCAAAGTGGTCATTAACTGGCCGCTCCTTCCTTTACAAACTTTCAAATAGTTGGAAAAAAACAGGCTATTTTAGACATCATGTCCTTCAGAGTCCTAAGATTACTTGGAACTATCAGTACTGAATTCAAATCATAATTTTTAACTTACAGATGTTTTCTATGATCGAAGATTTCTGTACAATCCTTTAAATAGTGGTAAGAAGTACCGATTCCTCCACAAATGCATTTATTTTCCTGCATTCTTCCAAATCTTTGGAAATATGCAGGGAATCTCCCATGTCCTGATATAATTTTGATTACCAGTGGATGGTATCTTCTTATTTTTATTTCAGGATTAGGAATAAAATTGTAAGTTACTCTTCCTTTTTTGGGCATATACCATCGGTCAAACCATTGTAGCTTAATTTCTTCTCTAAGTTCCCATTTTAAGATTTATTTGTGAGTCTGAGAGTATGTGAAAGTAATAACTCCAAAACACAATATATATTAAATTTTATATATAGTTTTGAAAAAAAATGCAGATTAGCATTAAATTTTCGAATCAGTCTGTCTGTTCCCAGCTGCTAATTCGATTTCCAGTGTTAAGAAGATAAGCAGCAGCGTGCTTTAAGATAGAAATAAACAGAAATATAGGCTTTGGTTGTTGTAGAAATTCATGTTTTATATATCTAAAAAAATATTCTGCATCAATAACTAGTTTAGTTACCATGCAAGAAACAATACAATACTCAAATAAAAGGAAATACACATGTTATTTGGTGTCGAGAATCTTTATTCAGGACTCACTTTAAAATAAAAGTGTATCTCGCAGTTTTGTACGAAAATGGTCGCAAGAAACTTTCGAATAAATTTAAACAATATCTTTCTGAAGTAAGAAAAATGAGAGCTACCTTTTTATCCAACAACTTGTAATATACAGAATTCGACGCGCAAGTTTATAAAAGAACTAAAATACAATAGAAGAAAATGTCAAAAACTTCAGTTTGTTCTTTTGGGAGACATTCTCCACGACAGGGAAAAGTTGGAAAACATTGTCAGACACGAAGCTGAAAGAAATAGAAACTATAAATAAAGTTTTCCATCTTTCAATAGAAATTACTTTTGTTCAAGTCATATACATCCAACGTATGCTATTTATGTTTCTTGCTAACATTCGGAAAATAAAACTGTTATCGACTAAGCAGAGGCGTCTGGAGAGATCCAAGTCTATAACCTTTATAGATAAGTCGAAATTTTATAAGGTAGTTTTCATTCAATAAGAATCTTGATTTTTGAATTTCTTTTCACTTCGTTCAGTTTCGTTGCTAGCTTTTTGCTCTTTATTTTGAATTGCGTTTTGGCATCATTTAAAGTTAAATATTGCATACTTCATAAGTTTTATTTTTATTTAATATTTCATGAATAAAATAAAAAAAACAGCCTAATTTTCATAATAGACACGAAAATAAAAAGGGGCAATACAAAAAAATAAAAGTAATTTTATCTAAAAAAATGTGAAAAATGAAAATTTTAAATTATTTGTCAGAAAGATCACAAAAGACGGAAAAAAAACTGATCTAAATCTATCCTCTAAAAATCTTTCGCTTATTGATCATCTACATATATAAAACCGTTTCTTTTATTTATTTATAAACACCATTAACAACTAATATAAAATCAATTTCACTCGTTCAATTCATACTGATTACAGCCAGATATGCAATAAATCTGCTTAACATATAAATGACATTTAATGAATGTAATATATTATAATTTGACTTTTACTGCGACTGAATTCACAATCTTAACTGTCTTATATTCAAAGAATAAATGATTGAAAATACTGTAACCATTAAAAAAAACTCATCCATAATTTTGATGAATATCTAATTTTCAGACATTCCCGAGTTAAAAAAATATATGCGCGCACAATTCTGAAGCTATGTGTCCCTTTACACCATTCGTATGCATGTGAATATAACTCAAAAAGGGAACGAATTATATCGATGAAATTTGGTATGTGAGCTTTAGACTACAATTCTAAAACTGAATTAAATTAATTTTGAATGACATTTTCGATGGGTAGTTGATGTGCCTGTTCGTTCTTAGAGTACTCTGTGAACACGATGGTTTAAATAATAATAATTATTATTATATATATATATATATATATATATATAATAATAATTATTATATATATAACATTTAGCCTATATTTTTGTCACTAAAAAGTTTACTAACACGAAAGCAAACGATAAACTATTTTCGGTCAAGAAATAAATAATAAATTATATCTCTTAAATTTGACATATTAAACATCTGACTTATTTAAAAATTTATATTCAAAACAGCATTTGACCCGCAAAAAATTGTGTTTCATAAAAGATAAAAATTTAAATATCATGTTTCCCATTCATTTTTTTTCTCGTATGCCCTCAAATAAAAAGAAAATAAAATTTATATGAAAAAAAAAGACTCAACACGGAAATAAAACAGTATTGTGACGCGAAATAATAAAAAAATAAGTTCAGAAAATCAGTACAGTGGAATAATTCGAATGGGGTAGAGGAAGAAATCAAGGCAACTTTCGAACGAGGTCGGCACCGACATCAAAGCTTTGTGAAGAGAGTGGCGAAAACCGTGAGCATGACCGTGGCCCAAATGATAGAATCACGACCGAAACGGGAAAACTGTGCTGTTCAGGAAAAATGGATGAGACAGAATATGTGAAAGGACAGCTCTTATGCAACGGGAAGATAATCAATAGTTTCACTTTTATGAAAGAGAAGAGACAAGTTTATTCGATTGATATGATTGCCTGTGTCAGTGCACAGCAATTGATGGTACGAATTGTATTGAATTCGAATCATCATTTGGATGTTGCTTATTTTAAGCAGAGTAGGCAAATAGATAAAAATGTCAATCTATTTCAGTAACGTAGTTAATATAAATAAATACTCTGCAATGGCATATTAGATTAACATAATATAAAGGAATCCGTGAATAATGGAATTATATACAGTTATAAACATTTGAGTTTCAAATGCATTTTAAATTCATAATATAAATAAATAAATAATCCAATTTTTCATAATTGTACAAATAAACTTGTGAAAATTAATAACAATATTTATTTTATTAATGCATTTGATAAAAATGCGTTAAGAACAAATAAAAAATAAAATCGCACAAAATAATAAATAAATAAATCGTTTGTATTTTATATAATTTCGTCTGAATCCAATCAGAATAACCGGAAATGAAACCATGATTATTTTTCTTTACCTAATTTACAAAGAGGGAGACAGTTTTGATTTCAGTTTTATAACGTAGTTAATATAGTAAATAAAATAGCAGTCAAGAGAACCATAATCAAAACTATTGTGGGTCACAACGAACTTTAATGTATTTATTTTAATCAGCACTCTCTTAAATAACCGATTTTTTTTTTAAAACTAAGAGAGCTTATAAGTAGTTTTCCTTGATCGAAATATAAATATCGTATCATCTAATAAAAAATGATCAAATAAATGGAAGTAAAATATAAGTCTACAATGACACAATAGATTAACATAATATAAATGAATATTTGAATAACGGAATTATTTACAAAAATGAACAAAAAAAAATAATTAAAGAAATATCAATTCGTAATATAAAGAAATAAATAATCAATTTTTTTTATGTTCAAGCAAAAAAAAAAGAGTTAAAAATCAGCAGCAATTCATAATTAACACATTTTATGAAAATATAACAAAATCATTAAATGCATTTGGAAAAAAGACGTCAAGAATAAATAAAAAATAAAAATGTTCAGAATAAAGAAAAAATAAATCGTTTGCTGTTTGTTCTATTATTATATTCGTTCGATTCGAGTCAGAATAACCGGAAATGATATTACATTTGTTTTGTTCTATTTAGTTCATGAAGTGAGAAGGGATTTTGATTTCAATTTTAAAATTAGTTTAATATTTAACTGCCATTTTTTGATCAACACGATAAAACACTTTTAAACAAAATTTTGATTTTGTTGCAATCATCTTGAAAAACTGTAACACAAAAATATTTGTTATTTCTTTTAAGAAGGGAATTATAGTCTTAAAGATATTTTTAAGGAAGCTGTTACAGAATAAAGCCTCATTTACCATGAAATAAAATTTTAAAATAAATATTAGTATGAAATATGACATACATACTAATAAAAAACTTATTACTTACTTATTATTTTAAAACACACTCTTAAATACATATTTATTAAAGGAAGTAAAAAAAAACATCTGCAAGTTCCAAGTAATAAATAATTGTTTAATTTATCCACTTTATTTTCATAACAATTGAGAATAATTATTTTTAAAATTATTTAAACAGTTCAAATTATATTTATTATTTCTTTTATATACGAGCATGATCGCAGCCAATATTTTGGAGCTTGTTATTATTATTTGTTCTGTAATTCTTCCAACACGATGTGAAATATTTCTTTCCTTCTGTAATTATTGAGCTGAAAAAAAAAAACACACACACACATTTCTTCCGTGACACGTCAAAGTTTTTTCGTTGTTACTTAATTCATCGGACACTTTGTAGATAATAGAAAGAAAATTCGACAATTCATCTAATTACACTTTTGATGAATTTTGAGTTTTTTTTTAATTCGGAAAAAATTGTTTCTATAAATTAAAATTCTGCTAATCGAATCCTAATGAAGAAAAAATTGGAAACAAGAGATCTGAACATGTCCGCTAAGCAATAATAGTGCAGAAAAACTGGTATCAGTATTTATGGTACTTATGCTACAATTTAATTATTTAAATAGAAAAACATTTAAAATTTAAAATAAATATAAAATCACTGTTCTTACTCATGAGATTACTTTCCAAATAAAGGCAAAGAAATCAGAAGGACTCACCTGTAAAGAAAAGAAAATATGAAAGCAATATGTACTTCAAACTACTTTTTATTAAGCTTTTTTTAGAGTATCAAAGTTACAAAATTAATGTGTGAATATATAGCTATGAGTACATAACACTGACAATCAACAGCAATATTAATTAAAAAAGAATTAATCAATTTTTAAAAAAAGTTTCGAATACTGTTCGTTCTGAAAAAAAATTAATTATATATGGTGGTGTAACTGATTGACATAAAACACAAAAAACAGGATTACCGTTTTCAGAACATAATTAGAAGAATTACTTCAGAACATATTGGTTCTATATAATCAGCAAATTGAAGATTACATGTACTATAATCTTTTAAAATATTCTATAAGTTAAACCATAGGAACTATCAGATTTGTCATATCGTTATTACTTAACAGTTTAAAAAATTACTGATAAAATGGTGTTTTTAAACTTTTAATTAGAGTTCTAATAAAAAAAAATTACCCGAAATCTAAATATTTTACCTTGAAACTTTTGGAACATACTATAGCAAAAACGCTATTTCTACACTTTAATTTTTTATTTTTATTTTTCTAATCTTATCTGTTTTATTTTGGTGAAATTTCCATATAATTTTTGTACAGTTAGAAAAGCACTCTAGAACATTTTCGAATTTTAATTTTGAACATCGCTGTATGAAAACGTTTTAGGTTCGATTCAATTATATTATTTTTAAAATCCACTGTAAGTTATATGCAGTGATGTTCATACAAAAATGTATTTCATATTTTTGTGACACGCATCCTCATAAAAATCAGTAGCTGAAAAAAAAAGCAAGTTTGTCTTAAAACATTTTTAAATATTAGAAAATTTAGAAAAATTTTTTGTAGGATTTGGAGGAGACAAATAAAATACTTTTCATTCATCCACTCAAATTCAAATACATTTTTTAAAATTGTAGTGGATGACGCTTGATGTTAACACAGTTTTTTAAAATATTAATTCATTAATTTAATTTATTCATTTTTAATACTTTAAACAGAGTTTTAGCAGTTTGTAATGAGAATTCAAACCAGCAAGCAGTAGATAAATCGGTAAAATGCAATTATTTGTATTTTTCACTTGAAGGTGAAGAATGCGAGTTCAATTTTCGAAAATCAATCCTTTTTTAATAACTTATTTATATAAATTGTAATTATTTAATGAAAAGTAACTAAAATAAAAAAATTCTTTGTTGTCCTACGTAGGAATTCCCTTAAACATTTTTTATATTACTTTTTTAAATTTTAATGCCGTATAAAAATAGTTTTTGCACAGTAAAAGGTTTCCGAAGTGATTGAGGAGATATTTTTAAATTTAATTATTTTTTAAATTAAAAATCTAATTTAAATTTAAGAAAAACCTACATTGATTAACACTTGCAATTCAAACCGTAACAATGCAGTCTTATGTTTGACGAATCCATACGCAATCGCTTGCCCTAGATTTCGCTAATGATATTTGTATTTTCCCTTTTCAAAACAAGAAATTACTCATCTAATTAGGAATAGAACTTTCCTTAAATAAAGCGATATCTGTGAATGCATCGTCAACTAATTAGATTACGCCGATCCTGCTAAAGAATAAGCCGGATTAGATCAAATGCTTCTGGGTGAAGGTAAGAATTACCAAAACGAATGATGGTAAAAAGATTAGAATTCTGGAGAAAGTTCTAGTAGAGGTCTGTAATTGGATGTTCTAAAAAAACTTTAGGCATAAAAATAAATCACACTGAATAATTTGCTTGTTTTAATTACATTATATATTTTTCGTACGAAGATCTGTATGACGTCAACAGGTTAAGACGTCATAATCGTCATAATCGATTAAACTGGAACAAAAAAATATAATAAAACGCACGAATAAAGTATTTATATTTTTTTTCTCATTTGATTGAAATATGTGGAGCTGAGGCATTATTTGAAAAGACCAATGGTGGAGGTCTCCCCAAACCTTTCCCGTCTACTCTAATGAAAGTCTCGTTGTTGTTACTTGTGGCACTTGCCTATGGACAAGCACCCCGCTGATACAGCAACACATTTAAGCCGAAAGGAGCGTCTTTTGTTTTTGAAGTAGCGTCAACTAGGGTCAAGAGTACGACTTAGCTACACGCCCACCACATTAGCTTGCACAGCCCCTTTTGACAGGGAAGCACAGTCATACATCTCACAGATAGCAAACAGAAGAATAACCATGCCCAAACTGGGATTCGAACCCGAGACTCCCAGAACACAAGGAAGACGCGCTTCCTCTGTGCCAGAAAACCGGTTACGAGCGTGTTATCCTAGAAAACGCCTTTCGTGACATTGGCATAAAATAGCTAAAGAACATTATCCTTTGGCATAAATTTAACATTTTAACTAATCTAACATGTGACCCTAGGCGATTCCTTCTTTTTATTATTAATAATAATCTTTTGCATAATTACATTCAAACATCGAATTTCGATTTTAGACTCGTTTATTTCATCCAAATAAAATAAAAATTTGATACAATACAACATTTGAGTCTTGTGCAGGGGGGGGGGGCAACTCAGGTGTCGTTCTCGTCATCTGACCACGGTTCCAAATTACGAGGTCTGTCCCAAAATAGCTCTAGTATTGCTTCACAAAGGGACATTAATATAGTTAAACTAAACTACGTTTCTAGTCATAAAATAACATATCATATTCCATATATTTAAATCTTTACGTCGTTTGCTTAATGCGCGTCCATGTCTCGAAAAACACAGACCGACAGACGGTCCTTGAAGGATTTGGTTCAAAATTTGATATCCACACAATAGATGATAAAATTTTACCAAATTCATCCCTCTAGCTCTCTTTTTTCTGCAGATATTATCTTAATTTTATGTTCGAACGTTCGGACAGACACACTTCCTCTGAATGGATTTAACTGAATGGAATTAGTGTAAAGATTGTATATTAAATTTCACCTATATAGCTCAAAGCCTCTTTGAGTTATCTCCGTCATAAACGGACAAAAAAGACATAATGTGCCAAAAATCTTTCTTCTAAATTCAGGAATGTGTGAAACGTGGAGATTTGTCGAAATCTGGTGTTCAAGTTTTTGTGACAATTAATATATTTTGTCTATACTTCGCAAACGAGAGAGAGAAAAATGATTAATTCCGGGCGAATCAATAAAAAGAGAGTGTTGATTCATTGTCTTATGTTTCACGAGTTCCCTCAGTGTCTACATACAGATATCAGCATTGTGTTCTGTATTTACAACCGATAAATGCAAACAAACCTCGGTACCACAACCTGTGTGGAATGGTGTTACCCATCTCAGTGCTTCATTAATCAGCAACGATATCGCGAACGTTTGTCTTCGCTGTCGTCCCGCTGCGAAAACGCATTCTTCGATCTGCAGAGGGTCAAGTTCATTACGAGCACGTCCTCGGGGATGAAAAGTAGACAATAATAGCTTTGTTTCTGACCTGGTTTCCAGCACGAATAATGCAGACATGATCCGGCCTATTCTAGCTTCGCCTTAGCAATAGACGGGAGAAATTCGAAGTAGACTTAGAATGTAAAATTAAGCAGTAAGCGGCGCAGAATCGTTAAATATAAGCACTATGTGAATAATTTTAAAATTAAATACAAAATAATATTATTTAGATAAAAAAATTAATAAAATGAATATGACAGTCTCGATGCAAAAATGTAGTTCTCACTTACTGCCATATTTTATTTTTAATATCATGACAAAATATGATGTTATTTTGGGAATGAGCGTCAAAAATCTGCAGGCGAAAAATTGAAATTTTATTATCTGCACGAGCACCTCAAATCATCAGCTATTAATAACGTGTTGCCATCCCATTTACAAAAGCTCTGATTTTTAAAAAAAGTTAATGAGAACAGCAAATAAAACCTAGAAAAATGTCCTTTTGAGCGCGTGATTATATGAAACAAAATAAATAGGAAATGTGATATATTTTTTAAACAATCAATGCGAGACAAAGTTTTTTTGGATCATTTGCAATACTAAAGTGACTCATTCAACGAAACGATGAAAATGAATAAAAATATAATTTAACTCGCACGAGCACGTGGTGCTTGGCCGTTCAAGAAATTATGTTCTGACATGATACATTGAAATAGGCATAGCAGATTTCATTTTAATCTTTTTATAAAATGAATTCGAATCCGAAAAGAATGCATGAACTTAACAAATTCAATATGTATTCGTTGTGTATCTTCATTGCAATGGGATGGGCATTAAGTCGATCGCGATCGACCGATGGTCTACCAAGGCATTTTAGGGGACCGACTTTACTAAGAGCTGAGATGCACATACTAAAAGAAACCGTAACATTCATGCGTTATCCATTTGGCAATGTTGATGGGGAAGATATGGTACTTTTCCGTTAGCGGGGCAAAAGTAAAAAATCGCCAAATAATGTCGATTTCCACCACAATTCTTTGGCGATCTTTCGCTTGCTCCCAGCTAATGGAAAAATACCGAAGATATAACTGACAATGTAAACTATATATTATCTTTTTCCCTTAAGGAAGATGAAGTATTTCTTTTTCAAAATGACATTCTTTTAAAAGAGCATAGTTCAGAACGTAAGAATAACTTTTGGACTCTAACAGACGAAGTAAAGTATTTTAATTTTAAAAAGTTACCACCCATTTAACAACGTTTCTTCGTTCTACCCACCTGTATGCATCTGCATTTTCAACGATGGACATAATTAAGAGAACACATCATTCCCGTCTCACAGACGATCCCTTAGAATCCACTGCATGATTAGCAGCAAGTAATTGCATGCGGAGATATTCAGGATTGGCGAATACTCTGTAGACTAAGTCTTGTAATAACTATGACTACGATAGCCAACTTTAGGTGCAAGTGATTTAGTTTTTAACGTATTGTGAATTGTCTGATATTAAATGCGCCATCTGGTATAAATGTATTTGTGGCTATTATTATTATGTTTGCATCCTTCTATTATTATTTTTGTAGTTATGTGGGCAAGAACATATTTTATATATATTTATTGTTAAATTTTAATACATATTGTAGATTTTTTTTCTAAATCATCACACCTAGGGGACTGGGTGGACCGCAGCATCTTGAAAAAATTAGAAATGGCCCATAGCCTAGAATAGTCTGCCCGCCTCTGCTGTAATGTGATCTTTTGGAAGTTAAAAAAAAAACTTTATATATAATTATTTTACATGTAATTTCTATTTAGCAGTAATTCTATCAAAAATGAATGCAAAAACTATCTTCTCAAAAAGTAAATAAAACAAGTAATATTTAAGAAAAATTAATCAATTCCTATATAGGTTCAAAAAAGAAAATTTTTATGTTAGTTACTTTTTATTAAACAATGACAATTAAAGTAAATGATTCATCAAAAAATATTGATCTTTCGCAAGAATTGAACTCTTATTCTTCACCTTCACGTGAAAAATACCGAAATCCTCACATTTTACCGATAGAGAAACATTCTATTGATTTCAATTATCGTTACAAATTGCTAAAGCTCTATTTAAAGTATTAAAATTTATATATATTTAATTAATGAATTATTGATATTTAAAGAAATTGTATTAACATCGAGTGTCATCCATTACAAGTTCAAAAAAATATATACTTGAACTCGAGTAGATGAATAAAAAGTATTTTATTAACGATTGAAAATGTGAACAAGATATATATATATATATATATATATATATATATATATATATATACAAAGAGAGAGTGAACTAATAGTAGGAATTGAAAAATTAACTTTAACATCCGGTTTTACCCAGGATAGGTTAAAATGCGTCCTTTACATATTACACCCCGTTCTATTTATTCTGCAATATAAATTTATCTCGAGATTTGACTGTAAAGTATATTTTTAGTCACTGACATTTGCTTTATTACATGCCTGAACGGAAATTCAACGGATGACACAGACAATGCAAATATTTGCTTCGCTATTTTAAATTATGTTAAATAAAAAATTTTACCTAAAGAATCTTCGCAATCTTTAAGAATTACCTAAGAGTTTTAAAAATAGCAAAGTGACTCTAGAATTAGACCCTAAAATAGCATGTTTAAATACCTGGATTTACTTTTGCCAGATTAAGTGGACTTTTCATGAAAGTCAAGCAAACCCACACATTTTCTGTTCCTAATCATAAATGTAATAGAATTCTTAATTAACATCGTTCAATTGATTTTTTAAGAATTAAAACGCTTTAACGTATCGTTTTTTAAAGAATTAAATAGAACATTAAACGCAATTTTTATCTTTCTGAAAGTTCACATCTATTTTAGTAAAAGACTTTGGCGGCTTAAAAGTATTATTTTTAAAAATTAAATTTGCAAAAAAAAAATCATTTTAAAATTTGCATATATAGACTAAATTGCCCGAAGAAAAGTGGTATTCTGTTTAAAAATTCATCTAAAAACATATAAAATATTCTTGAAATATCCAAATATTTTTGGGAGCGATTTGCAAGTCTGAATATGAAGCTGATAGCATTTTTGAAATACGAAATTGCCAACTGATGTTAAATAGGTTAAGAAAAATAATAAAATACAAGCCAACATTACAACATCATCAATAACAAAAAGTTTATACATATAGAGCATGATTTTGGAATAAATAAAAAGAAATAGTATCTATAATATAATAATTCTCTTCCCCCCAAATATTAAATATTTACATTAAATATTTTCAGCTAATTGTCTGAATTTAAAAGTAAAAAAATCAATACATGAAAAATTTGTAAAATATATGCATTATCATGACTAAATAAAAGAATAGTCGGACAGCTGAGAAATTAAACAAAATAGTTCGAAACAGAAACTTGATTCCCAAAAACCATATAAAAATTCTTAAGTATCACATAGACCTAAAAATACCTTTCGTTGAAATCGTCAAATACGCAATGTTTTTTCCGCCTATCATTATGTCCCGACCATGTTGAATCTAATGTCATATTTATAAATTATCATTTGAAATATTCAAATCTGGTAGTCGTGCCATGCTTTTAAGTTAAAAAAAAATGTCAGCTAAAAATAAAGCGAATACTCGAACTTTATCAAAAAATAAATTTTGCGGCGATTTTTCTTTTTTATATATTTTTAAGGCAAAATATCTGAAAAGGAAAGAAACGTGAATTATACTTATTGAGAAATCACAATAAAACTAAAAAATTTTAATTAAACTAAATATAAAAGCAAATGTCCATTATTATATAATAAAATTATTAATTTGAAACTGGCATCAGAAATGTACAGAATTTATCAAGAAAAATAAAAATAAAGATTAAAATGAAATCTGCTATGAATATTTCAATATATCGTGTCAGAATATAATTTCTTGAACGAACAAGCACCCCGCGATCGTGCGACATAAATTATATTTTTATTCATTTTAATGGTTTCATTAGATGAGTCACTATTGCAAACAACCCAAAAAAACTTTGCCTCGCATTTATTGTTTACAAAAATATACAATTTCCTGTTTATTTCATTTCATATAATCACGTGCCCAAAATGACATTTTTAAGGTTTTATTTACTGTAGTCATTAACTTATTCTTTTTTAATCAGAGCTTTTGTAAATATGATGTCATCACGCTATTAAAAGATGATTTTTTGAGATGCTTGTGCAGATAATAGCATTTTTAACTTTCGCCTATGGATATTTTTATTTTTTGCCTATGGATTTTCCTTGACGCCACAAACCTCATTTCTCGAAACAATATCATGTTCTGACATGATAAAAGAAATTATTCTGGATACATATTTTAAAAAGATTATAACATGAAACTATACACTTATTACACAAAACTGCAATTTGGAATTAATATGGAAATTTAAACTGTTTATCAAGTGTTTTAATCTGGGAGTTGTTATCAAGGAATTTTACAGAAAAAGAAAGATAATATCATGATTAATATAGTTAATAAAACTGTAGAGACGAACAAAAGGGGGACAGAAAACCTGGAACATAAATGGTGGTAGCTTTTAATACTAATTAAACGCATACATGTAAAAAAACTTTAGAAGCAACAAAAACATTTATAAAAAAGATAATACAGAAAAAATAATTAAAACAAATATAAATAAAAGAAGGAAAAAATAATATATCAATTGGTGGGACTATAATTATAATGAAAAACTAGTTCACCTGACGAGATGTAGTTAAATTTTCATTTCATTTCCTTCATTCGTTTCATTTTCATTTTTAAGATGAAAAACATTATTGTGAATCATTAAAAAAATAAATACTAATTCAAGGAAAATGCAGATGGGAGGGATATTTTTCTTTCAAATTTAGAATGATGTAAAAATAATTTATGTAAGATCATGTTTTTAAAAGATATAACGAATTTTAATTAACTAAAATTTTAATAGATTTCAGAAAAGTTGGCCATATTTTACATCTTGTTTTGAAACGCACGAATGTCGAATATCATAACAACAGACTAAAAGTGTAGATTTTGTTTAGAAGAAAAACAGATAAATATTCATAGTAATATAAATTGTTCGGGCTTTGGTAGCAAAAACATTATCTGTTTTTAGGTTTCCAAAAAGAAATAAATTTCCTCTGTTTGCATAGAAAAAAATGTATGTTCTGGTTTATGCAGAAACATAAAAAAATTTATAGCAGGATAATTCCAGAAATATTATATCAATTAAATAAATAGATTTAAATTTATGAATTTTTTTTACGACCATAACGCTTAGCAATATTTGCTTGCATAAAAAGAAAAAAAACATTTTAGAAAACTTTAAAAGAAACCAAACGATTTCAAACAAAACAGAACTCGATTTATGTAGAAGACCTGAATTGCGTGTTTGGTAATGTAAATTTCGTCCTAAACAGTGCAATCGTTTTCAGGAAGCAGGAAAACGTTTCATAAAATGAATCTATTCGATTTTATTCAGCAGGTAAGTGCTTGAAGTCTATTTCCGCTTTAATATTGATTTGTTTAAGAACACAGGGAAATTATCACCAGTGTTCGCACAGCTAAAATATCACGCATCCAGTTCTGCAAGAAGAGCCAATTTATGACTCAGGAAATTAGAATTCTTTTTCAATTTTCTTAACTTCCGAATCGTCTGCAATTTACCTGAACACTTTTACTGCGTTTAGCATCATTCCATGAATTAAACACTGTTACTCTGTGAATGGTATTAGTCTAAATATAAAAAGATTGTATCAGAATTGGGAATGGTTGATTATTTTTTTAGTCGACAGAAATATTTGACAGGGATTGAGACATAAAACTTTAATTTGAGCCAACTTCTTTTATTTTGTGTATGTATGAAAATTTATAATTCATTTTTTATTCATATTCTGATTTTTATAGCTTTGAAATATTAAATCGTTTTCTATTTCTAATTAAAAAATATTTTAACATTTTAGAACCAGTTAACGGTTTATCTAACGTAAAATATTAAATAAGAGTATAAGAAACATATCTAAGGACATATATTTCCATATAACACCAGAAGGTAAAAAAGGTTACAAGTCTCAATAATATTTATAATAAAAAATAATGAATAATAAAAATATGATTGATTAAAGGAGCAGATGAAATCGGTAACAAATATAGCAAACGTTCTTAATATTAATATTCGAAAAGAGCAAATAGAAAAAAGGCGTAAGTCATGGAATGAATAAACATATAATTAAAAATTTTTAAGAATATGATAAAGTATACTTCATACGCTGAACGATTTTCTGAAGAAGCATAAATATTTCTGAAGGTCAGAAGTTTATTTCCCTAATGATTTTTTTTCTTTTGGTCAATCATTATTTACGTTTTTAATGTTTTACAATAAAAACTTTCAATTTTTCATGTAATATAAAGTTAATAAATTTATTTACATGTTTTCATTACTTATAATTAATATTTCTCATCATTTAAATTATATTTGTAATTATTTTTCCCGTATAATATAAAGTATTGATCCAAGTATTGGATAAATGAACCTTTATTTTTGCATTGTTAAGGAATCTCATATTAATTAAAACTATCTGTAAGTTGATAACTATAATTAAATGATTTTTATAAATTTTTATAAAGAAAAACACGTTTATATCACTAATTATTTTTAATCACAAATTAGGAAACTAAACATTTATTTTTTAATAAAAAATTAAAAAAAACATATTTATTATTATTGTAAATTTTTGAATTATTTGGAAATAATTTTGAAGGGTAAACATTAGCACTGAACACACTACGACTGAACTCAAGTACCAAATTAATCAATGAAAACCTTCTATTCGCCAAAGACAGTTAGCTGTTCTATAAGAAAAGGAGGATGGCTATAGGAGAGGAAACGAAATGTTGAGATCCGTTACTGGGATAGGTGATGGCCACATATTCCATCATCTAGCAATCGAAGATCCAGCCAGGTAGATGTTATCATCGAAGAATGAAGTGCAAAAACGTTCTCTGGGGGGTTGGCGCGTTAGATCAAGGATGCATGAAGGAAGATACGTCCTTAACACGGTTCGACCGATGAAGCGTGGCTGCATTTCGTAACAATGATCAAAAATATCGACGCGTGGTCATGGCTGCTGCTGTGATTAAAACTTCCGATCAGTTACGAAACGCAGGTCTACTTTTTTTTATATTAGGACATGAACTCGCCCTTAAGTAATTTAAGAACACTAAATGGTCAATTAAAGTGAAGTGTGGGTTCTTTTCCCACAAGTTGGGGCGAAGAAGTCATTGCCTTAGAAAAAGCATCCTGTTCAAATCTGTTCTATTAATAAAACTTCAGTTTTATATTTAATTTTAGTTTGCCAGTGGATTCAATATTGGGAATGATTCAGGACCAGTGAGACTTGGTGGTTTTTGGCAAAAAAAGAATATAAGTGCTCTTAACACTTAACTTTCAAGCTTGGTCAGTACTGAGGATGTTTCCTTAAACCTCAAGATACGTGAGAGACCTGCACCTCTATAAGGTCGTTGCATAATCAAAGGCAAACTTGTTGTTACGACTTATGGCACTTCACAAGCCCGCTAACAGCTACCTGTAAGCGATTTAAGCCGAGTGAGAGTCTCTTATTTTTACAGTAGAGCCATGAGTGTGTCTTATCTACTGACACGTAATAATCCTTTTTACGGGATGGACTTCATTCATGCAATTCATTCTTTCACCCATCCATTGATCGTAATTTAAATCTGAATCAAAGAATGAACACCTCTCAACCAGTTCCCACAATGGTATACTCTCGACATAAAAGAACTCTGTGACCACATCAGATTTATACGTGAGCCAGCCACCACACACACAGGAGAATCTTCGACCGGCGAAGTTCGAATTCGCAATCCAAGGAATGCAGATTCAACGCCCAATCAACCAAGCTATTCCGTCCCACGACAAACTAAATTAACATTATACGAAGGCTTTTTTTTTCTTCTAGAGCTGGGTTTCAAACCTAGCCCTCTGGTCCCAAGAAAGGATATTTCAGCTTTTATGCCGGGTTTCCCCTCAGCCAGTTATAAGACTGCCAGTAAGCAGTTCATGCGCAGAAAGACAATGATTTGTGTTTGCCAAAATTTCAGAAGATTCAGGCATTCCATGCTTGGCTATAAACAGCCGTTTTGGCCTCTATTATTTTTTTTTCTTTTTCACTTCGCATCGTATAAAAATGATGATATTTGTAAGAAAGAAAAAGAACATGGTAAAGTAAATATAAAAAGTCAACACGCCCAAATTTTGAAAGCTATAGAAATGATGGCAAATAAAATGAAAACAAACACACACACAAAATCACGAACCAAATAGAGCAAAAAAACAAAAAAATGTAGGAAATTAATCTAAGATAAATTATCCGTTTTTTCACACAACCTCCCCACCCCACCCCACCAAAAAAAGTCAAATTCTACAAACGCAGTAAGGGGGTGGGATCCAATACAGCGGCATGTTGTTGTCTCAATGGGTCAAATATTTGCCACCGACCGAACAGCATTTTTCAACCTTACTACGCATCTTTTGCCTAATGACCGTCTTATAACTGACCGAGTGCAAACTCGGCATTCCTCTTGGATTGTTACAATCAAGAACTATGCAGAAATATTTTTGACTCCTAGATAGAGAAGAATTAATTTGCACTTATCTAAAGAGAATTTCTTGTGCCCTTTATTAGTGCTTATTAAAGTATAGTCACTCATAAGATAGCCAAATATATGAAATTTCATATAAAAAAAAACTAGAGGACTTTGCTCCTGCTCGCTTTTATTCGCCAACTTCGATTTTATCTTATACTGTACACGAAATTCATGTTTCATTTACCATGTTTTTATACCAGTTGCCATTTGTTCAATACTGGAAGATTAATCTTTCCATAATGATAATATACATTTACCAATCGGCCTACATCCCATCCAAACCGTAAAGCCCACAAGCAGAACATTCATTGCTTATATCTCAAATAACTAAATATTGAACCATTTTTCACTTTTTGTCGCCAACTTAGCAGTTCCATGATCAGTTTTCCGTTTCAAACCACCGTACTCTCGCACAGCCTTACTTCGCATTTTTTATCATGTGAGAACATTATGTTTTGGTTGGGAGGTTTTGCTGTCTCCAAAGTTTGAAGGCAAGGAATATTCGTTTTTTTATTGGCAGATAGCGAGTCACCTGACTTAAGACATTTGAGGGTTTTTTTTTTGCCACTATTGTTTGAAATACTTAATTAATTGCTTTTGGTTTGTCGTTTCTATGAAATGACGTCATCTTCCAGTTTGTTTTCGATTTCACACTTTTAAATAATTTATCTTGCGCTCAAAAGATTATCATTTTTTCAAATTCTTTTTTAGTTTTAGCTTTCGCAATTTTGTTAAACGCGACTTATATTTATTCTTATAAGCGCATTCTTACTAATTGTATTTCTTTAAATACTGTAAATATTAGAATAAGATTTTAATATCAATCTGCATTACGTTCATTGGATTTTATCACACATACGATATCTTCTTGTGACGATAGTGAACTTTGCGTTAAAATTACTGAGTTTTTTTTTTTAATCTTAAAATTGCTTGAGCTCTAAAACTTTGTTTGCCAGCTAGAAAAATTAAAAAGGAAAGTTTAAAAGTATTATCAAGAGAGAGAGAGAAAGAAGTCTCGTAATTTTTCAAACTAGTTAATGACTAAAATGAATTAAGGAAAATAATGACTTCAAAATAATAATGTTCTCACATGATTATTTAAAATTTGCGACCGCAGATTTCCTTTTTTATTTTATTTTATTTTATGTTTTCCAATCACAATATTTCTGCAAACCATTATTAGATTAATGCATTCTTTTAAAAATCTGATATCGCTGGACGCTTCATTACTAGTAAAGAAACAACGTTTAATTTTTCAGAAGAAACAGGGCAAGGCATGACGCATATCTATTATTGGGAAAAGGTAAATAAACCGGAAAATTGCTCATTAGTGTTGCCACAAACGACGTGTAGAAAAGTAAACAAATAATATTTTTTGAATTCATTTACTGTTAATTTAGTGTTAATTAAAGCTTTACTCTCGCTTTTTTTCACTATTTCACTGTCAAGTGCTATATAAATGATTACTAAGATGTAATAATAAATTCGATCAAACAATTCAAGCAATGCTGGTAAAGCAAACTTCAAAAATCATGGTTCAGTGACTCGTTATTTACCAGTCACAAAGTGAATAAAACTCTATGTTTACATTAAAAAAATTGCTCAATAGATAGATTTATGATCATCTTTAATTCAGGAAAGACATTTAAATTATTTAAAAGAAGAAAAAAATGTCATACTCATTAACTGGTATAAGCATCAAAAATTACTATTATAACATAGTTACAATTGTAGTTAAATATACATATAGCTTTTCAACATTTAATATGAGAGTTAGAAATCGATGAACAATTGATAGCTTCGTTTAATGAGTAAGTGTCCCATTGTTGCGGCAATCCCAGACGATCGCCTAGATTTCCCTAAACCCTATTAGTACAAGATACTTGTGATTATAAAAGAATATTATAACTTTGGGGGTTTGTTAAAAGGAAACAAAACGGAGTGCAGCCTTGTTGCCCATCAGAAATAAAAAAAAAATACAGAAAAAAATGTAATATGCTATCTCAAATTTCATATTATCATGCGAGTAAATTTATATTTTTAAGGCACTGTTTGTCTTAATTAATTTGTCGTTAACCAGTTTAAACAGGTTTGAAACAATCATGTGACTATCAGACTACGCATGCGTCGATATATGGAGACTCGGATATGATGCAGACATTCGTGAAAAGTTATAATCTTTCATTGATAAGTCCTCTAATGTAACCATTTTCTAATAACCCTGAAAGTGGAAAATGGAGGCCTCAAAAGCGATAAATCGCCAATTTTCAGCCAGTTCATTTTGTGGCTTCAAAAACCTCAAACCAACAAAACATCATGTTCATATATGATAAAAACATTTTAACACCAACAACAAAAAAAAAAAAAAAACTTAACAACTTTGCCATTGACTAAAACATTTGAATTGCAAATTGAATTTCTATTTTCAAATAATTTTCTAACGATAAATCGCCAAATGTGACAAGCATCTGCATTATTTTCTAGTAATCTTAAAAACGAAAAATGGATGCCAGAAAAGCGATAAATGGCCAATTTTCAGCCCGTTCATTTTGTGGTTTCGAAAACCTCAAACCAACACAACATCATGTTCATATATGATAAAAACATTTTAACAACAACAACAAAAATCTAAACAACACTGTTATTGACTAAAACATTTGAATTAAAAATAAAATTTCTATTTTTAAATTATTTTTTGGCGATAAATCGACAAAAAAGCAAATAACCTTCTGTATTATTTCCTAATTATGCTAAAAGCTGAAAACTTTCGCCTCAATAGCGATAAATCGCCAATTTCTCTCAATAGCGACAATCGCCAATTGAGAATTCAAAAACCTCAAACCAAAACAGCATCATGTTCTCACATGATAATACAGCCATCGGAAATCAAAGATTACAGTTTAAAGTTTTAATTAAAGAAAGTGAATTCCTTCTAGAAATAATATCAAAAGATACGATAACTCATCCTATAATTTTCTTTACATGCGTAGATTTAAACTTTATAAAGATACAAATATGTGTGCATGGTAACACGAATTTTTTTGAAAATGGATGCCTCAAAAGCGATAAATCGAAAATTTGTTGCCTACGAATTTTGAGGCTTCAAAAACTTTAACCAAAACAACAACCTGTTCTCACATGATAATAACAGTTGAAGGTTTCAATTCAACTCAGTTCTAAATAAGAAATGTGGGCCTCTCTAGAAATGTCTGGTGTGAAGCCTTGAAAAATATAGAAATACGGGAAAGGCAATATTTATTTATTTACTTATTTTTTGTTTATGGGGCTACATCAATGTGCGAATGTATGTTACCCCGCTACTAAATGATGCTGAAAAATTTAGGACATCCTTATTTTTAAGCTTTGAAAGCGTCCCATCAGAAATTTAAAACAAACAAACAAACGTGGAATGAGTTATCGTATCGCTCAGAAATCGTTCAGATTTTTAGAGGGGTTTTTAATGAATAGTTATAACTGTGTTGAATTTAAACTTTCAACGGTAATAGTTGCAATTTATAATAAACGGCAAGGTTGAATTTTTTAATAGAATTTTAATATTTATTATTAATATGTATATCCATTTATATCCATATGTATATCCATTTAATATGTAAATTCATCTTGTATTGCAAGATATCTCAACGATGTTGTTAGATGTTCTAAATGCCGTAACAATATTGTTGAATATTTTGTGCTAATAAAATAAAAGTGATAGATAATTTCATTGCACAGGTTAATTGTTCAATGTTAAACCCAAATTTATCGATCTTCAAGCAAAAAGAACTAGTAAAAGTATTTATCTAAGACTCATATATTTACACAAAATGATGTATTATTACAAGCGGGCGAACGCCTCGGAGGTGCACGGAAGGAGAGGACGATTGGCGACGGTTGACACAGAGCTTGGCGCTAGCCGAGTTTAGTTGGCGAAAAGAATAGTCTGGTTGCCGCTGGATTATTCACAAAGTTCCGCGTCCTTCCGCGCGCTCGCTAGCTCGGCTATATAAGGGACGGGTAGCTGAAATCTAACAATTCCTCTCGAAAGAGTAGAGACTCGTTGTATGAGCTGATTATTTTTCTAGCTTGTTATTTATGTTTGTTCGCTTGTTATTATGCTGTGTTTATGTTTGCTGTTAACGTTGTATAATTGAGCTCGCTGTGATTTACCGTTGCTGTGCTATACGGTATCCGTTTTCCAGCCTGAGTTTATCGTGCGTAAGGCTTGCATTTACGCTGTAATTGACTGTTAACTGCTGGATTGTACTTATCTGAAATTTTTACTTTATCAATTATCCTGTAAATAGCTGTAAATAAATTAGTTTGAGCTGTCCTCAAGTAAAGTCCATTCAATCGAACCTGTAACGCTAAAAACATAACAGTATATTAAGCTCCTTCACGCAGAAACACACACACACACACACAAATCGAACTTTTTGCACTTTCAAGAATCTTTTTTCAATCAACTGAGTACAAAATCTGAAAAAAATTTAAAATTCGGTAATAAAGCGATGTCCTGATTTTCCCACTATTTTTTTTCTCAATCGACTGAATACAAAATGTGATAAAAATCTAAAATTCAGCGATAAAGCTGTGTCCTCATTTTGCCAAATTCTACTTATCATACTCAAATTTCACACGATCAGACAGAATTATGCCAATAATTTTATCAAAAATCTGATACAGGCTTACAATATTTGATGTAGAAACAACATTCACAGCCGATTGAGTTTTTAAAAAAAATCATATCTGGAATAATTTCAGAAGTATTCAGTTCTATTTTTTTTATTTGAGGAATCTAAAATATAGATATTCAGCAAAATCTCGAGTTTTCTTTCTTTCTTTTTTTGACAATTATAATATTTTCTCATTTTATATTTCGAACAGAAGATAGCAGAAATGGAGAGAATCTCTCAAAATAAATAGCAAAACATAAAAATAAAAACATTAATTAGATCTAATAATAAAACTTTATATAATTTATAACATTTCACAATTGTATTTAGCTATCTGAATTATGAAGTTTTAATTTATGCAATTGTTTACCTACTAATTATTTAGTTGTGGTTCATTTTGTGAGCAACTCTTTTATTGCAGGTAAAACGTTGAAAAAATAAATATCTGGCAATGTATAAAAGAATGTTCTAGAAACAAGTTATATAAAAAAATTAAGTCAATTCCTACTTAGGTGAAACAAAAAAAAATTTCGTTTCTTTTGATTAAATAATTACAAATTAATTTAAATAATTGATAAAAAAAATATACCAGGCCAAAAAAAAAAAATCCAAGCTATTATCTGTGGAAAATAAAGCAGAACACACTCCATTGGTGACTGAATTTTCAACGCTAATTGAGAAATGTAAAAGCGTGAATTTTCTACGCTAGTTGGAGTAACATAATACAGATGAGAAATTTTTAATTTTCTTTATTCCATATTATTTTAACTCGAAAGTACTTGAAAATGAATCCAAAAAATTAACAACGTAACGATTAATTAACAATGTTTAATTTTAAATGCATCAAAAATTAAGAAAATAAACGATAATCGTTTGAAATAATCGGTCGAAAACGTTTTAAGCCTAACCTCATTAGCGTAGGGGGGGAACTGAATTCGTTAGTTATTTGGCGATGGAGAAATGAATATTTTTGGCGAGAAAGTTGGTTTTGAATTAATATAAATTAATAAATTAATAACTGAAAAAAATGCATTAACACCAAATGTCATCCATTAAAAGTTTTTAAAAAATTATTTGAACTTGTGTGAATTAATAATATATATATATGAAGAGTGGGAGCTAATAGCAGGAATTGAATAAAAATAAAAGTAGTTTCTTGAATACGTGCATTTCAACCACTGTATCTTCCAAGACATTTCTGGCTTCTTAATTCTCGAACTAATATTATCAGTAAGTAATAAATTTAATGTAATATAAAGATAAGAAACGTGATAAGGCAATAACATAATGACTTTTCAAAGAAAATTCCAGGGCCATTAAAATTATTTATTAGAATATAAAAAATGGTAGTGCCATTAAGCGAGAAAAAGAAAACGATTGGAAATAAATTGATTTTCATAAAAGCAGACGATATCCGACTGCGAATTAAAGCTTTATAAATGACTCAGATATCGCTTGCTGATATACGTCAAATAAACTGCCTTTTCTGAGGATATGAAAGGGAATTCACTGGAACAGAACAGGTTTTGTAAAAGTTTTTCTAGAACTTGAAGCCACTGTAGGTAATGAGAATTAAAATTCGTTGAATGAAAAGTGCATAGCAACGATAGAGAAAGTGTATAAACAATTGAATAAGAACAAGGAAATATTTAAAGAAATAAGAGAAATTCAATCATTAAGAGATTTTAATCGACTACTGACTTAAATAAATAAGACAAAAACTGCTGTTTCTGGAAGGAAAGGGATAAAGATGAGAAAAATAATGATTTTTCCTCAAAAATAATACAGTTTTTCAAATTTTGGAATGAAAATGAGAAAACTGGCTAGGAAAAGGCATGACGAGAAAGGAATTCAATTCCTATTATTTAGAAACAACAAATTGTAATTAGAATTTAACTTCTGCATATAAAGCTGATAACTTCAAAATGTTTTAATAGGGTTTTTTTTAAAATTCATTGTCAAAATAAATGTAATAAAATAATTTATAACTATTTCACATTTAGGAACAGTTTTCAATATTTTACCAAACTGACTTCTTTATCATTATACTATGATAACTTTTATCTACAAGAAAATCGATATTCTTCAACTTCATGCTTCTTAGAGGATCTTAAACTATAGTAAGTGTACCACGAATGGTACACTGCATTATTTTAGGTTTGTTTTGACCAAAAAATTTAAATGAGTATAAAATGTATGTCTACTTAAAGGTTTTGTTTTAATTTTTATCACACGATAATATATTTAATGTTTTTGAGTCCTCCATTTCATTAAGTTAGGAACTATGACGGCAGCAAAAGTTGTCAAAAACTAATCGCGATCTTGAAGGGATAATTTCGCGCATATTTACAGCGAAGAGTCTAATTTTTTTTTTCACAATCCATATTAAAGCAGCTTTTTTTAATATAATGAGTCACTAATTCAGTTAATTTCAAAGATAGAAAGCAATTAAAGATATAGAAAAACGTAGCACAGAATTTGATAACAAATTTTATTTGTTATATATTTCAAAAATTTTTAAAAATGAATATCGGAAAAGAAATTCTTTTTAATGTTATTATTAACATTCTGGATGCCGAGATAATATTTTCGGTTGAGAAAAGAGATAAGTTTGTAGATAGTTCACAAGATAGATGCATCACGAACGACTTTTCAAAGAAAATTGAAATCTGCCTTCTCAAATTTTTATTTATCAGACGAGGACATTTTTATTTCACAAAATAAATTTTTACTACTGACAGTTGATTTTTTAAACTATAACTACTTACATGAAATCAATTGATGAATTTATGATATCGGAAATATTCTGAAAAAAATTAGGTTGAACTTTACCAAATAATATTTTGCAGAAAGATTCTAATTAATTCTATAAGAAATTCAAGATGCTGATTCAGAATCCAAATGTAAAAATCTTAAAAATGGAAATATTTTTTATATTTTTTTCTTAGATTCCCATTATTAAGTTAATTCTTTTTCATATCTGACTGGGTTCAACCTACATTTCTATTTTGATTTGTTTTTTCGAATTCTAACAATTTCTACCGTCGCTTTGTTTTTTCATCAATAGTTTCAGTCGTTTCAAGTACTTATTCGTTTTTCGTTACAATTTTTCTTCATTTTATCGTCCCTTTTCTTTCTTCAGGATTTTCAAATAATTTTGAACAGATTCAAGATTTCTTTTCTGTGCTTTTTCACGTGACAACTTTTAATAAGTCGTGGTCTTTACATAAACATGAAGAAACCTCAATTTTAGAATATAATTTGATTTATTTCAATAGACAAAATAAAGATGAAAAACGCATTGTAAACACTAAAAAAATAGTATAACCGAAAGAGCTAAATATGTGCATTTTCTGGAACTCATCAATTTTACATAATGTTGCCAATTAAATTGTTTGTTCTAGTATTTACTCTTTCAAATAATTTTCTTCAAGTTAATAAATTTTTATCCATATGCATTTCATCATTTTCGAAAATAACGAAGTAAGGATAGCAGTTTTATTATTTTTTTAACGTAGCGGTAAAATATAGTTACAGTTGTTATTTTAGCTACTATATATCTGAATTTTTTTTTCAACAATGCAATCATTATTCCCGAAACATTATCATGTCTTCAGACAACAATAATCATGTAATTTTTGGTTAAAAAGAAGAAATGAATATATTTCCGACAAAAATGATACCATTTTTAATACTTTTCAACATGTCATATCTATGAAAACTAGATTTTCATCTGTGCAACGATTCCAATTTTAACCTGAATGAATTGAAGTGAATGCAATTAAACTCGACATATGGAACATGGCAATCCCGTCAGAGGGACCACAGGGTCATACATTCGATACCCATTCACCAGATATCTGCCGAATATTCGTGTTTAGCACTCGTTAAATTGGTTTCGAACATACATCTTTTCGACAAGACGATGCGACGATTTAGAGACAAAGAGCTAGCTCAAGCCATCTCGCCGAAAAAGTCTAGCTCGTCATCTAATGTCACAAAATAAATAAAGTTCAATTTTAAATAGTCCTCTGCAGCTTCTAAATGGAACATTCACGGACTCAACCTAGATCACTCATTCATTCGCACAAGATTGATAGTTCCTGTCGGAATGTTTCGTCCTGCACTACATTTCAAAACTCATTCATCTGAATAAAATATGTATTTGAAATAAACAGTAGATTATAAAAGTTTTAGATTATGGTTTTGTAGTTGCTTTTTTATTGATCTATGCGAATCTTTTAATGTGGAATTTAACAACACGACAGATAAATAATTTGGTATTCAAGTCCCATTTATTTTTATCTATCATCTTTAACAGAGGTAACAGAGGGCACCTCGGTTATAAGGAAAAGAAGCCTAAGTACGTGGTTGGTTCTCACCGTTTTGGTAGGTACAGAAATCGTGGAGGTGGGCTATCTACAACACGAGACAAGCTTCCTACAGGAAGGTCGGTACTATGACCGGTGATGGCTCTTAGGGCTGAACTTTAGTTTCCGCCAGTGTTATTGCCGCGGTGAAATGGCGGGGAGGAATGGCCGGTTCTGGGCATTTGATTTTCATTTTGACATAAATCATATTTATGGAAATTTCCCGACAAAATACATTTCATGCTTGTGGAAATTTCACGACAAAAAATAAAATATTTCTGGAAAAAAATCGAAATTAAGTGAATAGGCAAAAACAATTAGTGTATTAAATAATTCGAAGAACATATGGATCTAAATATAAACATTTCTAAACGAAAAAGTTGAGTAATTTTTCGTTTTCTGATACATAAAATTCAAAAGAATTGAAAGAATTCAATAAATAAATAATTATCTGGAGATTTTGAAATTCTCCACATTTTAGACGTTCTCGAGTCAGTAAATATATTCTTGGAATTAATATGAATATTATATGAATTAATATGAATATGATCACTTCAAAAAGCTTTGAGGGATGGAATTTTGTATATTGTCTTAATACTAAATTAATAGCTTTCTAAAAGGCCAATTTATCAAAAATAGAGTTGTCTAGGGAATTCTTAATAAGATTTTGACTTTTTTTTTAATTTTATTTTAACGGCGTTTATTTATTATTATGTGTGTGAACAAATTCAAATTATTTAATATTATTAAATAAAATTAAATATTATGAGAGTTTCGAATTTTTAAGTTCGCTTTATTGCACCCCAAGAATCACGCATTATGTACAAGCGGGAACGACGAGCACAACACAGAATAGGAGATGAGGAAAAGCTGAAGAGAATTTTATTCCTGTGAATATATACTGAGAGATTTTAATGGAAATTTAATACACATGTCAATTATAAGGAAGGAAGTCACAGGAATCTTTTAAAAGAATGTGCTTCGATTGATAGTATTTAATCCCTTCACTCGGAGAGTGAGAACATGTCGACTTTTAGCCGATTCTGCAAACTTCGGTCGAAATAGTTAAACAGAAAAGGTGGAATGGGATCAGAAAATAAGAGAATGTTTTAAAATAAAGTTAATATGGACTGAATTAAGACAAAACTTTGGAAATGAAGTATAACTAGATTTTAAAATATTATTAAATATTTATAAATATACAATGGTATATCTTAACTTGATTCAAATTCAAATTAATTTTCTAAATTTTATCCTAACTTAGTCCATATTAACTTCATTCTAAAATATTCTTTTATTTCCTGATCTCATTCCCATTCCCACTTTTGTATTTAATTGATTCTACGCGTTCTATAAAACTGCTAGTCGCAGAATTTCCTCACACTCACATGAAGGGATATAAATCCCTAATGCTTACAACATTCTTTTAAGGATACCTAAATCCTCTTTTCCTTAATTGACACATGCCAATGAACTCCCCAAAAAAATCTTATAATAAAATCACTGAAGGGGAAAAAAAAATTTTTTTTTTGGTCTTTTCTGTTCTTGTGTTGCGATGTAGACTGCCTCTTATTCTTTGTGCTCAAATTATGTTGCCCGTGATGAAATAAAGCGAAGTTTTAAAATTTCAAAAGTTTCCTCTATTCGGCAAATATTTGTGTTTTCAAAGTCACCCGTGTTGAAAACACAATATTTGCCTCGGCAAATATTTGTGTTTCTGCATCTGGCTGACTGATTCTCATGTAATAGCTTTGGTAAAATTTGTATTTCAGTATTTAATATTGGTCTTTATAAATAACGGTTTTTTTAAATTTACACTGGGGAGAAAAAAATCACAACTTTTGCTAATAAAATCAAACATATAGCAACTTTTTCATTCTTTACCTTTTGTTTAATGAAGATGCTTTACAAATATGTCACATTTGTTTTGCTTCTAACTCTTTCTTTTCCTGAACTTGTTATATCCTGAATTCCTAAACATGAGTGTAGTTCTATTAAATTATTATTTTCTTCTACACATTTTAAGTGTTCAAATTAAACTAGAAAATAGTTTGTAACACTATTGAAGCAATCCACGTGTTACGGAAGGGAAAAAAAACATCCGATATTTTGTCATTTACTTTTTATCGTTCCGCTTAACACGAAAGCATAAAAAGTATGAAACTGAAGCCTTACAATTTTGTTTGGGAGCTAAAACTTCTTTTGGTCTTTTGTTTTCGATTATTTTCGCTCTATTATTAGATACCGCCGATGTTCAATTTAGTTGAAGCCACAACTGTGCAATTCAATATATCCTTCTCTCATTCTATAATACGACGGTTTTCAGATTTTTTTAGAATAATGCACTACAAACGAGGGCAAATCAAAAAGTCTTTGCGCCCGTTTTTTTATTCGGCAAAAACAGGTACATACTGATATTTACAAATATACACAGTGTACTGCGTGCCTTACATTATTTCTCCACGTAGTCACCACGTCGGTTCAGACATTGGTCCCATCGCAGCACTAAATTAGAGATCCCCTCTGTGGTAGAATTCTTACGGCTACATGTGGAACTACCGTCAGATCGCGTTCTTGGTTTCTTCGCCACATGTGAATCTTTCTCCTGCCAGAAACTTTTTCAGTGGACCGAAAATGTGAAAATCTCTAGGGGCAAGGTCTGGACTGTAAGGTGGGTGTTCCAGATTCTCCCAGAGAAGGCTCATTCTCATGCAAGTCTTCACGACCTTTTTGAAACTCACGACAAAACCATTGAACACTTCTCAATGAGAGACACTTTTCCCCGTACGTGGGGTGCATTTCCTTGTGAATTGCTACGCGTGATTGTCCCTTGCCCCATAGAAAACGAATAACACTTCGCTGCTCATAAGCTGTGGACGTCTGAAGAACAACCGCCATCTTAAATGAGTGATAGCAGCGTCACTCATCGGAGCAAAAAGGCAGATACGGCTGGTGAGGTTCAAGGAACGTTCACTGCTGGGAATGCATATGTTCGCTTTGTATTCACAGCCGTATTTTGGATTACAAAAATAGGCGCAAAGACTTTTTGAATTGCCCTCATAAATAAAAATCAAAAATTTACGAGCTATTAAAAAGATTTACCAATTAAAAATTAATGCTTTTATTTAAAAATCAAAGAATCTTTTATCAAATTATGGTACTTTTCCGTTAGCCGGAAGCAAGCGAAACATCTCCAAATAAAGTAGAATTTCGCCAAATTTTATGGGCGATTTTTCGCTTGCGCCCGGCTAACGAAGAAAGTACCCACATTATTATAATTATTATTGGAATAAAATATCTAGCATCAAAAACAAATTTTTTAAAACTAAATTGTACTGTTAAATTAATTAATTACATGAATTTTAATTAGTGTGATAAAGAATGGAATACTTAACGCGTCGTAAAAAAGTAAGAATTGATCCCTATATATTTGTAGGAAGTGTTTTACAATTATTGATAAGGATTAATGCAACTAATCTGCAACTAGTCTGCTGGCGGGATAGCCTGGTTGATAGGCATCCCTTGGGATGCAAGTTCGAACTCGCCAGCTGAAGACTTTCCGTGTGTGTGGTGGCTGTTGCACGTTAAATCTATCGTAGTCACAGTATCCTCCATTTCGAGAGTAATACCACTGGGGGAGCTGGATTAGAGGTGATCGTTCTCTGCTCCAGATTTACATTACGATCTGTGGATGAATGAATAAAATACATGAATGAAAAGGGTTTGAGACGTGTGTGAGCTATAAGGCAGAATTCTGGCCTCGAGTTCTCAGGAAGTACTCAGGGATACCCTCAGAAGCTACTGCGCCTCTCCTTCCATTGTAAAGCGGAACACAAGAGCAACAAGACTGTTTCGTTTTAATCAATTTCGATGTAACGAGTTTTATTTTCATTTATTCCAAGCACAAAACAGATTCAAATCACAACAGTGTACTATCGTTAGATTTAATAGCTTCATTTATCGACCAGTTCTTCCGGTGCGATTAATGATGTTTAAAAATTTCAATTAAATACCTTCTGGAACTGAATATTAATAGTTACACGTGTAAAATTTATTTATATGTCAAATTTGAAAGACACATAGCTCATACATTTTTTTTAAAAAAAACATCTCGCCAATGGACTATACATTTCTCTGATTTTCAATCCATATTTTTATACTTACAATTATACCCTTTGGGACACTGCAAAAACAGGAATGAGAAGACTCCGACATGGTAGTCGATTATAGCCCACCTGTTTGGTCGACACCTCCTGAAGAAGGTGTTGTTTGGGGTACAGAAAATGGCGTGGGGTCGGCTACTCTCTATCGATGATGGAATGTGCCTAATAAAGGAGGGGTTATACCGTGGCTGGTGATGACTAATAGAACTCAACCATAGTTTCTAAACATACAGCAGCGAGGTTTCGGTTATTTATATTTATTCGAGTGCCTTTGGGCGGGGTGTCGTGGTTATACCAACAATTATTACCACAGGAAAGGGCAGTCGGGTTTAAATCTGCAAGGCATATCGTTGATTTCAATTGATTAAAAATTCGAAAATATCTCCAAGGCCGAAATTTCCACCTTCCTAATTATATATGTGAAACACTGAAGCTCTAGTCTAAACGGTGTGGAATATAGAATTGCTAACAACAATATCCGACATCTATTCTTAATTAACAGCATGGCAGGAAAGAAGGCCTTAAATAATTAATAGCTTACTTGAAAATATGCTTATATTCATCGTTTCTTTTGAACCAAAATTTTTTAAAAAATTAACACATTTATGAGATTTCTGTCGCATGAAATATCGAATATCACAGCTTACAAAAAAAAAATCAAAGTCAATTCCGACGTAGTTCAACAAAGAAAAATGTTATTTTAGTTACCTTTTATTAAATAATTACAATTAATATAAATAATTAACCAAAAAATTATTGATTTTCGCAAGAATTCGCATTTTTTACCTTCACCTTCACGTGAAAAATACTGAAGTCCTCGCATTCTACCGATTGAGTTACAGTCCGTTGAATTCAATATTCACTACAAACTGCTAAAGCTCTATTTTAAAGAATTAAAAATTAATTAATTAATCTTATATTATAAACATATTGAAAATTTGAAATATATATATATATATATATATATATATATATATACAAGGTGGCCAGAAATAAAACACCCCTACTCTGACCTCCATGGATATCGAACTACTCAGTGTAAAGGCTCAAAATTTTGTACACATACTATTCAAAATATGGGGAAACGGATTTCACGAAAAAAAATTAGTTCCTGAAATCACCGATAGGTGGCGCTGCACAACTGGAACTATGATCAAAAGACACAAATAATAATAAAAATTAAAATGTTTATGCGGAATGGAATGCTTCCATGCTTCCTTTTTAATTTTTCTGCCCCTTATGGAAAATAAAAATAGTAAAGAAGCTAGAACTCCCGTTGTAACTGCAATTTCATACTGTAACCAGAAAAATTTGCATAAAGCATGGTTAGAAGCCATGTTAAAAGGTGGGGAATGTCATTCTTATTAGTGATGGCTGTCACGCTGCCAGAACGCGCTTTGCTTGTGAAGTTGTTTTACGAGAATAAAGGAAATGCTCCAGCAGCACTTCGAGAGTTTCGCCGACTTAAGGATTTGCGTAAGGGACCATTGCTTCCACAAGCTCTCAGGAGAATGATCGCTCGATTCGAGGAAACTGGACATCTTGGAGTTCAGCCTGGTCGAGGACGCAAACCGGTTCGTTCAGATGTCGTTGAAGATGTTGCCACCGGTATTGTTGAACAGTCAATGGATAATGTTTTAGGCTGCAGTAGTGCACGTGCAGTGTCACGACACTTGGGTGTTCCCTATAGCACAATGTGGAACGTACTCAGAAAAATGGTGCATTGTTTCCCGTACAAAATCCGCCCTAATCAACAATTGCTGGCCACAGACAGGGAGATGCGACTGACCTTTGCATTGACATTTCTTGCTAGAGTTGAAGTGGATGCATCGTGGCCGTGGCAGATTCTGTGGAGCGATGAGGCCCATTTCCACCTCAGTGGAACAGTGAACACCCATAACTGTCGCATATGGGACACGACAAACCCCCGTACCTTCCAAGAGATTCCACTCCACTCACCGAAAGTTACAGTCTGGTGTGGATTCACAGCCACATTCATCCTTGGACCGTTCTTTTTCGAAGAGGTTACTTCCAATGGCCTTGAGACATGTACCGTGACGGCCAACAGGTACAAAAGGATGCTCGAAACATTTGTTGTACCCCATTTGCAGCAGCGCCAATGCCTCGACACCATTACTTTTATGCAAGATGGAGCACCTCCACACATTGGACTCCCTGTGCAACAGTTTCTTCGCCAACATTTCACCACTGACAGAATAATCAGTCGCGCGTTTCCGACAACTTGGCCATCTCGTTCACCGGATCTTAATCCGTGTGATTTTTGGCTTTGGGGACACTTAAAAAACCTTGTTTATCGAGAACGTCTGATAACCTTGGCAGATTTGAAAGAGAGTATCAGTCTGCATGTGAGAAGCATCTCAGATGACCAGTTACGATCCGCAGTTGAACAAGCTGTCCACAGACTTCACATTTTACATCTTCAGGAAGGGAACCATATTGAGCAGCATTCCCTGCATCGATAACGTCCTTGTTTCATGTATGCTTGGTACTTTCAAATAAAATGTGTTTAAAACGTGTTTTTGTGTCTTTTCAGCATACGTCCAGTGGTACAGCGCCACCTATCGGTGATTTCTGGAACTAAATTTTTTTTTTCGTGAAATCCGTTTCCCCATTTTTTGAATAGTATGTCCACAAATTTTCAAGCCTTTACACTGAGTAGTTCGATATCCAGGGAGGTCAGAGTAGGGGTGTTTTATTTCTGGCCACCCGGTATATATATAGGGAGAGAATGAACTAATAGTAGGAATTGAAGAAAAAAAATTGAGCAGGATTTTCGTGTCGCCACCTGTTGTTTCGAAAACTTTATGTTCCCATAAAATATATTATAAACTTCTTTAATTTCATTATCATGTCAGAACATGATGTTGTTTTGGGGATGAGGACGTCAACAAAAATCCATAGGTGAAAATAAAAATTTGAAATGTTAACTTTCTAAAAAATAGGGCTTAAAATATAGATAAATGGTTACAATTTCGAAATAAAGATCTTCATAATCTCCAATTTGCAACTTTTTTTGTGGATAAAATGTTTTCAGATTTTTTATCTTTATGAAAGCTTTCTTCAAACATGAATAAAAATCTTTTTAAAAAATAGTTTAGAATGTTTGAATAATCCATACATTTGCAAAATCGGCACTTTTTTTTTAGATGCTTTCTTCAAACCTTAATAAAAAGCATTTTAGAATTATCTGCAATGCTTGGCCAGTCAAAAAATTATGTTCTGACATGATGAAATATGCTTAGCACAATTCAATTTCTTTTATTTTTATTTTTAATGAACTAACATTTGAAAAAACTCTATTAACATTAATTGTAGTCCACTAGAAGATTAAAAAAATGTATTTGGACTTGAGTGAATGAATAAAAAGTATTTTATTAACTATTGAAAATTTGAACAAGGTATAAATACATATAAATATAAATAGACAGAGTGTAAACAAATAGTAGGAATTGAATAAGTAATTAAAAAGAATGATTTCTTATCCAACGTCCATTTTCTAAACTTTCAACAAAATAGATGTCTTGGATACGTATGAAGGCAACTGCAATAAGCGGATTTTCAAGAGAGCATACATAACAGATAAACAATGTAATCTATTGCTCTAAATTCGTAAGAATATTAAATTGGCTTAGTTAAGAAGACATTATTTTTTAATTTTGAAAACAGTTAAAATTTATTCTTATACGATAAAAATTTCGGAAATTGATTATAATCTATATTTTCCAAACAATAACTTAATTAAAAAAAAAAGAGGAAATAGTTTATTTAAATTTTGTAGAAGTTATAAATGTAGATTTTAAATTCATTGAAATCACGATGGTTTATTTTTTAAAATTACATTATTTTTCTCTTTTTATACTTTGTAAATGGGAAAGTAAAAACAAATTAAAGTCTGTGTTTTTTATATTCGAGGAATTAATTCGTTAAACGAATCAGAACTTTGTGATCGTTTTCAAAATAAATCAAATTGTAAATGGCGCACGAATGTACTGATTACCTTATCTCTAAACATTATTTTTAAACTTTGTTCGCGCTTTGCATTACGACATCTCTTTTAATTTTCTTGTGAGCAAAAGTCCTTTATCTAATCGTATTTTACCATGGAATTCACAAGATGTATTAATAATTTATCTGTCAATAAAAATATCGCATACTAACTGGTGATAATGTTCCATATAATTCAGAAATATGTTTAAAAATTTATCTCTTATTTGACAAGATTATTTAAATAAAAGTCAGTGAATTATAATTCTAAAATATTATCTACCGTCTAAAAAATATTTATAATGCATAAAAATTAAATAACTTCTTCTTTAGAATAATGTTGTATTAATATGTTTATTAAAAACATAAACAAATATGTTTATCATAAATATTTTTATTTTTCCCAAAGTTTAACGATCTCAATCCTAAAATGTTATTAAATAAACAAACACGATATTTCAAAAAAAAAGTTTTTAATTGCATTGTACAGGGTGCTCCAAATAGGTCATTTACAAACTTCAAGGGTGAACTAGCTACAGAATTAAATCACTTTTACAACTGAAAATGAGATCACAGATTAAAAGATAAATCTGCAGCTTATGGGCTGTTTTTCAATGTACAAGAAAGGGAAATGCCCCATTAAGTATATAAAACAGATTTAATGAAATACAAAATTTTTACACTGCACAATTGCAATAGAATTAATAATCATATTCAGTTCAACAGATACGACAGTAGGATACAGTATCAGCAACTAACTTTACAGCGAGTCGGTGTTCAAAAGATTTGCGCAAAGAAGAAAAAGAGTCGGCATTCAATATACGTCTCGAATATTATTGATAATCTTACAACTACACTGTTGTGAATTTATTCCTATAAACATATGAGCAATATGTCTATCTGCTGTATTGACTTCTTTTACTATTCCATCATATAAAATTCAATTTACATATATTACACAAGGCTATAAAAATTATAATGACAAAATACTTAATTAAACCAATTATGAATAAAAGCATTGTTTCAATTTGTCGAATGTGCCCACTTTTATGGCACACTGAAAAAGCGCTGTTTTAAAGACGATACCACAGAGAAAAGTATCATATCCTTCTCTGTGGACGGTACAATTCATGTTTTGTCGTCTGTTCTTTCCTCTCCCCCCCCCCCTCGAATAGCAAGTAAAAAAGAAAAAACTTAGAAAATGAAGGAGGGATGGTAAAGAGACTTTTATGAATATTTGCATTGTATACCTCGTTGAGTTCAAAAAACCATTTTGGAAATTAATCTTCCTAACTGTTTGCTTACCCGTTTCAAGTAAAAAAAGGGGGGGACTAGAAAGAAAATTGAAAATAATAATAATAATTGGTGGAAGGTAGAATTAAGCCCATGATTTTATTATTAGAGCTGCAGTTCTATTTTATCTTTAGAGTCTATCAACTGATAGACTATCTACCTATATGTTTATTCATGCGTATGTCATTACAAAATAAGTAACACTAACTCCATCCAACAATTACAATCAAAATATTTACCACGCAAGTTAAAAATCAAAAATGTTTGTCTATCGTGTTGTTGTAACTAAAATGTTGTCTTTGCCAGAAAATATTCTTCAGTAATTCGTATTGATAAAAAAAGAACGTTAAAAAAAACTACGTTCTAATTCACAGATAGCAGGATGCTTTTTATTCTAATCAAAATTTTTATTCGTATTGTTTGTAAACAAATCTTTATGCAAGATGTTGATTAAAGAACTTTTCTTGGAAATAATTTTGTAAGAATAGATTCTGTTCTTCATTAAAATAAAATAAAAACTATACAAATAATAATAAAAGAATCTTATATGGTTCATTTAAAAAAATGCAAAATAAAATCAATAAAAGTATTAATAAAATTCTTGGAATATAAACAATCATTTTCTTTAATTAATGAAATTCTTACATTTCTATGGAAATATGAAAAGTCAAATAAAATTTTTATTTTTACAAAGCAAAATAAATGCTAATTTTATTCCATAAATCATTTTACATTTCTTACGAAAATAATATCCACAATTTCCTTATAAAGAAGACATTCAGATTGTTTATGATGAAAGAAAAAAAAAAGAAAAGAAATTTCAGAGATGTAAATAAAAAAAATTGCTCGCTTTAATGATCGGTAACTTTATGCAATTTATAATTCATTCTGACATATCAGGCGAATATATTAATAAAATAAAACAATACTTTCGAAATCAACAGATTTTTTTTTCCTTTTCGAAAAATCGAGTTTGTCAACCTTAAAATAATAATTTATATAAAAATTCGCCCCATTAACAATGCTCTAATTCGCTGCAGATAACGTCCGTCAACTTTCACGAGAAAAACGATCAGAATGTTTTATTTATTTATTCAAAGCAACTTTTTTATTCAAAACTATTTGAAAACAAATCTTCACAACGGAGTTAGAGAAAAAGAACTTCGCACAAACGACACTCGAGAAGGAAAAATAAAAGCAAACAAGGAACTTTTTTTACATCTGTATTTCACCCTTCAATGGATACTTCAAAATAGTTGGCTATAAAAAGCCGATAAGGTTGGCGAGCATCATCAAAATCGTTTGGTACCAACCGACACTTTTCATATTCTTTCTCTTGTTGCCATTAAACCGCAAAGCTGTAAAACGACATTAAAGAAAAGATGGAGGAAGGGAAAGTCGCTGTGACTGAAGATTCAAATAAGGCCTTTTTTTCCCTTATTTATTTTCTCCCCTCCAATCATTTCACTTTGAAGAAACCGATTTTGGAGTCGAGGAAAATGGTTGCTTTCTCTCTTGAAAGTGTTCATTTTAGTATTCAGTTGCGATTTTTATCTATTTTGACGAGACATATTTTCGCTTTTTTGTGTATACAACTTTCATTCGCCAAGATTGGCGTAAACTAGTTTATCATAAACCTCGATTTTCTAACTTCTTTCAATAACCATCGATATGAAGTTTTGTCTTCGTTCAGGATATAAAAGCATAAAATATCAAAAGAAAAAAGATTATTTTCCGTTCAACTTTTTTATATATTTAATTTCGTATTCAAGTGAAGACAAACGATTATATATTTTGTACATATTAAGCTACTCTTTAGAAATTGATGAAATACTTTTGAGATTCTCTGTCTTTTCAAATCAACTCTTATTTAATTAAAGCACGAAAGGAAGTTAACGCAATGCGTTACTGAATAATTCAAAAGGGAGAAGATTAGATTAAATATTTAATTGAAGTAAACAAGGAAGAAATAAAGTACTTTTAAAAAATCTCACGGAAAGGATTTTAAGAATTCCTATTAATTTAATCATTATTAGTTGTTTTTGGCGACTATCTGACTCGCCAGCATTAATGGAAGTCAAAATTTTAAATATTTTAAGCAACTTACTTTTTTAAAAGTTGGTTCGATGATATATACATTTATCTTATCTATCTCACAATCAAACATTTGCTTTTTAAGGGGACAGTGGACTTCGAAATAAGCAAAAAAGGACGAAATCTTGCAATTTTATTGGCTTCTTCACCAAAATACACATTTATGATCAAATAAAATAGTGTCACAAAATATATTGTTCAATAAAATAAATATCTGAAGGATTAAAAGGGAAAAAGAACATTTTAATAGCTTTTAACAAAATGATATTGTAACTAAATTTAAATATTTTCAAAATGTTCTAGGCGTTTTGATTTTTGAAAAAAAAAATGTAAATGAAATCGATAATAAAGATTTCAGCAGAGCAGTAAAAGCTAATGGGGTATGCATTTTATGTTTCGAGTTTTTTTCGTTCGTTAAAAGTCAATTTCAGTTCAGAAATACTTAAAATTACTATCAAAATTCAGTAAGTATGCACAAAAAATATCAATAAAAATTAGTATTTAACTGAAATTACAAAATTGTACGTAGTTTTGTTCCAAAAAAATTTACATGGATAATAAAAAATAATAATTTAAAATTAAGTCGCTTGGAAGATTCTAATTTTTTTTAATTATATATCTTTTGATTTTTTTAAAAATAATATAATATTGTTTTAAAATGTTTTTTCAAGAAACCTGACGCATTTATATTTTAATACATAAGCATAAAAATTTCATAACCCTGACTGAATAATTCCCAAATATGCGTTGGAACCGGAGACTTTTAGGTTCGAAATCCGATTCAGTCATGTAAGCGTGGGTGTACATTAAAATTCCGAACCAAACGTCCTGACCTGACGAGGTGTGAAGAGGAGGGTGCCACTTCAGATGTCGCCCTCGTCATCTGACCGCGGCTCAAAATTACGAGATCCGTCCCAAAATAGTAGAGCTGCTTTAAAACGGGATGTTAACATAATTAAACTAAACTAAAATCCCAAACATGTTTAATAGAGTCTACTGTCTCCGTAAAGACAAATTTAATTAAAATCAGCATTTATTTCATTGCTTATTTTGTTCTAATAGCCAGTCAGTTTACGCAAAGTCAGAAGAAGTCACGACTTTCCTCTGAAATTGATTTTGAATTTAATTCTGATTCTTTCTTTTTTTAATAATTAACGTTTCATGTCTGCAAACATACATGTATGAAAAGAATTAAAAGTATTGAAAATAAAATCTGAAATCGAAATATTACGCACTGTGTCAACAAATCTGAAGTTAATAGTTCCTGAAATGTTTTGTTTATAGAATGAGCAACACACAACACAGATAAAAGCAGGGATTACGTAACAAGAAAAGCGTTGTTTGAAGTACACGGCGAAAGTAAACAGTTTGCATTGTTATCTTTCAGGAAAAGTAATCAGTTGGTAATTTGATTTTTTAAGTGTCGTATCAGAAGAAAGGAATGAATCATGCTAAAAAAGTGATGCAAAGGTTAAATTCGATAATATAACTTTTAAAAAAAGTAAGAACATTGTTTAGAATGATACATTTAGCATATACAATAAATATAAATAATAAGATTCTACTTTCATACCACGTATTAAAGTAGAACAAAGGAAGAATCTTATTTGCGTAATCTTTATTATTGTGAAATATCGTAATCAATATCATAAAAGTAAAAATTCATAAATAGTTTGTCGGTCATAAAAATCTGCAACATAAATTTTTCTTTACAAATATTTTATGAAACATAAAAAAGATTTCAGTAAAGCATTCGAATTAATTAATCGAATGTTTTGAATATAGTTAAAAGCATGATACCATAATATACATTTTTATCTTTAGCGTTGCCATTGCTATTGAAGAAAAATAATATTACCACATAAAATTGTATCGCTTATTTGTCTTTAACTTGACATTCAAAATTAAATATGTTATTATAATTTTTTGAAAATTCTCAATATATTACACAGAGTAACACTTGGTGGTTAAAAAAAACATTTTCTGAAGTCATTAATTTTTCTAAAAGTTTAGAAATTTTAAAATTTCTTTTTGGCGCAAATAAGATATTTATTTTAGTTCAAAAATAAAGATGCAGACAGTAAAAGGATTCTGTAAGTTAAGCACTTTATCATGCGAGAATAAAATGTTGTTTTGGTTAGGAGATTTTGATGTTTCCGAAATTTATGGAAAAAAAATATTTTTATCTCCTTTTACCAGTATTACACTATTATTATGTATGCTTCTTTGAAAGCAGATGCATTTTTAATAGGTTGGTCTGCTTTTACCAGTATTGTTTTATTATGACGAACGCTTCTTTGATAGCAGATGCGTTTTTAAACGTTTGACGAAGAACTATGACATCATAGCTGTTATTTCATCTCAAAATCGGTCAGGCTCCAAAACTTAATTTGCTAGCTAGATAAATTGAAAATGAAAGTTTAAAAATTTATATATATATATATATATTATAGAGAGATAAGAGACAAATACAGAAATCTCGTGATTGTTTCAAACCGTTTTAAATTGATTAATGACTTCAATTAATTAAGATAAATAATGACTTAAAAATAATAATGATTTCACATGATAACTTGAAATTTATGGAAGTTGCTTCTAATTTATTTAATACACTTGTGACTTAAATATACTTCGTTATACCAACACATTGTTACCAAAATTTTAAAAAAATAAAAAAATTGAAATTTTTAACGTCTACAACGAAGGATAGAAGAATGGCAACACTTTAGGCCTAATTCTCTCAGTGTGATTTCAGCCATTTTGTATTCAGCGGCTGTTTTGTTGCACAATCTACAGAAGAATGTTTGATTGTCTATTTTTTCAGCTGCCTCCGTATTAGTTACTGTCCAGTATTTTTGCTTCAGTGAGTGATTTGAACATCCAGCTATTTCTAAATAGTATGCTAGTCTAACACCAGCGGAAGTAGTCTCCCAAAAACTATCTCGCATATTCTCTGACACATTTGACAAGCCAGAGAACGCCTTGTATGATAATAATGTGCAATAATTATGAAAGATTAATCTTTGAATTATTCTAAAAATGAATTTAGCCTTTTTACTGAATCCATCGTTTTATTTTTGGCCATTTTTTCAATTAACTCCTTGCATACGGTTATCCGAAAATCCAATTTGTAATTTAGACACGTTTTTCTAAACCAACTGAAGCAAATTTGTCACACACAGCTGTACTTATAATTAGAAAATCCCACATCCAATTTGATAAATTTAAGTCATTGCCTTTTTTGAGATATGAAATACTTTTTTTTAACTTTGATCAATTTTGATGATTAGATTGTTTTCTTGATTTATATTCAATAGTATAAGCATTTTCTTAATTATTTTTATAAATAATTCTCAATTATTTTTATAATTGTCAATTTGTATTTGATAATTCTGAAACTTTTTATATTAATTTGATTATTGTATTTGAGTTTTTTGTAATTAAAACTCAAAAGTAGGTGGATGTTGGAATTCCTGACTTAGCCATAACATGATGTAACCTTTTCTAGCAAGCGCAATAGTGACGTCAGGAAAAAATCCCATGATCCCACATTAACAGGTGTAAGTTTCAGTCCCTATATAGTTTCGATTGGGTTTGCTTTTGAAAATGTGTAAGAACGAAATCAAAGATTATATGTGCGTGTGTTCTTGCGCAGGAAATAAAAAAGATGAGAAAAATGAGAAAACTTGGATTAATAATTTCTATGTTTATGTGATCCAATTCATGTTGGAATACCTCAATTCTTCAAATTTAGAAGTTCCCGGAATGGCAAGGTAAGAGAATTATGTCTCACCTTTTCTCTTTCATTACTTCAAATTTGGGGCCTAGAAATCCCAAAAATATCTGTACATTTAATTTAAAGACCGTATACCAAATTTCAATCATCTAGCTCTAGCTCAAAGCGTTTTCGAATTATCTCTACCACCAACACACAGATGAAAATTATACAAATAGGGTTTTTTATAACTCAGGGAGGTCTAAAACCAGAACCTGACTAAGGGAGGGGCATACGGGGCAACTGCCCCGAGCCCCCAAATTGAATAGAAAGTTTTTTTTTACGTTTTCTTCTTCTTCAATAATGAAGTTTGGTTCTTCATTACTAAAGTAGTGAAACACAGAGGGCCCCTCAAAAAAGTTTTTGCCTCGGACCCCAGTTAGGCTAAGTCGGGTCCTGTCTAAAACATGGAAATTCATCAAATCTGGGGGTCGATTTTTTTGAGGATTACTATACTTTCTCTATCCTACATATTTTGGGAAGTTATATATATATATATATATATATATATATATATATATATATCTATGTATATATAGTTATGACATTTCAAGCATGTTGTCGATAATCTATTTTTATGGCATTACTTTGCCTTAACATTTTTACATAGTGGCATAAAACGGGAAAGAAGTAAACCACTTATAATAATTGTCATTTAAGCTGAATCTCAGATAACCGAATCGGGATCTTAAAAGAGCAGTAACACTTTAAAACGATGAAAATAACCGTGAAATGCAAGTACTTTTACTCTCCTGTTTAAAAAAGTCTTAGCATAAATTCCAGAGAATTCACATAAATATAAACTTTACACACGAGTAAAAAAATACTTCTTTCGAAAAGGTTAGCACGCCATTTTGCCGGAGAACATTTTCCGAAAAGAAAAGCCGACTGACTTTCGCGATTTGTTTGGAAAGCAGATTTGAGAATGTAAATCCTGTGAGGTTGAAACAGAATTCTTTTTCAGCCATTCCATTTCTCAACATCACGAAAAAGACAGATCAAAAATACTGTTTCCATGGCAACCGAAAAGCTCTTTTGCAGTAAATTTCCGCGAGGACACACTTTACTTGAAGTTTATCTGTTTTTCATTGCCTGAGAAGCTCAAATCTGTTACATCATATAACATGATGTTCTTGTTCTTTTTTTATATAAAGAACGTTCATTTATAATAATATAACAAATAAAAAAATATATCCCTTCTTTTAGCAATATAAGTCTTCATTCAAACAATGTGTAGCGAATATTTAAAAAAAATCTGCATTTTAGAATGAATAATGTTTTTAATAAGATGGCGAAATGTAAGGAAAATACAAACAACTTTAAATAAGAAAACGATCATTTTGATTAGAAAACGAATAGGATAGAAATAGTCGGATAGCAATAAAGTGAATTTAAAGCAAGGACATATTTTTTATTTATGACGCAGAAGATATCAAGTTATGAAAGATTATTTTTTATATAAAAAAGTAACAAACTTTTGTAGAAAATAAATTTTGTAATAAAACTGCAAAGTAACTGCGAGTAAAATTAAATAAATAAGCTTAGAGGATAAATATCTGCATATTTATATAAAAAAAGCCGATGACAATTTAAAAATTTTATAATATATTTGATGGAAGAATTTAAATAAATTTTAGATTAACAACTTAAATTTTATGACAAATGATAATTTTTCCAAAATGATAAAAAAATTTCACAATATCTTATTACTTATCACAATATCATATTAACGTATAGATTCGACTGTAGTTTATATTTTTCTGCTCTAGATTCAGTAAAGATCTCAACAACCATTGACTTGAATATAAATCTAGTGAATCTTATGACTTTACTTAAATTATATAAATCTTTTAGTTTTATTATTTAAAAAACTTCTTCTTTAAAGCGTAGTTTTTAAGTGGAACATTGAGAATTTCGTTAAATAGAAACTCGACTGTAGTTAATATATATTTTCTCTGAATTCAATTATGATCACAATATTTTAAGATTTTGGGAGTAAATAAAAAAAAACATTCATGATAAGAAAGGCATCATTGACTTGAATATAAATCATTAATGACTTTACTTTAATTATTTTAAAAACTTTTTTTTTCTTTATAGTGAAGTTTCTAAGTAAAGCGACGATAATTTCATTAAATATAGACTCGAATGCAGTTTGTATTTTTCTTCTCTGAATTCAGTTATGATCTCAACATTGTAAAATTTTGAGAATGAAAAATTATTCATTATAAGAACGGAAAAAAAGTCTTTGACTTGAATGCAATTCATTAATGACTTTACTTAAATTATATAATACTTCTTATTTGATTATTTAAAAAAAAAACTTTTTTCTTTATAGTGAAGTTTTGAAGTAGAACGTAGAGAATTTCATTAAATAGAAACACGATTGTAGTTTATATATCTTTTCTCTGGATTTAGTTATGATCACAATATTGTACGATTTGGGGAGTAAATAAAAAGTATGAGGAACGAGGAAAGAGCTTTTGGCTTGAATTTAATTTATTTTATTTATGACTTTATTTAAATTATATAATACTTTTAGTTGCGCTAAGCAAAGTTTTAGCGAACTGATGAGAATTTCGTTAAATTGAGTCTCAACTATAGTTTATATATCTCTATCTTTTAATTCATTGATGATTTCAATATTGTAAGATTTTGCGAGTCAATAAAACGCAATGGAGATATGATCAGTGTAAAGATAGCCACTAGTTTGAAATAAGATGGGGGGAAAAAGGAGTAGTACCATGTCAAGAATCGCTAGGCTCAAGATGAGGAAAGATGCGTCTCAGATTGTGCTGGAGATCATTCGACTCGGAGTTCCACTTGGAACGATTCCAAACCACTCTGCACTCTGTCTGTCTCTCTCGGCCCGGCCAAACGATCGCTTTGCTTTCCATTTTTTATTGCCCCTAATCAGAAGATTTCAACACGGCACTGCAAGTGTCTCACCATCTTGGCGAGCGACCGCAATATTTTTGCGGCACTTGCGTTGATAAATGGGAATTGAACGCTTTAAAATTCAAAAAAGGCACAACGTAATGCTGTTGAACTTCTATTTATTGATCACAAAAGACAGTAGAGAGAATATTTGGAATTTAAGTTATTGGATTTAAAGATACTAGTATTTCAATACATTGGATATTCGAAAGGATATTAGATAAATAGTAATTTTGAATTTTTAAGATTTCCTTATTAGCAGCAATTATATGTACAATAGTTTATCATAACAATACAATAGTAATACATACAATAGTTATAATAGCACTAAAATAGTTTATTATAACAATGCAATAGTAATACATACAATAGTTATAATAAAAATACAATAGTTTATTATAACAATGCAATAGTAATACCTACAATAATTATAATAAAAATTCAATAGTTTATTATAACAATGCAATAGTAATACATACAATAGTTATTATAACAAAACAATAGTTTATTATAACAACAATAGTAATACAAACAATAGTTATTATAACAAAACATTAGTTTATTATAACACCAATAGTAATACATGCAATAGTTTATTATAACACTACATTAATTTATCAATAGTTTATTATAAAAATACAATAATGATACATAAAATACTTTATTATAAAAATACAATAATAATGCATACAATACTTTACTATAAAAATACAATAATAATTCATACAATACTTTTTATAATAATTTATAATTGTACATACAATTTATAAAATAGTTAATTTTGAAAGTTAAAGAAACTAGATAAAACTAAACTAAAAAAGAACTTTATTTAAATTTATTTTAAAAAAAATAGATACAAATGTAAATGAATTTATAAAATTGCTTGAAACGTACTAAAAATATATAAATATTCGCAAACAGGAAAATGAAAACAAATGTTTTCGGCAAAAAAACACTAAATAGTTTTGTTTTATCAATTATTTTTAACCTTCAAAATTAAATATTTTATAAATTGTATTCATAAGTGATGTATGTAAAATTATAAAATATTACTTTTTGAATAATATTTTACAAAAGTGTCTTTCACAAAAAATATTCACTTTTATGCAAAGCTGGTTTTTTTTAAAAAAAACTTTTTTTGGAACTTTAAAAATAAACCTCATGCCATAAAGACAGTTCTGAAAGATTTTATTTCTTATATTTTATGGTTTTAAATCTAGTCATTTTAAAGTCATCGGCTTTTAGGATCATCCTGATCGAATCAATTGTCTAGCATGCTCTAATCGGTGGGATAATCAACCGCAATCGTCTCTTTCCACGCGTAAAAATTTACATTGCTCTCATTTATTATCTGAATTAAATTATCAATCAGTTTTCATTTTCCAATCAGCCATTTCTTGTTCGATATAGAGAAATTATATTCGATATATAGAAACAGTTTTTCGAATGAAAAACCAAGATTTCTGGAAAAAGTTTCCCATATATCGAAATTTTTGATAAATAGAACTTTGACATCTATTGATTCGAATTTCTAATTTGTATCCATATATAAAAATCAAAAATGCATAAATAATTCCATCAATAATCAATAAAATATACCGAAATGTAATAATTTTAATTTATTAATAAAGCTATAGAATCCTGTCAGGTACCGGAAGTATCCGAGTAGTTGACTCTAATTTATAAATAAAATCGTAGAATCTTGTCAGGTATCGGTAGAAATCCAAATTATTGGTCATTATTGATATATCGACTAATGATATTGTAAATTAAGCATTTGGCAACTACATTCATGAGCTTTGAATTGTTGCCCGCAATTCATCGATTGTGGCTGGGTTTGAACAAAAATCAATGTATTTCAAATTTAAGGTAAAAGCCGCTGGAAAGAGAAGTGTGATATCCAGTGAGCTTTAAAGGAAATCATTACCATGTTTGCATTTTAAATAAATGCTATTACCATAATTATACTAAGCGAATCCTTCACATCACCATAGTTTCCGTCACCATGGTCATCCATCATAACAAATTTCACAAAAGATTACCAAATTGTGAAATTCTTATGTACATTTCTAATTGGTCATGCATGAGTTATTCATTTGGTGTAAATATTTTTAAAAACTCGGTATTATTATTTTGTGTACACATTTTGTACATCATATATAATTTTGTTTATGCATTTTGTACATGATGCATATTTTTGTTTATACATATTATCACACCGTATTTAAAACGATCTGTAGTGCGTACTTTAGGTAGGAATGTATTCTATAAAAATAGTAGAAGGGGTTTTTCATTTTTAAAAATTGAGATTAAAGTAAGTACAGTTGGTCGGTTGATTTTTTTTTTTGTCACAAAAACCAATCTTGGCCATACTGCGTCATCCATGAGGTAAAAAGTACAGAAGAGTTTATATTTGATGCTTCTTATAAAATCAAATATGATAATGCATAAACTAATGCGAAATCGTTAAAATACAGATGAAAACGAAATATGACGTCTTTGTCTTAGTATAAAAGTTGGAAAAAAATGGAAACTGTTTTTGTTAAATGTACGGTAAAATGTATGTAGCAATTAAAAATTTAAAAATGTTGGGATGGTAATTTTTTCCCTCTGTGAGAGTAACATTAGACGGAAGAAAAAAATAGTTTCGATGGGAATCAAAAGATGTGCATCCAATCAAAATGTGATGAACTGCCAATTCACTGTGGAACTAGGAGCACATAGGTGCCCTTCGTCCAAAAAGTAAATGCTTGGGTGATCCTTGTATGCCCAATGCGTAGGCGGGATAAGAAAGTACGGATAATAAAATAAATATCTCAAGAAAATATTCGAAGCAATTTTTCAGTTATTTCCTCGATAAATGCAAAAATCTGCAACTATTCTTCAATAAATAATGATAATGGAGATATATTACAATTTAATCAAAGAAGCAAAAATCAACGGAATTAAATAATTACAACTAAAAATATTTCTAAAAGGAAATTTCATGCATGAAATATTTTTTCTGCTTATAAGCAAATGAAACAATCAATTTGCTTACCAAAGATTTCATAATATTTACAGATATGCAAAAGTTCAGCAATTAATGTCTGAAAATTAGATTTCCTTTAAAATAGGAAATATATCAATAATTATGCCAAGCTACAAGAAGGAAATGGCCATTTAATATTCAATCTTTTAACACTGGTTTTTTCGAATTAAATTTATGTTTTATAGAAATTGTATTGTTCCCTGCACTGCCATTGTTAGCTCATGAAGTGTTTTTTGTTAAATGTCAAGGATTGGAAAACGATTAATAGTAGCGTCATTATCATGAGTGTGCTATTTTCACATTAAATGCCAATTATCTACAAATAATTATAAAATAAATAGAGAATCAAGTTCTTACTTTCACATTTGTTTTCGAATCAAGAGGGAATAAATCAAAAGAACTCACCTGCAAAAAAAAGAAGGTATTAAATATTGTACATAGGAAATTAATTCATAATAAATGTTACTAAATCCAACTAGCCTTTAAATACATAATCATGATTCACCAAGCACCAAAAATAAATATCACTGATTTTCAAAGTATATAGAATAAAAGGGTTTTGTACATATACCTTTATTACTATATTGAAAAGTAAAAGTAAAAATCTGTATTAATTTTAATCACTTTCTACTTTTTATATTTCAATTTACATTTTAGTTTTATAAATATTATGAAATCCTAATCCTACAGTGAATTGTGTATAATTTTGGGTACACGTTTTTATTTACATTTATAAGCTTCTAATGACTGTTTAAAAGGCCGACAATGAGTGATTGGAATTCCGTTTTTAAATGCATTTGAGAAACATTTGTAGAAAATATCGATATTTGGTAATAGTGGTACTAGAATCAGATTTAAACAGGGAAATTGGAAAAAGTTCAAGATGGCTGTTGTATGAATAACTCTATCATTAAATATACTATTAAAATATTTTTCGCTACATAAAAAAAATACTAAAAGGGATTTATTGTAGAATTGTTCTAATGTGATTTGTCTCTCTGATATACTGTTAAATTCAAAATATAGCCATTGACACGTTTTCATTTTTGTTCAATTTCAAGAAAAAAATAAGTATTTTTTTTAATAATAATATAGATTAATTTAATTTTTTTAGAAAATAAGATAGTGACTGATAATAAAAAGAATAATCAATGCAATTAATTATTAATTAATAAATATTGAATCATGTATTATCAACAAGATGATGTTATAATTTACAGTTATATATTTAATAAGGGCAAGATAATAGGTAAGATTTAAATTATATTCATTTTAATCATTGTTCAGTAATTTTAATTATTAGCTCATATCATACTAATAACATAATTCCTAATTTATAAAGATTTTCATAAAATTGTTTGAATTAAAAATATTATAAATCTTAAATTAATTTTAGCGAAACCTTAAAAATAATTCTTTACAACTATTTTTTCGTACTCATGTTTATAAATATTTGGGCAATTGCAGCTGAATATAAAGGAAACCAGTAATATAACCCAAATTAAGTCAATTCCTACTTAGATCAACAAAGAAAAATTTTATTTTTGCTATTTTTTATCAAATAATTACAATTTATATAATTAATCGATCAAAAATTTTGCCTGGCCAAAACAAAATCAAGTTCGTATCCGTTGAAATCAGAATAGACTCAAAACACACTCAATTAGTGTTGAATTTCAAACGCCAATTGAGGATTCAACGCGAATTGAAGCAACGCAATTGCATGAATTTTCTACGGCAGTTTTCGTAACGCAATGCAGATTAAAAATTTCAAATTTTCTTTATTCTGTATTATTTTAATTGGAAAGTACCTCAAAATGAATCCGAAAAATCGATTAATTAACGACGTTTGATTTTAAATGCATCAAACATTAAGAAAATAAACAGAATCGTTTGAAATAATCGATCGAAAACATGCTAAGCCTAACCTCATTAATGTGGGGGAAAAAATAAATTGAATTCGTTACTTATTTGACTTGGTTACTTATATGGCCAAGGAAAATGAAAATTTTTGGTGAGAAAGTTAGTTTTTAATAAATTAATAAAAAATGAATGAATTTATACTTGAAAAAACTGTATTATCATTGAGTATCATCCGCTGCAAGTTTTTTAAAAAAGGAATTAGCTTGAATGGATTAATAAAAAGTATTTTAT
>JAOUZG010019355.1:809614-852704 GCA_026289955.1 Argiope argentata | reverse complement strand
ACAATCTAGCGGCTACTAGATTATTCCTTTCGCCAAACCAATCAAGCTGGCGCGAGGCTCCTCGCCAAACGTGGCCAACCTTGGCGAGTTTTCGTGCCGCACGCCCGCTTGTAACATTGCCCCCTCCTCAAGGACTGCACGTCCCGGGCAGTACAGACCCCGAGCAGAGGACACTCAAAAGTAAAAATACCATACACACAAAATTACAGACATAATCATTGAAAAACAATTAACATAAAGAACACTATTTACAAATATACAGGTCATATTTACATAAATGAGGAAACCATGGTTTCAACTAAGTATTCGACAAATCACCATAATAAGGGGCTAGCCGGTCGTAATGTACTACTCTTGGTTTTGAGTTCGGTGACTTCCTTATTCGAACCACGACGTCATTCAGTCTTTTCAGGACTGTATAAGGGCCTTCCCAGGAAGACTGCAGCTTCGGAGAGAGTCCCTTTCGTCGAATCGGGTTCCAGAACCATACCTTGTCACCTCCCTTGAATTCATGTCCGGTGGCTTTAGCGTCGTACCTGGTCTTCATCTTCTCCGTCGCTATGTTGATCCGATCTCGGGCAAACCTGTGTACGTCTTCTAAACGGGCCTGGAGGTCTTGAACATAATCCACAGGCGAAGAAGGCGTATCCGGTGGACACCCGAACTGAGGATCACAGGGCAATCGGAGTTCTTTCCTGTTTCCATTATGTCTCCTAGGGTGAGGTCCCAAGAGGTCAGAGGACTGTTTTTCAAATGGTGCGCCTACATTATCCCGCTGTAACGTATCACGACTGTGTGTTTTCGGTCCTTTACGGGCGTTACAGACATCACATGTTCTGCACCATTCTCGAGCATCCTCTTTCATGTTGTTCCAATAGAAACGCTCCCGGACATTACGAGTTGTCTTCATGATTCCGAAGTGACCACCTGCAGGACTGCTGTGCAACTCCTTCAGTACTTGATTTATCCTTGATCGGGGAAGTGCAAGTTGCCACTTAAATGACTTCCCATCTTCGGACTCCCATTTTCTATACAAGATACCATTCCTAATTTCGAGGGAATTCCAGAGAGCCCAGTAACGCTTAGCTCCCGTACTTAGGCTTGAAATGTCCTTCCATTTAGGTCTTGAATCGTTTGATCGCATGATTTCCATAATCAGTTTAATATCAGGATCATTCATTTGTTCCTCTCGAACCTCCTCATCACTCCAGGGATCAGATTGAGGTGGGATAGCTCTTGGGATTCGACGCACAGTTAATGTATCAATCCCATGTTTCTTTTTCACCGCGGAGCAGTTGCGACAACCCTCAGAGCAGGGTTTTCTTGACAAGGCGTCTCCATTTCCTCTTCCAGATCCCAAATGGAAAAGAGTCATGACTTCTGATGTGGAGTGCAGGGAGTTATTTTTCAAGTCGATTACAAAATCATACTTCTTCAGAAAGTCCATACCAAGTATGAAATCATCTGCAATTTCCGCTACGTAAACGGTATGGTCGTAAGTAGCATTTCCAAATCTAATTCCAATATTCATTTTTCCGATAATCGGGATTCTGTCACCAGTAACCGTTTCCAGGGTGATGCAGGACGGTGTCCAGAGAATTTTCCTCCCAAGTCGTTCAGCAGCATCTCTACGCATGATGGTTACGTTGGCTCCTGTGTCAACGATCATTCGACAGGGGATTCCGTTGACGAAGGCATCAACAAATACACCATTTTCATCACCGCCTTTTGAAGATATCTGTAAAATTCTCAAACGGGTTTCCTGGTTGCTTCTAGAAGAGTCTTTAACACGTTTATCTAAGAGGACTGAGCAGTTCTTTCGAACATGGCCCTCTTCGCCGCATTTCCAACATCTCATAGTTCTCTGGCCATGTTTGTTGGACCTTTCAACTCTTTTCCGGATAAACTGGAAAATTGTTTTCATCATTTCGAATAGATTTTGCATCGAAGAATATGATTCATCTTGAACCGTAGCACCTCTAACTGAATGGCGATCCATCCTTGCAGCTTGTTGAGCAGCTTCAACTTTCATGGAATAAACCAAAGCTGCTTTTAAATCCTTCAATTCAGCCATTCGCAGGGACTTTTGTATCTCTGGATCCCTCACACCGTCGATGAAATACTGAAGGGCCAGTGTTTCCCGTACCTCGGCAGGACAGTCGGAGAAGGCAAGATGGGAGAGCCTCTCTACATCTGCTGCAAGCTCTTGCAGGCTTTCATTCGATCGTTGTTGCCGGGTCTTTAATTGCAGACGGCTATAGTCCTTGAGGCACTTTTCTCCGAAGCGCAACTCCAGAGCGTTTGAAAGAGCTTCAAATTCTAGATGTTGATCTTCGGGAATAGTTCTCAAAATATCTGCAGCTTCAGCCCGTAGTGATGCAGCCAGTTGACGAGCCTTCGTGACTGGATCCCAACCATTTGCTTCTGCGACGATGGAGAATTGAGTCCTGTAAACTTGCCAAGATGTTTTTCCGTCGTAGGTGGACACTTTAATGCTTGATTTAGCAATAGCAGGTCCATGTTGAGATATTTCGGGCTCTCGAACATTCGGAGATTGGTTTTCAGCTTTTATCTGTGCACCTTCCATTCTCTTCAATTTTTCCTCGACTTTCCTCTCAATTTCTTGCTCAAAGGTGTTAAATCTTTCATCAAATTTCTCTTCAACTCTACGGAGATTTTCCCCATTCTGTTCACAACTCTGCTGAATATTGTGAATCTTTGTGTCGTTCTCTTGAACCTTTTCCGCTAAAGCATCTATTTTGGAATTGATTGCTTCAACGATATTAGCTTGGCCTTCTTCTATCTTCTTCTCCATATTCTCTTGGCCTTGTTCTATCTTCTTCTTCATATTCTCTTGGCCTTGTTCTATCTTCTCCATCTTCTCTTGCCCTCGTTCTATCCCTTCTTTCATTTCTTTAATGAAAGCAAAAAGCTGTTCAAATTTTGCTTTATCCGCTTCCTCCATCGCTCTAGTTTTCACCATTCAATCCCACTTCTGACACCAGTTGTTACTTTTTTTTAGCGTTGCGGGTTTGGATTGAATGGACTTTATTTGAGGACAGCACAAACAAATTTATTTACAGCTATTTACAGTTATTTACAGGTTGATAATTGCTAACGTAAAATTTTTAGATAAGTACAATTCAGCAGTCAACAGTCAATTACAGCGTAAATTCAAGTCTTACGCACGATAAAAACAGACTACAAAACAGCTATCGTATAGCACAGCAACAGTTAATCACAGCGAGCTCAATTACACAGCGTTAACAGCAAACGCAAACACAGCTCACAAATTCTTTAGTCCAACGAGACGCTTTTTATTTCAGAGCAAACTCTCCACTAACTCGATCAAATCACTATAGCAACTAACTAACTCGCTAGTGGTTGGATTATTGGGGCTCCTAGCCCCGGCAGGGGCTTATCCCCAGTCATGATGAAATGCTTCCACGTTGCTTTCAGCTACATACGTGACCGTCTGCGAAGTGGACTGGAAAAGTTCTGCAGGCCCTTAAGTAGTAGTTGTTGAGGAGTAGGGGTGGGTGAGTTGGCGAGAGTCAGGACAGATTTTGATTGGCTATTTAGGGGTGGTGGGTGTGGAGTTATGCACCATGTGAGAACTTAAGACTTAGAGCTGATTTAAATCATCAAAAATAAGAGTTTAAGTATGGAAAAAAGAAAAAGTTAAAAATAACAAAAGTTAAATTACAATATTGGAAATGAGGTGAGATTAGAGTAAAATATTTCTAGGTCTTCTGACTTTAATGTTTGGGGTATATCTGGGGATATTAAGGATGGCTTCATTATTGATTTTTTCCAAGTCTTCAAAAAATTTAGTTGCAAGTTTTTTAAGAAATTTTTTAAGTGGAGGATAGTCTAGTGCAAGGTACATGTTTTTACTTGGCATGTACCAATGCATTTTGCAGATATTTCTTAGAAATCTGGTTTGGAGTCTTTCGACATGAATTAGATTGGATTTAGGCGCTAACCCCACACAGGGCAAGCATATGTAATTACTGGACGCAAATAGGCAGTGTAAATAAGTATTTTATTTTTCCTGGTCATTTTGGAGTCTCGAGAGATTAAGGGATATAATTTACGAGTTAGGTCTCGAAACTTGTTGGTTAGATAATTAAAGTGGGGCTTCCAAGTTAATTTACTGTCTAAAATGACTCCTAAATATTTACATTCCTTAGACCACGGGATGTTTTGATTTTTAATTTGAAGAGGGCGGAATTTCTTAGCTTTATATCTACTAAAATAAATAGCTTCAGTTTTTGACGCATTAATTACAATTTTCCACTTGGAGAACCAGTCCTCAAGAGATTTAATATGTCTATTAAGAGCTATTGTAATGTAATTTGGATTGTTGTTGCGCGCTAGTATTGCAGTATCATCTGCGTACATGCATAATATGGTATTAAATTGTTTCGGGATGTCATTTATGAAAATAGAAAAAAGAACTGGCCCCAGCTTGGATCCTTGAGGAACACCAGCTAAAATCGGTTTTATAACTGAGAAAACATTGTTCAGTTTAATCCTGAAGGATCTGTTGCTGAGGTAAGATATTAAAATTTTGATTAGGTGCGGAGGTATATTGTAGTTTATTAATTTGTAAATAAGGCCTTCAAGCCAAACTCTGTCAAAAGCTTTCTGTATATCGAGAAAAACTGCTGCTGAGTATTGTTTATTTGAAAAGCCTTCTTCTATGAATTCAGTTACCCTGAGCAGTTGGTGGGTGGTAGAGAGGGCATGGCGGAAACCAAACTGTTCTGGGATAAGAATATTATTATTATTAAGATGTTCATTTAATCTGGCTAAAATAATGTGTTCGGCGACTTTACTAATTGTGGGGAGAAGCGAAATGGGGCGATAGCTAGTCGGATCAGTTGGGTCCTTACCGGGTTTAATTATTGGAATTACTGCAGCAGTTTTCCAGGAGCTTGGGAAATATCTTAACTTGAGCATATTGTTAATAATAATGGCTAAAAAGTAGATGTAGTTATTAGGTAAATTTTTGATCATCTGGTTGCTGATATTATCGATTCCAGATGCTTTTTTGATATTTAAAGTTTTAATATAGTCATTAAGTTCATTAAAATTTGTGGGTGAGAAGTCATTAAAATTGGGGGGGAGGGAGTCTTGAAAGCTTTTGATTGTATTATTTACAAGGTGCTCTGTTGTGAGATCATGGGTGTCATTAGGTTTAAATTGGTTCTCAAGGCTTTCCGCCAAGCAGTTTGCTTTATCATTATCATTAATTGCAATACTAGATTGGCCATTTAAGGGCGGAATCTTGTGTTGTTTATTTTTGTGCGATTTAACTAATTTCCAAATGGACCCGTCTTCTGCGTTGGTATTTACGATTTTGTTGACGAATTCATTGTTATCAAGTTGAGTGCCTAATTTAGTTATTTCCTTATTTAATCTATTCATGAGTCTCTTGAAAACTGGGTCCCTAGTATTCTGAAAAATCTTCCTGGCAATATTCCTATCTCTGATGAGGACTCTAATTTTGGGGTCTAAATGTTTTTGGCTGGTCATACTGGGAGCTGATGCATCCATTTTGGCTTTGAGCATTTGGTTTTCTAGGAGCTTGACGGCAGCTTCTAATTCGCTAGTAGAGGAGATTTCTGGGTTAAGCGGGGTATCTGATTGGCTGAGAAGGTAGTTGAAATTTTTCCAGTTAGTCTTATAAATAGAGGAGTTTATTGGGAGCGAGTATTTAAAGTAAAAATTTAGAAGGATGGGGTTGTGATCTGAGTTAAGCTCAGGGATAGATTTAATGTCGTAGGGGTAATGAAAGTTATTAACTATTGTAAGATCAAGGGTATTAGCGGAGTGGGAACCAAATCTAGTGGGGGAGTTAGGTGCTAGAATTTCAAGACCGGCCTGTTGGGCGAAGTGGTATAAGGAGTTGCCTCTTGGACTTTTACATTTACAACCCCAACTAACGACTAACTAACTCGCTCCGGCTATTCGTCCTTATATAGCCGAGAAGCGCGTGCACCTGAATCTCGTGGAAATTCTCAAAACAACGTGAACAATCTAGCGGCTACTAGATTATTCCGTTCGCCAAACCAATCAAGCTGGCGCGAGGCTCCTCGCCAAACGTGGCCAACCTTGGCGAGTTTTCGTGCCGCCCGCCCGCTTGTAACAATATATATATATATATATATATATATATATATATATAGTTGGGGATGGGGGTGTAAGGGACTACAAATTCTAGCAGTAGAGATTTCTGAAAATCTAACAATCGAATCCTTTGCCAATTACAATTTTTTTTTCTCTCCATGCTAAGAATTTAAAGAGAGAAAAAATCATGAATTTATTTTATAAATAAGTCAATACGAATACGCACGTACCATGTATTCTTCTTAAGAACAGGGAAGAATGCATTCACATTTTACATCCTTAAGACTAGACAAGATAAAGAATGCTGCAGAGATTCAAAGAGAATGCAAGAGAAGTGCAAAGAGAAGGTATTCTATTATTTAGCAATAGACTGAAATGTTGCAGTTTTCTCACTGTAACTGCGGATCAAATTATTCAATAAGAAATATATTTATAACATCATAAAATTCAAAACTTTATCTTTTCGACGCAACTACTTTCGTTTCTTTGCCATTTTTCCTTCGATTTTTATCAGTTTCACAAAATTTAATGAATAATTGTATAGATGGTTTTTGAAACAAGCAAATTTAGAGATATTCTGTTGCTAGGCAACAGCAGGATTTTGAACTAAACCATTTTAGTGCATAATGTTTCAGTTTTATTTTAAATATTTTAGCAGTGTTTTTATCGATCCTTAGATAATTTCGTTTATTTAATTAGATTAACAAACGACGTTAATATCCTCGGCAGTCTTTATCTGTAAATATTTAAGAAGTAAAATCGTGATTTTCGAAAAATTTGAACTCTTGAATAAGATAATTTCAATCTATCGTTTTTGTCTAAAATCGAAGGCATTTCGTACCTGTAGTCTTTGAAACAAGAGAAACATAACTTTAAATGTCAAATAAATTCTTGAAAGCCGAAAAATTACTGCTTGCCTATTTCGAAATAAGAAAATTTATCAACATTCAGCTACTAGACAGGGGTTAGATTTTAAACTGCTCTAACTTTATTTTCTGATCTTTCAGTTTTATTTTTTTTTTAGAATATTTTTCGTAATATTTTAAAAATGAATTTTGAAAGAGCTGAAGAAGTGATGTCGCAAAATATAAACAAAATTTTGAAAGAAAACAGCAAAAAAAAAGCTATAATCTTACACAACCTTTGATTAACATGCGTCTTGCATTAAAATATATATATATAAAATAGAACAAAATGAAATATCTGTTAGCAAATTTCAAGTTAACATGTGAGAACATTATTATTTTTTTTTTTTTTTCGTCTTGATTCCTTTAAACCATTAAGCAGTTTAAACCGGTTTGAAACAATCACGAGACTTCTCTCTCTCTCTCTCTAACAAAGTTTTGGAACTCGACCGATTTTGAGATTAAATAACGGCTATGATATCATAGTTCTACCACAACTTTTCGAAAACGCATCTGCAGTGCAGAAGCCTACATTATAATAAAGAAATACTGCTCAAAGCAGATCAACATTTTAAAAAGGAACCTGCTTTCAAACAGGCATACATAATAATAACGCAATACTGGTAAAAGCAGGTAAACAAATTCTTCACCGATAATTTCCGGCTGCCCATAGTCTGCATTTTTTTCCCGGTTATCAAAACCTCCTAACCAAAACAAACATCATCTTCTCACACGATAAAAACATATTTCGATTTACAAATATAGTTCCTCAAGTTGATCTTTAACAATTATGTTTGGATTTCTGTTATATGCATTCAGTTCTTTTTCTTTACTATCATTAATATTCTTTAAGGTATATTAATAATATTCTTAATTATTAATATTCGTAAGAATAATTAGTATATAATTAATTGTTCTTTGTTATTATTAAATTTTATTATTTTTTTTAGAATTTTATGGAGAGCAAAGGTGTTTTTTTTAAATGTAAAAAAAAAAAGTTCAAAACACACGTTCTTACTATACTAGGCACTGCATTGTTAGTAGTATTTTTCTTATTAAGTGCTGCATTGATTAAAAGAGCTCCAAGTAAATGTGCGTGATCATCGGAAGAAAATTAGAACAAAGGAAAAGACGGTACTCTCAGAATCTTTTTGTGAAGCGATATCGATAAGGAAAATTCCAGAGTAATCGATGTTTCCCTGCTTTTCGCCGGAGGAGGCGAAAGAGAACCGATGTTAGATTGTTGATGGATCTAAATATCGCATGTAAACCCAAATGAGTAAGTTACTAGATTTATGCATGGAAAATGATTGAGTCTCTAGACACCAGCCATCTCAGAAGAGAATATGCAAAGCGTCTGGAAGAATAAAAACTACGAATCATTTGACTTGAAGCTAATTGGAAAGTTTCCAAAACAGTCCATTCTTCCTTTCTTAATGCGACCGAAGAGTGGCTCTGTTTCCCAATTTTTAATGGCCTTAATGAAAGAATTCCAATAATGCATTTTCATATTTGCATTGTGCTTTACATCATCTTAATATCTCGTTACGGAATATATAAAGTACAACAAATACTTCAAATGTTAACTTTTTAATGTAAGTTGACAAATTTTTACCATTCAAGGATATTAGAGGCAAATGCTTCCTACGACATTTTTGTACATTTATACAACATGATACGCTTTATGTTTAGCCCATGCCTTCATTATCAATCAAAATTTGAAACAAATAATTTTGATGCCAAAAATATACTAAATTTCATTTACCATCGTTTATGTTTTTTGAGTTATCACCTAATAATATACAAATAGACTAACAAACGGACAATTAATCCTTTGATGGGCTTATTTTATATTTTTAAGCTTGAAATAATGAATTTCATTATTTCAATGAAATAATGAAATTCATTTTTTTTGTTGGTTGAGTTTTAGAATTATTGAGATCATTCAAAACACAGATCTACAGAGAGTCAATTTTTCAATGGATTTTAACCAAAATTTGATAAAGATGTACAGTTCCAATAATAAATCTACGCGTCAAGTTTTATTTATCTAGCTAAATGATGGTTAATCCCTTTGCCCTCTCCCCTTACCCACCAGACAACATTGCAGCCATCTTAAAGGCTATATTGGATTATTGCAGGTTTTAAAATAACAGTCTAATTACGGATCACCTAGTGCGCTCGTAGTGGGTGTATGGTGTGAAGACAATCAGCGGGCCTCATTAGAAAACCACAACGACGTTTATTTGATACGGAGACACTAACACAAAGACGACGTATACACATGTGACAAACATGTACAGCCGAGACTAACACACAGCAGCACTCTACAACAGACAGTAACCCACAAGTAGAAATCAACAACAGCTTTCAAAGTGACCAGACAGAATCCAGCAGGAGTTGGGAGCCTCGAAGTTTCACGCCATGGTCTCTCCAAACTGCTGAAGTTCTCCCTGTTCACTCGCTTTAGATGTCGGCTTACTACCATACGACTGGCAAATCCACACACGACGCTGCTTCCACAGTGGAATACAGGATATGTTGGCACTCCGCCGTGTCTTCGTTGTCCTCTCGAAGACTCGTCACTTGTTTTCTGCTCCAACTCCATTTCTAGTTCATTTCACCCTACAGATTGAGACTACTGGTACTTTACAGCTCCTGGGAGGTGGGCTCATAATCTGCTGGGCCAATCCGGGCGCAACTCAGTTTCTATTGGACTGATCGCTAAAATTATCGGAGTTTCCAGCGATATCCCTTTTGTCACAAAGTCACCAAAAGGTCACCAACAGCCAAGTTCTGAGATTACTGACGCATTATGTTTTTGAATTATCATGTTTACATGATTGTGAGAGAACAGACGGACAGATCTGGGCCTTCTGAGTTCGAGTGCCGGTTCGGGCATGATTATTCTTCAACTGTTCTACATTTAAATGTAGAACAGTTAATGTAGAACATTGCAAGCGAATGTGATGCTAGAGTAGCTAAGACGTACTGTTGACTCTAGTTGGGGCTACTGAAAAAGCAAGGGACACACCCTCGGCGTAAAATCACTGACTGTATCAGCGAGTTTATCCATGGCAAATGACATTAGAAACAACAACATATTAAGAAAAATGTAAATTCGATTTCATTAAAACCAAAAATTATCAAAAGACATCAGAGAAAACAAACGACCCGAGATTCTTTTCCGATTGATTTTCTTAGAAGCAATTTAATTATTGAAAAGTTGCAACTTCCGCATTTCTGAAACGCAAAAGAAAACGAAAAACTTGAGCTGAACATTCTGAGAAATTAAAATTAAAACTATGTTTCCATAACATAAATTTTCATTGTCTTTCGCAACAAAATCTTCGAAGCAACAAAAATTTAATTTTCGAGAGACATGTTAGCCTCGAAAAAAAGCGGAAAATAAACTTCTGTTTCATAAACGTATTGTCTCCAAGAGGTGGCTCAAGGTAAAATCGATCTCATCTGAATTGAAAATGAAATCTATCAATATAAAACATGAATATTTTAAAAGCGTTTACTTTTGTTTAATTTTATTTGTCTGGAGTTAAACTAATGACTTGAACAAAGATTCATTGTGTGCAAAATACTTAGTTTTGATGGTTGTCAAGCTAAAATTAGATTTGTTTTTTAGCCTTACGTAATAGCAATCAGCAATGCAGATGCATAAAATGAAAATTTAATGTGACAGTAACTATATAGTACATTTCCGAGTATTCGGACTAATGTGGATGAAAAGTAGACCAGATAACCAAAAGACCGGATAGGCCGGATTTCTATGAACGCGTTTCTTTGCCCAAGCATACCAAAAGACAAAGTTTTAAGAGAATAATTTTTATATTAAAACTCCCTGTTATAACAAGTAATATAAAAAAATATTTTTAAGTTAATACCTACTTAGGTCAACAAAGAAATTTTTTTATTTTAGTTACTTTTTATTAAATAATTACAGTTAATATAAAAAAATTGTTAAAAAATTATTGATTTTTGCAAGAATTGAACTCGCATTCCTCATCTTGACGTGAAAAACACTGAAATCCTCGAAATTTAACCGATTGAGAAACTGCCTGTTGGTTTCAATTTTCATTACAAACTACTAAATTCCCTTCAAAGTATTAAAAACTAAATAAATTTTATTAATGAATTAATATTTAAAAAACTGCATTCACATTTAAAAAACTGCATTCACATCGAGTGTGTTTTTACAAGTTTTAAAAAATGAATTTGCACTTGATTGGATGATTAAAAATTATTTTATTAACGACTGAAAATTTGAGCAAGATATATATAAAGGAGAATGCGAACCAATAGTAGAAACAGAATAAGTATTTTCTCTCCTCTTAGTGAGTACTACCCCCCCCCCCTTCATCTATCTCAAATCACGGAGCATATGTATTTTGCACACGAAACGTAAGAGGATAATGACAGAGTCCGCTTCGAATGCTTTGGAAATGTTGCCGATGCAATGACTTGCATTTTTCATTTAATAACGATAGAAAACTAGGCTGGCTAATACGGAAACCGAACAATCGGACTGGATACTCAGGATAGTACTGTATAAAATATTAACATCGTTTAAAATCAACAGAAAAGTTTCATTTTTACTTTCACGAACATAATATGATGTGTTCCAAAACGCTTTGTAGAAATCTAAATAAAATCTAGTATACTATATTGATCCCTTCCGTTCCAACGGTTTAATTAAATTTCATAGAGATCTACAATGTTGATGTAGAACCGTTCACCGAATTTTTTTAAATAAGTATATCGAATTTTATTTATGTAGCTGTCTTCATTTTCCAATTATCATTTTAACTGAAATTCGAATAGCTGGACAGACAGTTTTCGTCTTCATAGATTTTGCTCAAAAGTTTATAGAAATATAAAAATTTGGTGTAAAACCAAAATACCAACTTTCATCCATCTAGTTCAAAACGTTTTAGGGTTAGCTTTGTCCCAGACAAACAAATAGACGTACATTTTTTAGCTTTTTTTACATTTTTTTTCGTACATTTTTTTTTTCGAATTCAGGAAAGCCTAAAACGCGAATGTTCATCAAGAGATTTAGTTCGATTTTTTTTATTACACTTTCTTTATCCTACATATGCAAGGAAATATAAAGAAAAAAATTTCTACCATTTTTAATTTTTAATAATATTTAAGAAAATGGAATTGAGTATCAAAATACTGAAAGAGAAAAGATGAGAAATAATTACCATTTAAGAGAACAAACGATATATTTAGTACTACTTTGGAGTAAGTGAAATAACAAATCGTTAGAAGAAACGATTTTGTTACGCCTTCGCAGTTTCATTTTAAACACTAACACAACACAAAAAGATGCGGAGGCGGTAAGATAAATTTTAAGGGAAGAAAGTTTTAAATTACTTTAACCTTTACCCAGATTAAGTTGATATTTATCTTATTTTACAGAAACAATGTGACACAAATGCATATACAAACTAGTTTCAAAAAGTTTTCAAAATATTTCCATTTTTTATAAGTTTAAGGATTTCTAAAAATCACAAATATGTTTACATTAATTAGCTTGAAAATTGAAAATAATTATTCCACCAGTCCCTGTTACGAATTTGACATTTATTGTACATATTGGAAAAAAGAAAACGATTAAAAATATGAAAAATGCTTATATTTTTTGCTAACACTAGATAGTTTGTGACTTTTGAATAAATTAAAGAAATATTTCAAGCCTATCAGAATAATAGCACACAATCAATAGCACAAGTTACCTTTTAACAAAAATACTGTAGGAAGTTGAGTTTTTTTAAGGTGCAGATTCAATTCTTCGGAAAACGATTTTTCTTCGTTTAAGTTTCTTCCATTGTTTTAAATGACAATAGATACCTAATTTCATTGTTTAAAGTTTATTTAAATTGAATTCAATTTTCATTGTAAAACACAATTTAACCAATGTTAAATTGCGTTTTACAATGTTTGTTGTTTTGTCGTGCAAGTTAAGAAAACACAAGGACATTCTCAAATGAAATTACAATATTTACTTTATGTCAATACTGGCACAAAAGGAATAAATATGTATTTTCTAAAAATAATATATATTTATTTGATTCAATCACAGCTAATTGAATAAAATCATTGTATGCACGATTTCCACAAAATTAACAAACTGTTATTAAATAAATTATATAAAGAAACAATTAACTGTTATGTAAAATGATGTTACTAGTTAATCTAATATTGTACTTCTTCCTTTTAATATTGTTTTTTTTTTAATTTTTAGTTGCCTACAGAAATGTACAGTTTTTTTTAAATTGATGCTTAAAGATTCATTTTAAATCTTGTTTTTATTCATCTTTTTTTAGATAAATATATTTTGTATATAACGATTTATCAATTTTTTCCCGACAACTTAAAAATATTTCCAGATTTTATATATAAAAAACTAATTTTATTCTTACATAAAAATTAACTTTACTCATAAAAAATTTATTTTATTTAATCATATATAAAATTTTATAAGTCATTAAATTAAGTTTATGCAGCAAACGATATTGCAAATAAAAACATTACATAAATGTATAGACAATTGAAATAGATTAATTTTCTGTTTAAACATTTAAAAATCGTTTGCAATTCGTTTTTACACAAAAAAATAAGGCTGATAAAATATGCGATATTTATAAGTGCAAGAAAATTTAGCTCGATAAACAAAAACACATTGCATTAATAGTTTTGCGACCTCAAAATGAATATATCCTACTTCATTTAAGATAAGAGCTCAAGATTTAAGGAACCATCCCTCGTAAAGTGGATCGAATGAGGTACCTGTACGCTTTTAGGCCGGAAGGAGAAAGAAAAACCCCAGGGCCTAGTTGTACGATAAAGACATTCTTTCTTGAAAAATGGTTTAAGGTGCCTGACAAAGACCTGGATGGCTTTGGATATCCACTTGGATCGGATCCAGACGAATTTCTTTCACGTTCGTACCGTGAAATAATAGCAATTATTCTCTTGGACCGGGACCAACGGTTTCTGATGGAAACATTTTGAAGTTATGTTACCAATATGTCGTCTTTTTTAAAAACATTTGTCTGAAATTTCTTTTATTTACAAATAAACGTATTATAAGAGAGATTTAAAAAATAATTCAGCGTATTTACTCAAGTAAAGAAAAAAAGGGCATGTGTTTGTTTTCTATTAATTTATCTTGATTTATGTCTTCATAAACTTTTCTGTGGCTTTACATTTTTAACTCCCACGACTTTGAAATTAAATATCGAAGTATTTAATTTATTTAGCTAAAATATCAACAAAAACGTTTAAAACTTTCGATAAATTGACAAGCAAAACATACTAGAATATATCCATATATCTATTTATAAATATATCTATCGTGCCATCCTTGGCGAGTAATTTGGCGATTAATCAATCCTCGATTAGAATTAAAAGTATTCAAAAATCGAATTTGTTTCTTAGACATGTTTTCCTTAACTGATTAAAACAAAAATTCGACACAAAACTGTGCTTTCAATAATAAATTCACATACCAAATATAATTTTTTTTAAGTCAATGTGTTTTCAGTTATCGAATTTACATGATCCTAAAAGTATAGACCAACAGACGAGCAACACATTGTTGAATTTGGCTCAAAATTTGACAAGTGTCTACTCTTTATATAGAGTAGACGTCAAATTTTGGCATGTCAAATTAAATATATGTACCAAATTTTAGCTGTCTAAATTGTATCTCTTCGTACTGTAATTATCGTGTTAATTTATTTTCGAACAGAAGGTCAAACGGGCTTCTTCTGAGCAGATTTTACTCATTATTTTATAGAAATCTATAAGTTCGCAATAAATAATGTATATAAAATTTCATTGTGTCTAGCTTAAACCTTTTCTGAGCAGTATTTATCACAGATATTTGGAAGGATGAGCATTTTCCAAAAATGTATTTTTGGAACTCGGAGAGGGGGGGGGGATCTAAAACATGAAAATTCGTCAAAATCTTGAGTTCTACTTTTCTAGCGATTACAATGCTTTATCTATATTTTTAAATCCCGTATTATTTATATTATATACATAACCACACTAATAAATCTTCCTACGAATCATATTAAACGGTGTTTCTTATAAATTCCTTCAGGATAGTTTAGAAACTCTCTTCCCAATAGGGAGGGGGATGCCTGACTAATTTGAAGTTAACCTTCCCCAAACAAAAAAAGGACATTTTTTTAATACAGAAAATACAAAGAGAAATTAAAATATTTTCACTCTGTATTTTCTGTATGAGAGAAAAAAAAAAAACACTTTTTCTTTTCAACTGACATATACCACGTGATATCTTATTGCTAAGTGTAATGTAACTGCTGAATGAACAATCATGTGCTTTCCGTTACATTATTTACCAAAAATGCATTCAGTTCGTTGTAATTCTGCGTCTTTGTAAATGAGTCAAGCTCTAAGAGGCATTGACTCAACCAAAGAATGCAAACACAGCTGTCGCCGTTAGGAATGCTATTAATTCCAAGCATCTGGATTTCTCTCATTTTTCTTCATAAATGTTATTAATAAAAAAGAGAGAGAGAAAATGTTCAAAAATATTTCGGAGAAAAGAAAAATGGCTCACTTCTCTAAATGCCAGTTTTGGACAATGAAAACAGAAAAAATTCAAATTTTCCGAAATTATAAAGAATCTGAATAACTCAAAGTAGTAAGAAAAATCTATTTTTTATTAAATTTTCATAATAATAAAAGAGAAGAGAAACTACAATAATTTTGAAACTGTAAGACTGACAGACAGTAAAAAAATCAATTTTTCTATTGAAAGTATTTAGCAATAAAATAAGAGAAATTCCACAAACATCTTGTATCCCAAGATAGTCGTAAATTGTAAACTTTTCCCAAGATAGTCTTAAAATTGTAATTGCAACTTATCAGTTAAAAACTTCATCCGTTTCTACAAAACAAAGAAACAGAAAAAGGAAAATGTAAATATACGCTTTATTGTCGTGTGAGAACATGATGTGGTTTTTAGGATGAGGTTTATGGCGTCAACAAAAATCCTTAGGCGAAAAATAAAAATTGTATTATCAGCAGGAGCATCTAAAAAAATCAGCTTTTAATAACGCGTTGTCATCGCATTTACAAAAGCTCTGATTTTAAAAAAATAAGTTAACGATGAGAGCAAATAAAACCTACAAAAATGTCATATTGAGCACGTTATTATATGAAATGAAACAAATAGGAAATGCGATATTTTTTTTTAACAATAAATGTGAGACAAAGTATTTTAGATCGTTTGCAATACTAAGCTCGACCGATTTGGAGATAAAATAACAGCTATGTCATAGTTCTACGTTAACCTTTTAAAAACACATTTGCTGTCAAAATAGTGTACTTAATAATGAAACAATACTTCTAAAAACAGGTCACCTTTTATAAACGCATCTGATTTCAAAGAAGCATACATAATAATTATACACTACTTGTAAAAGCAGGTAAAAAATATATGCGATTAAAAGATGTTGATGGATATTGTCGTATATGCTTAATGCATTGCCTAAGCGATTTCGCACTTCAATAATTTGTTGTCTTCAATTATTCAAAACTATCTAACGAAAACATCCTGTTCTCACATGATAATGATAATAATTTCTTTAAAAAAAATAATCCACAGCAAACAAAACATTGCGCAATATAATTTCTTTAAGTTTTCTTATAAAATCTCAAAACTATTGCAAACGATAGCCTACTGCTTTCGTTCTAAATTATGAATGCATTTTTAAAAAAATAATTCAAAGTGAAAAAGAATTAGACGCTTGTATTGCTTCCATTTCATTCATTTATTGGTATATACGACTTTTATTTCTAGTCAATCTTTCGGAATTACATGTGGAATGCAGCATTAATATGCAAAACAATTCAGAGAAACAGCACAAAATTCTATTTAAAAAAATGCTGGGAACTTCATCATACTCTAAAAATAACACTCAAAATTATAGCATAGAAAGAACTTGAATATCAATCACGAATTTTGTTCTTCAAATAGCGTTTCGCTGAGTAGACAATTTCTTTCAAACGACCAATTCAACAACAAACAAGGTTATTACCTTACTTTAAAGATACACTTTATTGAATTCCCAGAAAAACACCTGCCGTTTATGCATCTCCTAAGCAAACAATAAACACTTTGCAAAGCAAAACGCATAAAGCACACTATTGTAAAAACATTCCTGGTAGATACGACATTCTGAAAGAGTGGCAGACCGCCTATTTTTTTGTGTGAAAGCAAAGGAATTCTAAGGCCTGAGGCAAAAGATTATTTCAGGCGATCTGAAGTGAAGAATTACAAGATCACGCTGGCAATTACTTTTTATGACTTTGAAGGTAAAAGCAGACGGTAGCGATACGAAAATGGATGGCTGTAACCGTATTTTATTGCGGATTAGTCGACCGACGGGGACAGAACGAGTGTTTTAAAAGACGTTACTTGTAGAGTGAGAAAAGCGAATAAAAAAAAGGAAGCAATGATGCCCATAGAGCATAAGAAGTTACAACACGATCTAACCGCGTACAATTTAGAAAACGTTCCCAAATACGTAAAATGCTTTAACGGTTCAACTGTTATTTGACGTAATATTGCGTCCCATGGCGTTGGACGATCTTCGATCAGGATTGCTATTTTAGTTCTTTTAATAAAGAAATGTGGGTAGAATCGGATAATTAAATGCTCGAAATAGAGAATTAACAGTTCTGTTGAGCAACAAACTTAAAAACTTGAAGATCTTGAGATGTTTTTAAAATATTTTTTTGTAGTAATATTTTTTTTGCAAGAATTATGTATTCTAAAGTGTTTAAATCAAATTAAAGTATTGTTCAAATTTCAAAACATTAATCATATGATTTTGCCCTGTGTTTTTAAATTAGTTTTAAAATCGTTAAGGTCGAAAGTTATGCATTTTTTATTGCAGGTTATTTTGATGTTAAAAAAAGTGTTATAAAGTTTTTTTTAACTATCCAATTAAAAAAAATTAAGAGTTTAAATTTAATTTTTTTGTTTGCATGCTTAACACCGAAACCAATTATATTGATCCGAATGTTTAGCATCTAACGGTTTATTATTTCAATTTGTATAAAGGTTTTTTACTTAAAAGCACTATGCAATATTAAATAAGAATCAATAAAAATATAGACATTTTATTTAGCAACAGGAAAATTGACACTTTCTTATGTTTTCCAGAGATCCAACACAATGCTCAATCTGGTTTTAAACATGGGAGATTTAAACAGACACATACCCAAACGCACACTCAAGTAAATAATGATGGTATAAAAAGTAATTGCTTCAATATCTATAAATATCTAATCAAAAGCGGAATAATATTGAACATAGGGGATTCAAATACACACACAAACAAACTAACACACAAATATTAATCAGTTTAATTGCATGATTGATTGCGTTATTAAAAAAGAAAGACGGCTATTTTTAAGCATCCTGATAAATATTTAAAATTGAAGTATAAATATTCTACATTATAAAGGGTTTTCTTTTTAAGAACACAAATAATTTCTCTAGATTATTTATGTTTACTCTAGAGAATTTTTTAAGTTACAAGACGAAGTTATTTTAAGTAAAAGTAGGAAAAAATATTTATATTAATGAACTTGTAAAATTTATCAACTAGTAAAACTCTTTGTTAAAAACTGGGCATTTAATGCGAAATGCAATGGAAATTAGTTTTTATTTTACTAGGCGCTAATTTTTCAGTAAATTAAAACCAAATTTTCCAGTTAAAATTAATCAAAACGGAAATAACAATCTAAAATATTCTAAAATTTAATAATTTTACAATAATTTTGATTTTCTTTAAAGAACGTTTCAAAGTTTCAAACGATGCAAATTTCATCGGAATTGAAAGGAAAAAAGTTTTAATAAACAGACGATATTTTTTTATCAATCTAAAAGAATATTTGAACAAAACGAAAAGTCACTTTGACAAAATATAAACAATTAATATAATTAGAATACAAAAATGTTTTTCAAGGAAAAGTTCTAAAATAATTATTAAAACTGAAATGTTTTCTTTGTGTTTGCGTCTGTTTATATTTATTGAAATTTTCCTATAGAAAATTAACAAGAATACTTCATAAAATTATGCATATGCATAGATCTAGCTTTCGATGAGTTTTTCGGGGACTGGAAGAATTAAGCGCAACCGCAAAAAAGCGAGAGTGACTTTAGAGAACGGCATTAGTCACTAATGCCGCAAAGAGGCAACTTAAAGACGAGAACAACCTTGGCTGCTTTGCATTTAAATGAGAGTTGAAGGTTACCAGTTAAAGAGCAAAGACAAAAGGCCAGACGGTGAAACTGTAACCGCATCCTTCACCTCCTCCATAATAAATGATGGAACAACGAAAAGTGCAACAATAGTTGTTTTGTTTACTTCTCAAGTTCGATTACCGGAACGCCTATTTACAGCTAAAAGAACACGATATAAAAAAAGATATTTTACCAACGAACTCAAGGTTTATCTTGAAAATAAGCATCGATCAAAGACGAGAAAAGAACTATCTCTTTTGAGGTCTTGATTTATTTATTATTGTTTAATTCTTTATATCACCTTCGAAACGGATTTATTAAGTATTTGAGAAGAGAAATTCAGTGATACATACAGTGACAAAAAAAAACTAAATAAAAAAAACTTAACATTAAATTAATTAAAATAAGGATTAAAATGAAATCTACCATACATACTTCAATGCATCATGTCAGAACATAATTTCTTGAATACCAAGCACCACGTGCTCGTGCAAGTTAAATCATATTTTTTATTCATTTTAATCATTTTATTGAATTTGTCACTTTAGTATTGCAAACGATTTTTAAAAAAACTTTGCCTTGCATTTATCGTTTGGAAAAAATATTAGATTTCCTATTTGTTTCATTTCATATAATCACCTGCTCAAAATGACATTTTTCTAGGTTTTATTTGCTGCAGTTATTAACTCATTTTTTAAAATCGGAGCTTTTGCAATGGCAACGCGTTATTAAAAGCTGATATTTTTAGATGCTCGCGCAAATAATAAAATTTAAATTTTTAACGTACGGATTAAAATTTGTATTTTTCGTCTACAGAATTTCGTTGACTCTAAAATCCTCATCCCCAAAACAACATCCTGTTCTGAGACAATAAAAAATTAAAATTTAATTAATTAAAAACAAACTTTAAGCTAAAGAGACAAAGATTTCTTCGGAACTTTTCGGCTCAAAACGATATTTTAGCATGTTTACTATACAGATATATTATTTAAATTACAGCATGCATGATGGAAAAACAGATCAAAAATCCAATGAGGCAGATAGTTGACTCTAGAACTATCGAATTCAGAATGTAGTTACTCCTAGGGTAATAAGTATTTGCTAATCAGAAAAGAATTATCAAAATTTTAATTATAGTTTTAATAAACAAATTAATCGAAATATAACCAGCTTTCTCAATAATTTCAAAGAATATTTTAACATTAAAAACCATTTTTACACTATTTAAATATTTAAAATTTTTTGGTTCAATTATTAAAGTTTTACTTCTATTTATTTTTTCTGAGATTTTATTATAGAAATAGGCATTCTTGTTTTAGTTATAGCTGAATTTATACACATACGCTTTATAATATTAAATACATTTACACTGCTCTATATTAAAAATAAATTATCAAAATTAATACAAGTAATATTTAAAAAAAATTAAGTCAATTCCTACTTAGGCCAAGAAATAAAATTTTTATTTTAGTTATTTTAATTATTATTAGTTTAGTTTAGTTATTAGTTATTTTTATTTTACCATAACTAAAATTTTTATTTTAGTTATTTTTTATTAATTAATTAACATTAATATAAACGATTTATCAAAAAACGATTGATTTTGGCAAGAATTGAACCTTTACCTCGCATTCTTCACCTTCACGTGAAAAGAACTGAAATCCTCGCATTTTATCGATTGAGCTGCCTGTTGAGTTCAACTCTCATTACACACTGCTGAAACTCTATTCAAGGCATTAAAAATTAATTAAGTTTAATTTATGTATTAATATTTGAAAAACTGTATTCACATCGAGTGTCATTCAGTACAAATTTAAAGGAAAATGTATTTGAACTAGAGTGGATGATTGAAAAGTTATTTATTAACGATTGAAAATGATAACAAGATATATAAATATATATACAGGGAGAATGTGAACTAATAGTAGGAATTGAAAAATAGATGAATAAAATCTAAAGGAATGTTATGTAAGTATGTCTTGGATTACAAGTTTAAATATTCATTGAATTTTTTCACGCTTTTATTTAATTAAACTACATTTCCCGTTCGTGAATTTCTTATTTCCAAAGATGGAATGCTTGGAGCCAATTTTCACTGACTTTCCTAATATTCTTGAGATCAGAAGATCTTATTACATTTTGGTGGCAACATAAAATGTTAAAATTTTGAAAAGTGAATTTACAGCTAATCAATTAATTTTAAATCTATTCCAATTTCGTAATAGAAGCGCCATCTAGTTCAGCCAAAAGTAGAAATTAATAACAAGATTATATGATGTTTATAATAATGAATTATGATCTATATTCAAGATTAAACAGTAGAAACCAATTAAAAGAAAAACCTGCTTTTTTGAGCACTCTAAAGGCAAAACATTTTTTTACTTTTTCCTAAAGTTTGAAAATTCTCTTAGCATCCTTTTGTCACTGGGGGAGGGCTGAAAACCCGAAGGTCACTGCTTCTCTAAGTGAGATTGTCTCCAAGCAAGCTTCAGTTTTTGTCTATACAAACAAAATTTGGAATTGTATCAAATTTAGTCACTCACTTCCCCGAATATTCATTTTATATGCGGGGCTTTATTTACAATATTTGACTTTTTGATTATAATTGAAAATAGGATATCTGTTATAACATGTTTAAAAAATAATTTCATTTTTATGCAAAGGGTACGTTTTACTAACAATTAGGCAAATTTTTACGAATTTCAATGCATGTCAGTCGAAGCAAAAACAAATAGAAATTTGTATTGCTTATCTACGTTTTGGATACAGTATCAACTTATATTCGAACAACCGGATTAGATCAAAATCCGGTTGTTCGAATATAAGATTAGATTACACTCAAAATTTGGTTTAAAATCCGCATACCAAAGTTCAACCGTCCAGCTCAAAGCGTTTTTGAGTTATCTCTGTCACGGACAGACGGACGGACATTTTCCAAAAGTATGTTTTCGAAGGAGGTCTAAAACGTAGAACTTTAGTCAAAATCTCGAATTCGAATGTTTTGACGATTATCACAGTTTCTCTACGCTAAGTATACGAGAAAGTAGAAAACAGAAGATAGCAAAAAACAGTAGATGCCGCTTTCAGAAATAAATTTGGGTCCAAATCAATTGGACCATTTCATTCGAAAGATCAATGCACTGCCTTTAAAATGCTTCAATTTTATAAGAATACAAAAACGCAAGAAAAATAAGGGAATAATATTCGTATGACACATTCGTTTTAATTAGGGCAATTATCACAGTATGCAAAATCTAAAAAAAATCATACATACATAATTTTTTAAACTTAAAAAAAATAATGAGACTTACGATGTTTTTTTAATCATGTGAGAGCACGATGTGTTTTAGGGGTTTTTGAATAATTGAAAGCAACGAGTAGTCGAAGCTCGAAATCGCGTAGGCAATAAATAAAGCATAAATAGCAACATTTGTCAACATCTTTTAATCGCATCTATTTTTTGCCTGCTTTTATCAGTATTGCATTATTATTATTATGTATGCTGCTTTGAAAGCAGATTCGTTTTTAAAGGGTTGAACCTTCTTTACCAGTATTGCTTTTTCAAACAGGTTTAAGCTACTTAATGACTTAAATTAATTAAGACAAATAATGAATTAAAAAATAATTTTGTCTTATGATAACTTTTTTTTTGAGTTATCAGAATTTAACTGTATAAACTTTTCAATGAATAGTGATCATCAAACGATTCAACGCATTATTGGAAGATCTTAAACTCTTCGGTCCTCTGATGAAGCAGCGCACATCTTAGCTCTTACTTTGAAAAATCACTCCTTCAACACGTATTCCATTTCCCTATCTTTCCCGCATCGCTTTCATTTGTGCATCAAACAGTCATTCTACCGGACTACAGAATCGGTATCATTTCTACATATCAGCAATTAATTACGAAACGGTTGGAAAATATTCTACATACCCGCAGCCACTTGTTGATTTAGCCAACGAAGGTGATCATACTCTTTGAGAAGGTCGCATTTTTCTTTCATGTTCAGCATGTGATGTTTATTCAGCACGAAACGCACAATATTCGACTATCATAACCATTAATACACTGAAGGGAATAAAATAGAACACTTCCGAGTGAAAGGGGTGGTTCCTTAAAGATTACAACTGAAAAAAATCTTTTTTTTTTACCTTTGACCTTAACGCCTGTCTTGAAATTTTTCCAGCCAACCATCGAAATTTATCCCTACAAGCGAATTATTGATCACTAGAACCGAAGGATTTTGCATATATGTATACACGTGACATCTGTTCCGGTTCCTGTTTTTATCAGTAAAAACTGACTAATAATTAAATCTGAGATCATTGAAAGGAGCTGATCTAATCGAGAGCTCTTCCATTAAAAAAGGTACGCTTCGATAGTCACAGGAAAGTGTGATTAATCCATTCTCTAAGTAATGAATCTTATAATAACTCATTTCATTATTTTAATCAGTTATTGAATTTATATGTATGATATGAACATGCCGAATGCCAAATTCGCCAACCCTTTTATTGGAGCAAAACATTTCAATAGATTTATTTGCATGTGCTTTTAATCCATTCTCAAAGTAATTAATCACATAACCCATTTTGCTATTTTATAGAATTATTGTTTTTATCACATTTTTTGCATGATATTAAAATGCCAAATGCCAAATTAGCCAAACCTTTTTATTTGAGCAAAACATTTCAATTTTTTTATTTGTATGTGCTTTTAAAAATGCATATGAAATGTCGTTGTTGTTTGCAATCGCAAAATGTCAAAAGTCACTTATGATTTCATCATTTACATTTAAACATCTTATTTTTTTTATTGTGTGAAGGTTTTAATGAAACACATTTTGATATAATAATGATGGCATACAGATACCCAAACATAACGATCAAAGATTTCTTTAAATAGATGAAAGCAAAACAAAATTACTTTTAAATGCAAAATTTTTGATAGCAAAATGCTTTTTATTTAATTGCAGTTTTGAAATCAGATGGATTATATGGCCATGAAATGCTGAAATTTTTTTATAAAAAACAACAATGCTTGCTTATAAGTAGCAGATTAAATATAATTTTACCCTGTCGTTTTTTTTTTTCTCCTTTACATGAGATAAAATTATACATTTTTAAAATTTCAATATCATATAAACGATTTTTTTGTCTACTTATTTTATTTTACATGAGTTAATACGTCTTCATTAAAGATTTATTATTTATATTAAAGAGATTACTTAGTGAGTAACTTTATAAATATTTAATTTATAACCTCATTAAGTCCTTGGAAATAAATTTTTTGTTCAAATTTGATACAATAATATCTTAACATTTTCTGCACTTTTTAACCAGTTGAATAAGTAATTCATTCTTTTAAAAATATTACATAATAGTCTTAATGTTTCCCAATGTGAAAAAAAAAACGAAATATTAATGTTATTTTCAAACAAACCTTAATTTTTGAAGAGTGGATAGCAATACAGTATATTGTCTAGAAGATAGGTAATATATTTTTTGAGTTATCTGCAAAATTAAAAAAAAATTATTTGATAAACTTCTAAACTAAATTATTTTTATTTTATACCTCTTTTTAGTCCATTTACCCAAAACACTACTTTTTTTAAAATTTTTCAAAAACATTTTGTTACTGAATTGGCATATTTCAGTTCCATAAATGTATTTTCAATATTTTTTACACAAAAATTTTAATAATCTAACTATTTTAAACATTTTTCCCAAAAAAGAAAGCAGCCACATGCTTTAAAATCCAAAAAAAAAAAAAAAAAAAAAAAAGAAGGAATTTTCAATTTAACTTCTATCTAACATTTTCAAAAATAAATACAAGCCTTTTTTGTAACAATATTATCCTACTTTTGAATTCTTATTCAAAAAAATTTATCATTTCATTGTGTTTTCCAGTGTTCCAGTTGAGATTAAAAAATTACATTATTTGGATATTTATTCGAAAAGCCGAATTTTCTGTTTCGCTTTTGCCGATATGATAATTTTTTTGGCTAACATTCTTCCAGTAAATGATATGATATGAAAACCGTAATTTATAGAATGCAAATAATCATAAAATCAAATCAAACATGATTTTAAAAAATTAAGCTTAAAATAGCACCATGTTATGATATTTAAATACAAAAATATCGAAATTTCAAGATTTAAACAAAAAAAGTTATAAAATTTATAATAATTGTAACGTTTGATGAAAAACCATTAAGAATTATCCAATTTTACATGATTTTTTATTGAATCATGTTGATATCATTCTTTATTAAAACTTAACTTTGTCAATCAGACAAAGCAGAAATTAATTCGATTATTAAAGCTACAATTGCAAAAGATAAAATCCAAAATTTCTATTCATAGTGAAATAAAACTCATTGTTATGAAAATGAATTAAAAATAACAAAGATATTGGCGAAGAGTATTTAGAAAATAAAATATAGGTTTTATTTATTTCCTTAAGAAGCGCAAACTGCTACACAAGACAATAGATGTTCTCATTGGCAAGTGATGCATCATACAATACCATTAAATCACATTACAGCAATCTTTTAATGACCCTATCACGATACCACTGAAATTGCCATCGCAGACAATAGAGATTTATAAATTTACATTATAACTTGGTGGTGGCAGCTATTAGAGGTGATTATCAAGAAACAAGTTTTGAAAAATGGAAACAATCTGATAAAGTCAAACAAATGGAAATTTAAATAATCATTTATGAAAACGATTTAAATCGCAATACATTTTGAAAATAATAAACAAGGATAAACCAAAATGAATTTTCGTATGGCATCATTAAGGGATTATAAAAGGAAAGGAAGAAAAAAAAAAGATAATGCCAAATTTTTCAATGAATAATGGAATATTCCAATTTATGTTGCACCCAAAAAAAATTAGTTAAGATACATTCATTTCAAAAACATATTCTTATTTTTTATTAACACATAAACATTTTCTTGAATTCACACGTGTCTACAGAATGTAACAATAGGAAATAATGTTTCATGATAGTTTTGAAATTTTTTTATGCATAGATAGTTTTTAAAAATGCTGAAAACAACTGAAAAACCAGAGTATCAGTTCAAAGTAATAATTTTTGAAAAGGTTTATAGATTAAAGCAATGGAATCGAATCATGCAAATAAATTCACACTTACTCGATAAAAACTGACTGTGCATGTTATGAAAATATATTTTGTTAATTCATTATTTGAAACAGTATCATCAAGTCCATTTTCTTATGGCATAGTTATTTCTAAAACATGATGTGTATCATTTTAAAAAAACGACAAAACTAAATTAAAATAAGTTTTTCTTCGATATTTAGATAAACAAATTACGAAATGAATTCCATATAATAATCAGAATCGTCTGCAATATAAAAAAATATTTTTAAAGTAAAGCATAACAAAAAAAACCATTACTTTAAAACATATTAAAAATTACTTCCTTTTTAAAAGATGACTTTTTGTCTCTCAACTAATCAAAAATTTGGGTAAAATTTAATGAATGGTTCATTTTATGTCCTTTTTATAAACATAAGCATTCAAAATGCTCGCTAGTCACGAAATCCTAATTGCAAAATTATTATTTTTATATTCTGATATGTGGCAGCGATGCAGAATTTGGCCCACCGCCAAAACAAGCAAATGGAATCGGAATTTTTTTTTCTTCCGTTCTTTGCCTCTAGTTTAAGAATTTTGTGTATTGTTTTTAAAATAAATAACCCTCAATTACAAGCAACAATTCAGAACTAGTAATTGTTATTATATTAATCTAGTTTACAGAAGGCTTGACATATTTTCTCAGTTTTTCTGAAAATATAAGGAATCAAATCCAAATTAAAAATTTTGAACTTACGGTGCTGTATTAAAACACTAAAAAAATTCTCCCGTTAAAGTTTTCATATTTCATAACTGCGTTATTAATCTTCTGTTTGGCTCAATTAAATGCATTTAATATACAAAAGAAATTACATAAAACGGGCACCCCAAAATTCACGCAAGATTTAAATTTGATACCATTCATGCTGTCAAGCACTGCAACCTTAATTAAAACCATTTGACAGCTGATAGTTAAGATTTTGTCAAAATGGAACGTTACACGATAGAAAAACGTGTTTTCATTGTTGAACAATATTTCAAAAATACTGAAACTGGCGACAATAATTCAAAAATTTGAGAATTGGCCCTCTAGAGTAGCTGCATCAAAAAAATTCAACGACATTTAATCAAGGTGGTTATGGAAATTTTCAACAAAAGAGTACGTGTGTGCCAGCAAAGTCGTGGAGAACATTTAGGGTATGTGCATTCCATCCTGTTTACCTGAGGATTCAAAAATTTATATAACAATTTAAAGGTAAAAAAACTGTGTTTTTCATTTAATTCAAATTTTGCCTGAACACGTCGTTCTATCATGTACCTCTCGATTTTTACTAACTCTGAACTATCAGCAGTCAAATGGGGATTTTTTAAAATAGGATTTGCCAATACTTTACAGTCCTTTCTTTAACACTTTCTTTTTTTACTCACTTTTCTTTCGCTAATTTTGGGAAACAACATCTCTGATGTAACGTTTGGATACCTACAGATATGGATGTTTTAAGTTTGTGACCGTCAGTTGGTAGAGAGAGAACTAAAACTTGCAGTTTAATGTGTACTCAGAAGAAAAAAAAAGTCAAGTGTTACCATTGACATATATCTGTACCTTTTCAAAGTTTGAATCTCAGTCTGTAGGGAAAATTATAGGATAGGTTATGGTACTTTGATATTATCAATTCTACAGGAGTTCACATTAAACACTTTTAACTTTTTTAAACTTAAACTTTCAAATGTAATTTTTGATTTCTGATGAACAAGACTGTATTATCCTATGAGAAAATGACGTTGTTTTGGTTTGAGATTTTTATCCTGTGAGAACATGATGTTGTTTTGATTTGTGGCTTTTGAAGCCTCAAAATGTGCCGGCAGCAAATTGGCGTTTATCGCTTTTGAGGCAGCATCTGCGATTATTAGAAAATAATGCAGAAGGTAGTCACATTTGGCGAATTATCGCCAAAAGAATAATTTAAAAATAAAAATTTAATTTTTAATTCAAAGGTTTAAGTCAATGGTGTTGCATTTTTTTTGTCGTTAAAATGTTTTTATTATGTGAGAACATGATGTTGTATTAATTTAAGTTTTTAAAGCCACAAAAAGAACGGGTAGAAAATTGGCCATTTATCGCTTTTGAAACTTCCATTTTCCGCTTTTAGGGTTATTAGAAAATGGTAAAGAGGGTTTTCAAATTTGGCGGCTTATCACCAACAAAAGGTTACAATTTGATACGAATGGCCGCCATGTACCCGATTCTCGATATATCTATGTATGCGTATTTTGATAGTCACATAATTGTTTCAAACCTGTTTTAATTGGTTAATGACTTAAACTAATTAAGACAAATAATGTTCTCACATGACAACATAAAATTTGAGATAATAAATTTCAATTTTATTTTTAAAAAAAGGTTTAGTATTTTTTGACAGGCCTGTAAAATTGAGATGTTCTTTTATAATTACATTTTATAACTTTACTACTCTGTTATTAATGGCACTTGCCGTGGACAAGCCCGCTGATGCATCAGCGGATTTAAGCCGAAACAAGCGTCTTTTGCTTGAAGTAGGGCCAAGAGCACGGTTTTAGCTACACACTCATCACATTCCCTTGCACAGTTTCTGTTTACAGGGTGAAACATTCACAACCCTCCCCACAGAAGAAAAATCATACCCTAACCGGGACTCGAACCCTGAACGCCCATATCACGAGGAAGACATACTACCTCTGTGACAATCTAAAATATTATCACGTTTTAATGGTTTTCTATATGCAGATTTTCATTGAGTTTAACTTTTTTTTTCACCGTCATACTTTTATTAGTTATCTATGCCCTAAAACTTGAAAAAAAAGCAAATTTTTTCCATCTGTAATCGATTTAAATAAACTAAATTTGTTAAATCAAATATGAAACTTTCCTCACTTTCTAAATATAAACATGTAGAGTATTTTTATACTTCTATAATAAAAATAAAAGTCAGAGAAATATAAATGAATATATTTTAAATGTAGGAAAAAGTTGCAAATTTCAGAAAGAGAATGACACCAAAACCTGTTGCATAACATAAAGAAGCGATGAAAAATATGTGATTAAAAATGTGGAGAAACGAACAATTAAATGAGCAAAAGTACGCGAAAAAATACCAATAAATCCTGAATTTCCGTTGCACAATACAACTACTACTAATAATAATTAGTGTCATTAGTTGATAGCACAGAATAAAATACAGCTCTGAATTATATTTGCAAAAAAGGATAGATTTTTTTTAAAAAATACATGAAAATGATTTCTGTATGAATGTTTTCGTTAAATTTTGTCAGCTATATCTACAGCACCGGCTTTCTGGCACAGAGGTAGCGCGTCTTCCTCGTGTTCTCGGAGTCTTGAGTTCGAGTCCCGGTTCGGGCATGGTTGCTCTTCTGTGTGCTACTTGTGGGATGTGTGACTGTGCCCCCCCCCTGTAAAAAGGAGCTGTGCTAGCAAATTTGGTGAGTGTGTAGCTAAGTCGTACCTTAGCCCTGACTTCAAAAACAATAGACGCTCCTTTCGGCTTAAATCTGCTGCTATATCAGCAGAGGGCTTGTCCATGGCAAATGCCAATGGTTACAACAACAACAACATACCTACAGCAGAATCATTCAGGAAGGGGGGGGGAGAAGAAGAAGAAGAAGTTTAGTTATATTAACGTCCCATTGGAAAGCAACAATAGGGCTATTTTGAAATGGATCTCGTAATTTTGAACAGCAGTCAGGTGACGAGGGCGACACCTGAGCTAGCACTCCACACTACACCACATTAGAGGGAGGACGTTTTGGCCCTGACGGATTTAACGTGCAACAGACCTCCTAGCAAGACGGTTCTTCGGTGGAATCGAATCTCGAACCAGAAAACCTACGGCTAAGACCCGAGTCTTTATCAACAGGCCACAGCGGCTTGGGGAGAAGGAGAAAGAAATGGGCAAACAAATCTTCCCGAAATAAAAAATGAAAACAGCTAATTTCGACTGAGATGTTCAGGAGGTGATATTGTAATGCAATATGTAAGAACAAAAAATATAAATAACTTTAAGTAGTTATTGAATTACAACGTTATAAAGAAATTTCATTTTCTTTTAAAGAAATAATCTTTCTTTTTTTTTTTTTTTTTTTGCTAACCGAATATTTGATTATCCGAATATCTGTCCGGATTTGAATCAAACCTGATTAACCATATTTGATTCCATTTCCTTTTCACTATATAATGATACAGAATTTTTACAATGTAAGTAATGTAAAAATTTCTTTGATTTCCGATCACGGTCTTTTTTTTTATTATTATTTTGCTAGAGGTGTGTGTGAATTTTGATTTGATATAAGTGACAGAATAAAAGAATTTCTGAATTCTTATGTTGAACACAGACAGACCACGACCGTTTCGCTAAGAAATCGTTTTGCTTGACTTCTTGTAACCTGAATGATAGCATGTGTGACAAAAAGCTATTAAAAATGACGTTTTACGAGAATTAAATAAACCATTTCATAATTTTCGAATGATAAAACTTATGGTTTTTTCTTTTTAATAGCAATAACTCATGGCTAATTAAAATAAAAATAATAAAAATATACACTCTCATATGAAAAATTAATAAAAATTTCAATTTTTTTAGTCAAAATTGAGTTTCTTATACTTTATGACGAATTGAATTTTTTTGACAATTAGAATACGTTCTCTAATAATATACGAAAAGGCGGCAATTTTATTTTATTTTATTGTACCAGAATATACCATATTATATTTTTATTTCAATAAAGTTATTTTCAAAATTTTGTAATTTCAATTTTTTTAAATCAAAATTGTTTGAGTTTCTTACACTTTATGTGGAATTGAAGTTTTTTGACAATTAGAATACGTTGTTGTTGTTGTGTCAAATGGCACTTGTCATGGACAAGCCCGCTGCTGAACCCAGCAGCAGATTTAAGCCGAATGAAGCGTCTCTTGTATTTGAGTAGCGTCAACTAGGGCCAAGAGTACGACTTTGCTACCCACTCATTACATTCGCTTGCACAACCCCTTTTTACAGGGGGGTACATTCACACATCTCACAGATAGCACACAGACGCGCACATCTCACAGATAGCACAGGTAGACGCGCTACCTCTGTGCCAGCAAGCCGGCATTAGAATACGTTCTCTAATAATATGCGAAAAGGCGGCAATTTTATTTTATTTTATCGTAGCAGAATATTTCTTATTATATTTTAATTTCAATAAAGTTATTTTCAAAATTCTGTAATTTCATTTTTTTTATTAAAATCGTTTGAGTTTCTAATACTTTATGACGAATTGAAGTTTTTTGACGATTAGAATACGTTCTCTAATAATATGTGAAAAGGCGTCAATTTTATTTTATTTTATCGTACCAGAATATACCTTATTATATTTTTATTTCAATAAAGTTATTTTCAAAATTTTGTAATTTCAATTTTTTTTAATGAAAATTGTTTGAGCTTCTTAAACTTTATGTCGAATTGAAGTTTTTTGATAATTAAAATACGTTCTGTAATAATATGCGAAAAGGCGGCAATTTTATTTTATTTTATCGTACCAGAATATACTTTATTATATTTTTATTTCAATAAAGTTATTTTCAAAATTCTGTAATTTCAATCTTTTTTATCAAAATTGTTTGAGTTTCTAATACTTTATGTGGAATTGAAGTTTTTTGACAGTTAGAATACATTCTCTAATAATATGCGAAAAGGTGGCAATTTTATTTTATTTTATCATAGCAGAATATTTCTTATTATATTCTAATTTCAATAAAGCTATTTTCAAAATTCTGTAATTTCATTTTTTTAATTAAAATTGTTTTAGTTTCTTATACCGTATGCTTAATAGTGAGTGACATATAACGTTCTAATTTTTTTCCTCCCCTGAAAAAGCTGATATCTCATGCGTTCCATTCGGATTCTAATTAACTGTTAACCGGAACCGGCGGAAAGTTGAAACGAGGAAATCGCACGGAAAATCTTACCCATAAATTACCCAATCATTTATCCGCATCCACCCACCTAAACTGTTTCGTCCTTCGCGCTGTTCTGTCACCTCAGACTGACAAAACGGAGCAATAAATCAAACCTTTTGATGACACAAGAGTCGGTGGACAAAGACCAGTAAATAATGCGGACGCGCACACGGGATGGTTTTATTGATTGATCCAGTTAGGATTCTGGTGAAGCTGGAGTTCGCAGACGATGCATTACCGAGTTTCCGGGTATCTCCTGAGCGGAGAAAATGCGGGAACAAATTCCGGCGATTCGCCGATTGAACGATGCGGACCCGCTTTGGAGAAGCTAAGCTGTAGGAAGGAGTTTTCTTCGAAATTCCGATTCTTTTAATAAGATTTGGAATAACTCCTGGAATTAAGATGCATAAAAAATGTATATAATTATTAAAGTTTGCAGAAAGGAGATTAAGGGTTTTATTTTATTTATTTACTTCCTAGAACAAGGTTTCTAAAACTTTCTCAACAAGGCAGAACTTTTTGAATGTCATAAATATTGAAAAGTCAAAGAAATTGATTAGAAATAAGAGAAAAAAAATTAGACATAAAAATATGTTATGATTGAAAAGATAATTTTTCTAACTCTTTCACTCAGAAAAGTTATTCGATGCAAAATTATTCACCTAACATAAGGGTTTGTTTATTGTTGCGAAAATATATAATACATATACATCATAAAATATATACTGTACATAAACACAATTATATATAAATATATATAATTAGCAGTATCCGCATGGCGTTGCCCATAGTTTAGCATCCAAGAAAAAAAATACACCATGGACATGTTATGCAACATCAAATACACATAAAAATATATTTAGAAATTATTAAAAATAGGTACAAAGCAATTTTTTAGACCACACATTCAGAAATATTTCGAATGTTAAAACGGTTAAAAATTTGATATGGTCGAAGACAAAACACAGGCGATCATTTCGTTCCACGGAAGATTCATTCTGTCTTTACAATTCAGTTGCAGTGCGATTTAAAGAAAGACGATTATTTCACTCTTCAAAAGACGCTCCTTCCCTAAGTGTGGGCATTATTTCTCTGATATTCACTCACCGAACATTTCTTTCCTCTTCCGGCCAAGGTTGAATTTCCTTCTTTTTTTAGGGGACATAGTGAACTATGAATCGCTGTACAAAAACAAAGAAATGTATCGCATATGCATACCGCAGTTCTTGCAATTTGCAAATGCGCAGTTTGAAGTTTTCGGGTATGCACGGATAAGTGCAAAGTTAAAATCGCAAATATAAAACTCTTTTTTTTTTTAATTTTGATATGACTTTAATGCACTAAAACCTTCCTCAACAAATGCTCTACGAAATAATATAAAATATCTTCAAAATTTGTTAAATATTCCTCGAGTTTATGTGGTTCAAATATAAGGGTGCTTTCAAGAGACTTCATTGTATACTATATATAGATTGTTTCAAGCTGAATTTTCCAGAAAAATTTATTTATTTATTCATTCGCCTTCCATTGGTATTTTTAACAATCAAAATTATAAAATAAATAAATGAAACTTCAAAATGATGCGCCGCCTTGTATGGTGACCTGACAAGTTGTACGTTATGATATATTGAAAGTATCACGAGTATATTCGTGCTGGCAATGGGTAACACCCGACCAACCACGAGTATTGGCAGCGAATGAGTTAAGGTTTACGGAAAATCAAAGTACATCTATCAAAAAGATTTGAACGGAAAAGGTCGAATGCCTCTGACCTTGAGCACAAAACTAGAGCAACAACTTCCACAGGACGGTTTTAACGACCTTTGAAATAAAGCATTAGCAGTAGAGTCAGCAGTTTATTTCCAACCAGGCAGCTGCCTACGGTCACTAAACTCAGAGGGGACCGCCAGTTAGCCAATTAAAAGGGTTTATCTTTTCTTAATTGCCAAATAAATAACTCAAATTCAAATTATTGTTCAAATTCCCTATATATTTCCTGTATATTCATATTATTAATAGAATATTTGCAAATACTTGCGTTTTCTTCAATAATATAGCTTGAAAACCTGAATGGCGGTAAGTTTGGAATCATAATAAGTAAACAAATATGTTTTCGCAAAGTTAATAAAGGGAAATCCGCGGGAGTGGTTTCCCCAAAACTTCCCCACATACTCTCAAATGCAAGAACAATTTGTATTTTAGCTGGAGTTTTCTCAAAAGATTGAAATCCAAATTTGATACAAAACTACAATTGTAGTCACAAAATTAAATACCAAATTTAATACATTTAAATAATTTAGTTTTTGAGCTATCATGTTTGCATGTTTTTGGAAGAACAGACCGACAGATGGCAACCCCCTTGTTGGATCTGGTTCAAAATTTAGTCTGCACTAAACTGGTTTACTGAATTGCATTCATTCCAACTTTCTTTGCTTTGTAGCAATTGTATTAGCTTATTTCCGAACAAACAAATAAACTTCTGAATGGATTTAGATCAAAATCTGATTTTTAAAAAATCAACAAATTTTGTGTAAAGATCAAATTTTAGCCACCTAGCTCAAAACTTTTTAGAGTTATCTTTGTCGAATATAGCTAGACAGACAGACATAATGATAAAAATGTTTGTTTCGAGCTTCGGGGGGGGGGGGGGGGCAGATTCGTCAAAAATTTGAGCCCGAAATTTTTGACGATTAAATTTTTTTTAAGTTTAATAAAAAAAAAAAAAAAAAAAAAAAAAAAAAAAAAAAAAAACCATCTAGAATAAACCATTAATATATCAAAATCTGCCGAAATGTGAATCTAAATGAATCATCATAGAAAGAAGGATCTAATAATGCACACTGCCTTGGGTCACAAAGTACCTAAATCCACCCCTGTTTCGTATTTAATAGAAACATTATACTCTCTGAAGAGCATTCTTTCTGTGATATTACAATCAAATGACAAACATCACTGCGCGTGGCATTAAGCACCTAACAACTCATTGTCTCATGTTGGTGAATGAAGTCATGCTCGCTCTCCTCCAATGAGATGCACAATAGATTCCAAAAATAAATGGGCGCGGCTCCTTTGAAGTGCATCACGTGCGCATAAACTGATTCAATTGTGCCAGTTTTTTTAAAACATTTATTTTGTAAGCAATGACAGTAAAAACAATTAATTACTATTTGTCGGAGATTTATCTTCTAGTTCGTTTATTTTTTACGTTGAGGAGTCAGGACAAAAATAGTGTACTACTGTACAATCTCACTATTTACTTTCTGTGTAGCAATTTTTATAAAAGAAATCACTCAAAATTTACAGCATACTTTTCCAAAACCAAATAAAATTTATTCAAAAAATTTTTATTTAACAAGTGGGAGTGTTCTAAAGAAACATTGCTCGCATAATCTCAAATAGATTTGTCAATCCCTAATCCACCTTGCTTGGTACCGGTACACAATATTCACGAAATATTAATCTTTGGAGTAAATTTAGCATTTTTACTAAATCTACCGTGTTTGCCTTGGCGAGTCATTTGGCGACTAATCCTTGGCGTGAGGTTAACAGAATCCGGAAATTGAATTTGTGCTTTGGGTAAACTTTTCTTATTCGACTGAAACAATGATTTGACACAAAACTGCACTTGTATTCACAAATCCCAAAACAAATTTGATACATTTTATTTCTTTTTTTTTAGGTATCGCATTCACATGTTTCTGAAACCACCCACCGAAATAAAGTCAATTTTTTGTTGGTTTAGGCTCAAATTTTGACAGATGCCTCGCTATACTACAGATGTTAAATCTCTGCACTGGATCTGAACCAATTTTCCTCAAATTTGTTGTAAAGGCCGTATACCAAATTTCAGTCATCTAGCTGAAAGCGTTTTTGAGTTATCTTTGTCATAGAAAGATGGACATTTTTCTTAAATGTGTTTTTCGAGCTCAGAGAGGTCTAAAAAGTGAAGATTCATCAAAATATCGAGTTCCAATTCTTTGAAGATTACTATACTTTCTTTAGACTACGCATATAGGGTTTATATGAAAACCGACTTTTTGAAAACCCGGTTTTCGAATTTTTGTCAAAAAAAGGAAACATTATTTAACTTAAATTATATTTTAATTTTTTTTTAAAAAAACGACATCAATGCCAAAGCCAAAGTCAAGAAATAAAAAAAAAAATTAAGGATTATATATACATATTATTGACACAAAATAAAGAAAACAAAAACTAAAATTTCAAATAATATTTATATTATTTTCACTAACTTTAATTTCTTCTAAGAAATAGGAATTAAAAAATATCCATGGAATGGTGGCTAAGACTTGTTCTTATTTTGGACACAATATTGCCTGAAACTGAAAATACTCTTTCCCTAATTATTGAGCTTGGTTTTATAGTTTTCGTGGCATCAAATAACAACTTTGAGTTTTTTGTTCTTTTATTAGTTGCCTCAAGTAATGAAAATTCAGCTTTCAATGTCTTTGGATTTACAAATTTTTTTCTTCAGGGTTTTCGAGAAATTTATTTAACCGATTTTTTCATAGCTTCTTTTAAAAAAGCATTACGCTGACGAGTAGGTTCTTCCAATTGCTCTTTTTCAGAACCGATTTCCGCATAAAAATTTTGAAATATTCTACACAAACAATATTTTTCCTCCAATGAGTTGACATAATTAATCTTTTCTCAGTTACGTAAACTATTTATTAAAAACGGAAAACATTAAAAATGAAAGTGAAGGAGAAAAAAGAGAGAGAAGTACCGTTAAGCCTTATACTGTCAAAACGGAAAAACAGAATTCAAATAAATTAAACAAAACAAATGGACAGCAATAAGGGGAGGGGGGACAAAATGCGAGCACTGGAAAGAATATTTTTTAACAATCTTTTTTTTATTTTTTGCTAAGCACATTCAGAATATTTAAAAATGAATAAAATATCAATATTTCACACTCCTGTTTTTTTGTATCCTACACTAAAACTCCAAGGTTGGGGGACGGAAATATGCCAAACTACGCATGTTGTAAAATACAACCCACGCAAATCAAATCGTTAAGTTTACATTTTTCCGCTCTCCGTATCGTTTTTTTCCGGCGTAGATTCTAGAATCCCGCATGACATCACAGATCATCTGTTCTCATCACGTCACAGAATACGGGGGAGTTGTGACGTACCATATAAATTGGTGTCGTCACAGCCTACGTCGTCATCACGTGGGCTGCAACGTCACGAACCAGGATTCCGAAAAATCGAAATGTTTGGAGTGTGGCATACGACGTCATTTCACTGGGACATTTTTTTTTTAATTTGTTAAATGTTTCTACATGATGCTTTTGTTTCACGTGGGGTAGATTCTCTATTTGTCGTCAAACAGCCAATTACGTCTTAGCAAGCTATCCCCTGCAGCGAAAAGTGTTTTGTGTGTTCCATAGGACAAACAACTGTCTATTTTTAGATATGGCAACAACATACATCAGACGATAATTTAGTACTTTAGAACATTCACTTTATCAAAATAGCATGAGTAAAGGCTATAAATTCATTTAACAATTATTGATTAAGACGGGTAAAATGCTTTTAAATTTTATTATTAGTTTTATTTTCTAATTATAATAATTTAGGAGATCATCAATTTTATAACAATTCTATCAATGAAAAAATAAACTGTTTAATTACATAAATGCTCTAAATAAAATGGGTAGTAAAAGTATTATCCAATTTCCAATTATTAATGAATTATTAAAAATAAAATAAAAATAAGAATTTAAACGCAGCACTAAATAATTATGAATGAAGGCAACAGAAATCTCAGAGAGAGACAACTGATATTGATTTTAATCTTTTTCCATTTTTGTAACAAATGTAACATTTTTTTTTCAACATTTTACGTCAAGAATGTAATACAAGTATTCTTTTTTTTTAAATAAAAAAGTGGGTTGGGCAAGATAATTTTATTAGATAGAATAATATGCATTAACTAGATTTTTGAACAAAATGCATTACTTATGCTTGTTTTTCTTTTTGATTTCTTTCTATATAAATTTTTTGTTTTAAAAATTAATTATCAAATATTATATATCAACAACATTTAGGCTTTTTTTTCATTCCGTAAATTATTTTTACTTCAAATTTATTGAAAAAAAATTCTAGAAATCTACATGCGACATATAATTTTTAATTCAATAATTTTATAGAATTCTGTATAGCATAACAATACCTGTAAACATCCGCTAGAAAATGTATGCCTGTGTTTAATACTCTAACCGTTAAATATGGAAGACATTGGGAAATAATATCATAGCGCAGCGGTATAAAACTTGTTGGAATTGTACATGCGCAGTTATGCTTAACACGTGACTATGTGGCAGATTTTCACAACCACAAGATTTCGCATGTATTAGACTAGATGGATCAAATACTTAAATATTTTGTTCGTGATACTTATTAAAGTACATTTAATTAGCAAAATACTATTAAATTAAGTAAAATAACAGAAAAGGCTCTAAAATGTTTGAGTAAATAGATTTAAAAAAAGGGGGGACTATTCTCTTCCCCTTTATCATGTCAGAACATGATGTTGTTTTTGAGATGAGGTTTATAGTGTCAACAAAAATCCGTTGGCGAAAAATTGAAATTTTATTATCTGCTCGAGGATCTCAAAAAATCAGCTTTTAATAACGCGTTGCTATTGCATTTACAAAAGCTCTGATTAAAAAAATTAAGTTAATGACTACAGCAAATAAAACCTAGAAAAATGTCATTTTGAGCCCGCGATTATAAGAAATGAAATAAATAGGAAACGTGATATTTTTTTAAACAATCAATGCGAGACAAAAAAAAATTGGATCATTTGCAATACTAAAGTGACTCATTCAATGAAACCATTAAAATGAATAAAAATGTAATTTAACTTGCACAGGCACGCGGTGCTTGGCCGTTCAAGAAATAGTGTTATGGCATGATACACTGAAATATGCATAGCAGATTTCTTTTAATCTTTTTATATTTAAGGCAATAAAAAAGTGAAAGCAATGAACGGAATCTGTATTACACTTTTGTTTGGAAATAGGACATAGGTCATTAAAGCCATTTGACCACAATTCGAAATTTTAAAATAGATCGCCACTAATTATTTGTCTTTAGAACGAGCCATTGACATTATAAAAAATTACTTAGAATTGCTTAAACTTAAAATATTTTACAAAATTAATTTTACTGCATTGTTTTAAATTTGGGAAAAATCTCATAATTGATTAAATCCGAAAGTATATCGATTTCGATTTGTCGCCTTTATTCCCTTATTTGGCCGAGTGCCTAGATCATCCTGCCTAGGTGAATCTAGACGTACTAAAATCGATACAAGTGACAAAAGCAGAGACTATTTTAAGAAATTAAAAATAGGATCCAAAGCTTATTTTAGTGCAAGTTGATATAAAAAATACAATATGAATTGATCACGGCAATCATAATAATTTTTTATTTGTTATTCAATAAAAATCGAATTGTTATTTATATTTTTTTGAAAATCTAAGATAAAATAAACCAATCTTCAGGATTTTAAACGTTATAAAATTCCTAATTCCTATAAAACATAAAGACAAAAAAATTGTAATTAATTATACAATATTTTTATTAATTCGTAACTAGCTTAAAATATTAATTTAAATGACTATATAAAATGATATAATTTTAAAAAACTATAAAATAAACGATAAATAGTATACAATATGTGACATATACCTTTGGTAGTTATAGATCTGTATTTGTTTCGTTTATAGAACCACAACACACTGCCATACATACAGACAGTCACGGTTTTTCATTTGTTTTAAAAGACAAGCTCAGTTTCTGATTAAAGATAAAATGCGGATTTATAATACAAACGTCCATCTACATCTGTAATGTTGGCCAGAGTTTTAAAATATTCTAGCCTCATCTATCTGTGTCATTATCTTACGAGCAAATATCCATTTTGGGGGGAAGGGATCAAAAACTTATAGCCGATTTTTCCCCCCTTTTGAGCGTGTGTGTGCTTAAAGCGACTAGACCAAAGCAACCAAATTAAATGGGATCGTTAACCTTTTTTGTACATTATTTTATGCCGGATTATAGTAAAGATCTATGAGCTGAGGTTTGCAATTTTTATCATTTTATTTTTATGCTTATTCATTATATTGTCAACTTTGGATTTTTGGAGTAATTGAAATTAATGACAGTTTTTTCTTCAAAACTTTTTTTTTAATTTTATGTTCGAAATTTTTTGTCGTTTATAGATTTTATCTGTTTCAATCCGTTCTTAATTATTAAATTTGATTTGAGTGTTCATGAAATTTTTTAGTTCATAACCTTCCGACGTTTATTGTTAATTTTTTATACTACTATATATTTACATCTAAAACACGTTAAAATCATTATTTTTATTTTTATTTTTTCAAACACTCAGTAAATGTGTATGAAATTTTTGTTTTATTTTTATATCACTGATTAAGCAGTGATCAACCATAATCCGAGAAAATGTTAACATGATAAAGCCATATCTATACGTGCTCATTTTCTAGTTAATAAATAGTCGTACATCAAGTAATGTATTGTAACATCCAATTAGAAATATACAAAAATAAACAAATAAATGAAAAAAGGTTACAATAGAATTTTGTTATTATGATCTGTATCATTCTGAAACAGATTACTTCACATGATATTATGAATCCATTAAGAGTAGAGCTGGGCCTACCACACACAACACTTCGCTCGCTTCTTCTATTTTATTTCGAGTCCATGGAATCTGGCAACTGCAACCCACCCCCTCCCGACGCCATTATCACACAATAAACATAATTGGAAATATCAATCTAACAACAGGGCCGATGTAATCCGTCTAGGGACCCTTAGATAATTAAAGTTGGGGAATTCCTTTTCTCCTTCCTAACTTTCATAACCAAATACTCATTTTATAGATATTAATTTTAAATTTTAATTTTAAAAAATTAACAACATTTTAAATAATAAATTAAAAATAATAAAAATTCCAGGTCACTGTCAAAAAAGTTCTAACCTATTAAAAAAATAAAAACAAAAATTTTAAACATTTTTTTACGAAATTGCAAAAAAACAGATAAAACTTTTTTTAAAGTAGTCTAAAAGTTATTGAAATAAAAAAAAAATCTTAATATCTAAGGGTAATTCATAACATTTTCAAATATAAAACTATGCATCTAGTCAGAATTATAAAACAAGTAATATAAAATATGCAAAAGGTAATGAATCCATAATGTTGTTATAACACAATTCAAAAATTTGAACGACATATGTATTTATTTAACGAATGTAATAACTTTGTTAATTTGTTTTCCCTGAAAATATAGGGAAACTTTTACCCAATGATTTCATAATATGAGATTCTTACAGAGATTTCTTTACAGCTATTAATATAAAAGAAAGGGAACTATAGGTATATTTTAAAGGAATTTGATTAGCTGGACAGATTTTTGTCCCTTCACTCGAAGTCAGAGAATTTGCCGATTTCAGCAACTTTATAGGGCTCGTGTAACATTAATTAAATGAAAAAAGAAGATGTAATTGGATCTGGAAAAAAGAGAGCATTTTAGAACGAAATTAATATGAGTCAAATAAAGATAAAAATTCGGATTTAATTTAAGATTTAAAAATATCGTTATACGCAGGCGCACACACACATGTATACACAAAATGGCACAAAATAAAATGAGGAAAAGCCAATGAACATTGTATCCCTGTTGATATATACTATGAGATTTTAATAGGGACTTCCGACACGTGTCAATCACATGCAAGATAATCAAAGGGATCTTTTTAAAAGAATGCGCTTACTTGCACAGTATTTTATTCCTTCACTCGGAGCGTGGGAACCACTGACTAAAGCATTTTCAAGGAGCTTTTGTTGCGTTAGTAAAGGGATAAAAAAGCTTAAAACTGCGGGATAATTTCAAAGACATCTAAGATTCCCTTTATAAAATTGACACGTAAAAAAAAACCTAAAAAATCTCTTAATGAAGAGAAAAATGTGTCATAATTTGCTCTTGTTTCGCGACGTCATAGATTTTCCAATTATACAAATCATGTCCTCCCTCAGAAAATAAATTTAAATTAATTTCAAACCTGCTTCTGAAAAATTATCTTATGTATATATATATGTGTGTGAGTGTGAGTGTGTGTGCATATTATATTTATATATGTACATATGCATATAGCAACTTGGGACTCTCTAGGTAGTTTACTTTGCCTATGTACTGATCCTATCCTGTCTAGCATTAACTATTTATAGGATTATATATGTTCTGATTTCAATTACTGATGTCCGTGCTAATGATCGGGGCTCATAATGTCCGTAATTATAGAGGCGAATGCAGCGAGAGGGAAAATTAGATGCATTCGAAAACGCCATTTCGGAACGTCCAAACTCATTGCTTACACGCATTGTAAAAGATATTTTGTAAAACGATTTTTTTCAACAATGGAAACCATCCATTTGGATAATTGAAAAATCCATTTGGAATTAAGAACATTGTTCAGCTGCTGGATTTTATAGCGAAATTCATTCTAATTTGTTCAAAATTATAAGAATAAAAATAAACCGATAAGAATATTCCTAAATTATAGTAGCTCATTCGAAAA
>JAOUZG010019355.1:768429-794604 GCA_026289955.1 Argiope argentata | reverse complement strand
CTCGTATATTTCAACTTGGTGATACACCATCATTTATTATTTTTCATATATATATAAAGTACTTTGAGCATGACAACCTATATGATCACAGCAGTAGTAAATCAACAATATTGAGTATAAAATTCCATAATTACAACGCCTAAAATTTCTTTATTGCCGCATACCTAACGAAATAGAAAACCTATATCTCCGACAAAATCTGCATTTGCATACCTCTTATAAGTGTTTTAATCTTATTTTGAGTTTTAAACATATCTATAAACAAGCACATTGTATTCCAACATATCTATAAACCTTTTTATATTATATATAGAATGGTATCTAACATTTAAGAAAAGTTAACTATTAAGAAGTCACCTTCAATAAGCATAAAAATAATACCCAGATCTCTCCTCTTTCCTGCAGTAATTTTTTTAAGGCATCTGAAACTGGAAAGATGAGATCTTCAATTGTTTGAAAATATCATTTAACCATGAAAACACAGAAAACTAACAAAAAAAAAAAACCTATAATAGATAAAAATGCAGGCAAGAACCAACTTTAAAAAAAAGAAATATGTATCAGACAATGATATATTTTATATTAATCAGTAAATCAACATTTTCAAACAAATATTTTTATCAGAACAATTTTAATTCTTCTAGTGAATTTTGCATTAATGAAAAGATCAAAATGATTCTCAAAAGGAACAGAATGCATCAATAAACTATTAAAATTAGGGAAGAAACAAAAATACTATTCTAAAGAATCATAATTGAAAGAGATTTTATTGTAAAATTATAAGTGAAAAAATACATAAACTGGCCTAACCTACATATGATTAAATATCAAGATATTTTCAAATAGTACAAATTTAAAGTATTTGCATCAAAATGTACAAAAATAGTGATTTTTACAAATAATTTACATATTGCTTCTATTTGTTTATAATCAATGTTTTTAACAGAGTGAAAAGTGATTTCAGATGGAGAAGGGAAAATATCTTTACATCATTTTGGAGTTTTTTCTTTTCTTCTTCTAATATCCATGTCATCAGCAACATCTTCTTTAATAACATCTTCACCTTCATATTCCCCATCGCTTTCATGCTAGAGAGAATAAAAATTAAAGTAATCTTATTAAACATTAAAAGAAACAAAAAAAAAAAAACTATTGAAATATAGGTAATAAACTTTCTTCCTTATAAGATATCAATCCAATAAAAGGAAAGCAAATTTTGAAGCCTCAAAAAATTTTAATTTATTTTGTTTCTCATATTTTAAAGTTTTGATGCTCCTTAATTCTGGAATTGATAATTACAATTTAAATTTAGGAATAATAAATTTAATTTAAGCAGTTAAAATAGCATTCACAAATTTATTTTAAAAAATGCACATACACACAAATGAGATGCTGGATTCTAAATAATTTGTCTCTAAAATTTCCTCTTTTTTTTAAATATGGTTCTAATAGCATTCTATACTACAACCTTTTTTTCATTATTACCAATAATTTTTAATATTACCAATAAGAAAAAAACTCTTCATGTAAAAGATCAAACTACATGATGCACTTGTAGTTTGCACTTGATAGAAAACAAAGTAACCTTACTTAAAAGAGTGTGATTTTTTTTTTTTTTCATTTAGTAACTAATTTTCCTTACCAGATACTCTTAATTCAACACATATTTGAAAAACAGGTTCAATTTAAATTATTGATATCGATATTTTAACTTACTTTCTTGCTATGCTGGGCATCTGAATTTTCATTCCTGGGTACTGGCTGATAACCAATTCTTGAAGGACAAAAGAAATCAATGATACAAACCACGAGCTAAAAAGAAGAAATCCAAGTTAATAAAATCTTAATTCTTAACCCACCTCTAATAACTTTTTTTTTGAATAAATCTTTTAAATTAGATTTACATATACATTACTTTAATACTTTAATTGGATTTACATAAACATGAAACACAGAAAAGAAAATTTTACAACCAGGAAAAGAAACCCATTAAAAAAAACTGAATTTTAAAATCTTTCTAAAATTTAGTAAACATATTGTTTTGTTAGGAGTTTTAAATGGTTATTATACTTGAAATAAAAATTACCCTGCAAAAGCGATTTAAAAAATGAAATTGAATGACAAGGATGTGAATTTCCTTTGTTGCAAGGGATTCATAGGAAATTTTGAATTGGTACAAACCAACACAAGAAGTTTTTATTCATTAAAACTCCTCTCAATTTTTTTTAGTTGAGTTGTTGAAATTAAATACTTAGTAAAGAATTTATAAATCCAATTAGATAGTTTGAATATATTTACAATGCAATTAGTATTTGATGTCAAAATACAATAATTTTAAATCCTTTCATAAAATATTGTTAGATTTAGTAATCCCACAAAAAAACTACAGAAGTTAAATAATTTACATAGATTAATGGGCTAACTTTGTAAAAATAAATAAACAGAAGGGAAGGAGCTACATGGAAAACATTTTCATGAAACTTAAAAACATTACTAGCATTTCAAAATATTATAAAACAAGTATATTAAACTTGCAAAAACAAAAAGCTTCAATGAGACATAAAAGATGTTTTTAAATAATGAAAATAAATCCTGGTGAAGGATCTCATATTCATAGATTTGTTTACTGCTAAATTAATATTTCACCACAATGTCTATGATACATTAATTTTTTTTTTCATTTTAAATTTTAAATTATGTTTTTGAAATAATTTGCAAATGCTGCAAAACAAATATGCTATAAAAATCCTATTCATTTATACTTTAAAAATCAACCTAGGTTTTGTGTTAAGAAAAACAAGGTACAACACAGAAATAGCATATAGGATATTCGCATTAACTCTATTTGTGAAAACTAATTTCTTTCATTTTTAATATAAGAGGAGTAACAAAATTATTCTGCATTTTTTCTGTTGAATATTGCACTATCTACATTCATCTGCATATATGGTACTATTTAATTACAATAACTGTGATGCTTTTATTTGCTAATGATACTTTTATGAATTGACTCTCTAAGATATAAATTATTTTAACATTTCCTTCTTCAATAACAAAATGTCTTTACTTATATATCCAACAAATAATTTGAGTGAGCAACATTTTTTTTTAAATTTAAGAAATCCTATCAATGATTTAAAAATCCTAATTTTAAGAATAGTTATGTATTTTTTTAAAAAATTTATCTCAGTTACTTTGAACAGCTTATATTCTCTAGCTATCACTCTATGAAACACCTGTAAAAGCATTGCCATTCATCTCTAACCTTGACAGCAATGCATAATTATTATGTATGTTTAATAGACTTTAATATTACGATCCTTAAATAGTTGGACTTATAAGGATCGTAATATTAAAGACCTTAAACATTTCAAATAACTATTACATACAGTTATTGTTACACTGAATAATTTATTCTCGTCAATTTCTAATATTTAATTAAAATATTTTATATATTACAAAAAAATGCACTAATTCAAATCTGTACTAAAAAATTAAATTATATGGATGGCAGATGTTTAATCAGTATTTTAAAAATTTATTATTGATACATTGCAATGGAGCGAAGAAAAAAAAGAATTCGAAACTGTTTTCAACATCAGAATTCTAATTAATGAGTAATATTCAATGAACTTTGACATAAACTTGGATAATATATTCATTTAGTTAACAGTGATCAAAACATCAGCTAATCAGAATCTTCAATTGTATAATAATAAATAAGATGCAATTTGTATTGAATTAAAAAAAAATTCTGTAAAATAGCATTAAGAGTTAAAAAATTATTCATGTATAATTAATTTTTGCCTGAATTAATGAGTTCCAGTTTATAAAAGAAAACCATACAAGATATCCAGCTTTGAGAAAAATATCAGAGTTTTAAACTAATTCTTTAAGGATACAATTTTGAGAGTAGCTCCTAAATAGGGAAGTACAAAATTAGGATACCATTTAAATAACAGAAAATCAAGGTCATAAGTTTTCTGTTTATTCTATTTATATGGTAAAATAATTCACCCAGGGCATATAACTGCATCATTCCTGACTTATGTTCTATAATTTATCAACTATTTTAATTCAATAAATTACAAATGTGCATTTTGAAGCATATCTGCAGCTGTTTTTGTTAGCCTAGTGATTATTTTTTTGTTACTTGTAAAACCTCTTCCAATTACCTAAATCTCCCTTCCTTTTTGTCTTGTTTAAGAATACAAAGTAAAATGTACATGATGAAAGATAGAAATTCATGTTCAAAATCAATATTTTTCTGAACAATTTCAAAACTGTTAGAATTTTGTAGCAGACTTTGCTTCACTATTATGAATTTACATTTAAAAGTCAAATTGATTTTTTTATTAAAAAAAGTTAAATTACCAAACCAAGAAGCGCACCAACTAAAATGGTGAGAAGGCCAAAGATAACATAAGACCCCCAAGTTGGTATCCCATAATCTTCCATCATAGTGTTGTGCATACTCCTTAGGAACATGGATAATTTGAAGAATGAAGAGACGGTAGCCATCTGGTAAGATTGTGGGGATTTCCAACTAGGTATTGGATCAATACTCTGCCACTTCTTTTCTTCCACAAAACTAATAAAGGATTCTTTATCCCTAGCTCCTCTGTATTGTCGAAAGACGCCATCTTTAACGCTAAAAATAAATATATATTTTTTAATTTTCATCATTTAAAAAACTCCAATGAATATATATAATTATTACTTCTAAACAGCAAGAAGTAATTCAATTTTTAACTTTGACAGAATACTTTTTCATGAAATACTATAAAATAAATCTCTAGTATATTCAATTATATATATTAAATAAAATTCTACACAATTACTAAATGTATTAGAAGTCAAATAGAAAATATTTAGTTAAAATAATTAAGATTATAGCAAATCTAAAATATTTTGAATTATAACAGCATTCTAATGTTTTTCACATAAATTTTTCTCTTTTCAAAATGTTTTCACACATTCTGTGTTCATAATGTCATATTTCTTTAACTAAAATTAAATTTCAAAAATGTAATGTATGTTCTTTAATGTTATTGATTTTAAGACAAAATTAATTAATGATAACTTTGGTTTTAAGATATTTCAAACATTAAAATTAATGCAACCAAACAACTTTAAAACTATTCAACTATAGTTTAATAACAAAATATTATTGTAAAAAAAATTGTGCTTAAAAGTAGAATAATTTCACACATAATATAAAATATTTGTACATGTTTTCATAAAAGTATTATTTGTTTTCATTTTTAATGTACTCAATAATTACCAAATAGTATGATAGCATAAAACATGACATTTGTAAATTTGAAAATATAACCACAATATTCATATAAAATTCTTTAAATATACCAAATTTTAAATAAGCATATGCTCTAAAGGCACTTTTGACTGTTAAAAAGTAAAATTTATACTTTACTCTTTAACAGTAATGAAAATACAGGTATGCTTTTTAATTATCTAAAAAATTATTATCAATTGTCAGTTCACATACATTCATACGATTAAAAGAGTGAGGAGAAAACTAAAATCTTTCATGATATAGAAAAACGAATAGGGAAACAATTGTAGCAGTGATGACTTTTTAGAATCCTAATATTAGCCAACTTTTATCATGCATGAAGGCACAAGTAGGAAAAAATGAAAAGAAATGATATTCTTTTGAGAATTTAAATTAAAATAAAATTCATAAAATGCTGAAATAAGTCTCTAAAAAAGGGAATATATCTGTAAAACATTCTTAAATTTGAGGAAAAGAAGATTTGAAATCTTTAAAATATCTTCATGATGTTATAGAAAGACTTTTAATCTTCAAAATTTCTTTTTCAGAGCCTTAGCTAGAAACAAGAAGGTAGAAAATAAAGAGTGACTTTTGAATGGAATTTTGATAAAACAACATTAGACATCTTAAGGCAAGGTGGGTGGTGGTGGGCCTTCAATGATATAAAAAGTTGCCCCCCCCCCTTCATTTCAAATTCTATCAAGTGAACGGCATATTAATCTATTTTAAAGCAAGATTACTTGGGAAAATAAAGAAAATAGATGTCAAACAAATAGGCAATAAATTTATATAACAAATATCCTGATTATTTTTTATTCGCTTAATACTAATTAATACAAATAAGCTTAGTACACTTTCCTACTGTAATGATACTAAATACTTTCAAAACCAGATTAGTACAAATTAAAAAAAGGTAAAGAAAACTTCAAATAGTATGGTTAAAAGAAAAAGAAATTTAATGTGAATTACTAGAGCTAAGAAGAACAATATCAATGGTAAAGATATAACTGGAAAGAACAAAACCTTAATATATTAAAAAAATATTTTTTTAAAAATTTGAGAAAAATTATGAAACTAAGCACATAAATATAAGAGAAAAAATTAAAATGGAATAATGAAATAAAATCATATGGGATGCCATCAAAATATCCATTAAACTTCATTAAAGACAAGATTATATAGTTTACTTAAAGATTAAATAAGAATAACAAAATTATTACAAAAAAAAAATATCACTTACTGAAAAATTGTTGGCAATGCAGTTATCATAAAACGGCCACTAAGACCTACAAAATATATCAATTATTTTTTTAAATCAATACACAAAATGTAAAACATTAAATGAATAATTCGTTTTAAAAAATCCAGTCTAACTACCATTTTATGTAAACGATATAAGTGATTCATCAACAAAATATTTTTCAGAACATAAATAGAGTGGCCTAAAACCATACATTTTCATACAATAGTAATACAAACCTTTATAGTTTAGTAGTATTATTTGAAATAAAATGAGTATTTCTTTTAATCTAAAATGTTAGTCTTAAGAATAATTTTATTATATATGATTCAGGGAAGTGAGAGTATGTATAAAAATATATATTTTGTTATTTAATGACCAGTTCATTGACATCATTTGTATAAAATGTTTAAATTGTTGTATATGTCCATTACAAACTGTTTTTGCATTGGAATCCAATCAAAGTGAATTGTGTATGTGTGTGTATATTAAATATATATATATATAGATATATATAGAGAGAGATTCATATACTTGCACAAAAACTATGTTTGCCTTAAATGTTACAGAATTATTGTGTTAATAAAGTAAATATTTTAAGAGTTCACAATTTTTCCCCCCTTGAATTTATCTTTCCATAAAATATGTTTATTTCATTTGCTATAAATATGTGCTGAAGTTTACATATTTCAAGGTTTAGTTTGTGGGAAGAGTTAACTAAACTCTCCAAGTTGACTTTTAGTCAATAAAACAGTATATTGATAAAAACTAAATTTCTCCATGCATGTATAACAAAATTTTGTAAATTTAATTATATATTTAATTTGTGTTAAATAAACTGTTAAAAATATTTTTTATAACAATTTTTTTAAAAAAAGAAAAAAAAAGGTCAAAATTTTGTTTAATTTTCTTGTAATTAATTAAAATTTCAAAACACAAATTACTCTAAGGTTCACAATTCAAAGCATATGTGAGGCAAGTTTTAGAAGTCTAAGTTAAATAGACTTCATCTAGAGAGCCAACACATGCATAGAACATATATTCATTTTTAATATATATAAAGATGATGTCCCAAAAAGGTAAAAAAGCATTAGTAATTCTTAAATAAATTTATATTTCAAATCAAAATGAAGTATAAGGACAAACCTGGACTTGTAGTGACATCGATATTTCCTACTTTTATACCCAGATCTTCACTCCATTCTGCAAATTCTTTCCATAAAGGTTGAAGCTGCTGACATGCTGGACACCATGGAGCAAAACTAAAATTTAATATGTAAATTGAACATTAATTTTTTAAAAATAAAAAATATTTGTTGCTGGAACAGCAATAAGTATTGCTAAATATTGATGCAGATATTCTTTACAAATAAAGTCAAATAACAGAAGGAATAATTTTAAAAAATAAAAAGGAAGGAAGTAATGGTTTATTATATACAATAATCATTTAAAACTATTTAATTCTGTAGTAAGATTAGCATATGGCTACTACTTTTATTAATGGAACAAATAAATAAAATTATATCAGACTAATAAATAGATTACTTAATAATAATAATAGATTACTTGAGAGATCATTTTTTAAACAAATTTCTTGATAATATAAAAAGAAAACTTTTTTATATATATATCCTGTGATAAATGACAAATTTAATCATTGAATAAGTAATTTACATCATGGAAAACATGATTTCCTGTTTCATCTTCCTTAATGAGGTTCCAGGTAAAAGCCTGCAAAATCTCAATGACAGTTATGAATGTTGGTACTAATAGAATAACTTTAGATCTAAACTTGAAGACAATTTGGCCTTAAAATAATATAAAAATATCAAATGCATTAAATTATACAAAAAAGATTTGTAAACTAGAGATCTACAAAAAATATTTCTTAAAAAAATGTGTTTGGTTACAAGATGGACTAGTAATTGGATGGGTATTTATTTCATAATTTGTAAAATGTCAAGAAAAGGCTGACATATTATTGAAATAAGTTGAGTGAGGTATGCTAATGTATTATATGTTCTAAGTCATCCAAATTTTGTGATAAACAATTGTCATGTTGGTTTTATTATTTATTACATTATGATACTTCATATCAAGATAGATTGTTAGAAAACAATGAAATAAAAAAAGATTGAAATGAAATCTGTTGTGCATATTTCAATATATCATGTCAGAACATAATTTCTTGAATAGCCAAGCACACATGCTTGTGCAAGATAAATAATATATATATTTTTCATTTTAATTGTTTTATCGAGTGAATCAATTTCGTATTGCGAACGATCCAAAAAACTTTGTATCGCATTTATTATTTTAAAAAATATCACATTTCCTATTTCATTTCATATAATCACATGCTCAAAATGACAATTTTCTGGGATTTATTTAATGTAGGCATTAACTTATATTTTTAAATCAAAGCTTTTGTAAATGCAATAGCAACACATTATTAAACGCTGATTTTTTTAGAAGCTCGTACAGATAATAAAATTTATTTTTAGCCTATGGATTTTTGTTGAAGCCAAAAAACTCATTCCCAAAACATGTTCTGATATAATAAAAAAAGGATAGGATGGTAATTATATTACATTATTTCACAAATAATGAATCCTCATTTCACTAACCAGAACAACAAAAGAAATTTTGAAATGTTGACAGATTAATATGTGCTGAAATAACTTGGGGTGGATTAAATGTCATTGAAACAGTCTTGAAATACAGAAAGTAATAAAAGGTCTCAAGTGCAGATGTAATGCTTTTCATGAAATATGATAAAGTAGCTAAAAAGCATCATTATAAGAAAAGGAATCAATTGTCAGAGTTAAAAATCAACCATGTATTGGTTGATTTTTAAACAGCCTTTGATGTCCTAGCAGATTAGCTGAGTACATAATGCATGCATGGCTACTGAGCAAAAGGTTCAATAATTTAAATTTGAAAGTTAACATTTAGAAAGTTCCTTAAAAATAAAGGATATTCAATTACAGTCTATAAGTCATTAATGACTAATTATTTATGAACATATCCAACTTAATTTTGTATTTTTAATAAATTATAAAAGAAATGTAAACCTTAGTTATCTACTCTACTTTATTACTTTCCTTTCATCTGCAAATACATTTTTTAAATATGCTGATTAATATAGGATTTCGGATAATTTAAATAAAGTGTGTTTCTTCTTTCCTTTGCTCAACACTTTAACATCAGTAATTCTGCTTTATAAACAAAATTTATTTTTGCATCGATATCTTTATAATCCAACGTAACATACAATTATGATTGCAGACATCAACTAACAAGAAAATAAAAAAAAATTATTTTGAAATATTCATGCATAACAAAACGCACATTTACTCGCTGAAAAAACTGTTAAGACATTTTGTTATGGTAACAATTAAAATTTAGGTGACACTCTTTAATTAATCATTAAAATTAATTTCATAGAACTTTCATTTATAAAAAATTAATATAACTAGAGAGCAACAATCCTTTTCGCAACAGGTAATAGTCATAAGTATTTATTTGTATTTTTAAAATAAATTTTAAGGTGAAATATACAGAAATTCCATGGAAATAAAACGAAAAGATATACAAACAGAAATGGCTCAGTAAATAATTATACTGTATTTAAACTTACAATTCAACCATCCATTCTTCATGCAACATATCAGTCCAATTGTCTTCATTTAAATTTTTTAATTCTCCTTTAGATAAAACAACATGAGGAATGACAGCACAAGCAAGAAGAAAATAACAAAAATAATTTGAGGATAACATGTCTTATTTTGAATAATGAAAAACACAGATAAATCAATCTAAAGATGATACTTAATTTTCCGGCTAATCACAAAATAGTTTTCATTTTTGTTGTTCCATTTTTACGTTGATGCCAAAACTAGTCATGCGAAATTGCTGACGTAATCATTGTCGCATGGGAAATATGATTCGAATCAAAAAATTTGTTTACTTTCTAAATATTTATTAAATCAGTTGTTGTACAAAGGAAATTTAAAATTTTATTTTAAGCGAATGATATTTATTAATGTTTTTATTCAAGCGATTGAAAAACAAATCCGAAAATAATATATTGGTTCTGAATCTGGCATTAATATTTTTCGGCATTTATTTCATCTCAAAATTTTCATTTGACAGTAACGAAAGTATGCTTTAATCCTCATAATTTTAAACTTCTGTTATTAAATACTAACCCTTAACTATGAGTTATCAGTTATATAGAAATACGACTCTTGGGCATACACTTCAAGAATCGTTGGATGAACTTATACAAGTTAGTATTCGTACATAAAATATGGGATATAGGTATAATAAAGAAATTTATATATTATACTAATAATGACTTATCTTTTATTTTCCTTGAGAAGTTATTTGCATTAAAAAGAATATTTAACACCTTCTTTGAATCAAGTTGCTTGTAAGAATTATCATATATATTTTTACTTTTTCAATTCTTGCTTCAAATTCCTTTTAAATCCGTTGAGCATATTTTATTGAATTATGAGATAATTATAGAGTTTAGTAACAATAAAGAAAAATTTATAAGTGCATATGTATGCAAGACTTTTATTTTTTTCCGCTTCACTCAGTAAAATTATAAGCAGATTATGTTATGGCTAATATCTAATTTTGTTTATGTACAGCATGGATAACATTTCTAAATCATTATATATGTTTTCTTTATTCTAATGACTTTTTCAATAAAAGTCGAAATATTTCATATCACTTATAATGATTTTAGGATTGACACAATTTGTTATGCAAATTTTAAAATCGAAATATAATTTAAAAAAAAAATTTTGGAAACATGCAGTTTTGGTCTATCAAAATTAATATAAGATTTTAATATTTAAAAAGATTAGAAAGTACTTTTTTGTTGCTTTGGTTTCTCAACATATCATTAGAATTTTCTCTATCTGAAATATTCTGTTTTTCTCTTTAATATTGAAGCATCTACAATTGGCAAATATATTGAAAAGTAACCTGTAACTATAATCTATCTTCTCTATAGAAGTACAAGTGAAAGATAATATCTAAGTATAGACAAGATTGGAATTTTATCTTGCTTTACCTTTTAGCAGAAAATTATTTAGCTAGATATGAGAAATTCATGGATTTATGCATAAAGTTTTCATTTTTATTACATGTTATCTGTGATAAACATGAATGTTTATTATATGTTATTTTTTGCTAGTGTTTGTGAAAAAAAGTTTACAATTTCAGAAATTTGAACAAATGTAGCATTAAATATTTCTATATATATATATATATATATATATATATATTTCAGTTGTGAAATTTTATTATCTTTTTTTTAACTCATCGGACTAATCAAAAACAATTTATTAGTTAGTAAGATTGAAAATATCTACTGTTGAACTGGAAGGAATAAAATATAGAGATTTAGGCATTTAGAAATAAATTCGCACATTTTGCCTCAATTTTCTGAATGGCAATAATCATGCATAATTAATTTCTAGGGATGAAAAGGGACTTAATTTTTCAAAGTGATTTGTTTTTAAAAATTAATACAGCAATAATTTTACTTTTATATATTTAAAATAATATAAATGTATTGCACTTATTTGCTTACTATGTGTTTAGAAAGACATGTCAAGAAAAAAGGTTGTAAAAAATACAGCTTTCTCCACCAGTGAGTAGTTGTTGGCTTTTATTGTATATTTGGCAGTCATATTGCTATTTCTTTTTAGTAGGAATCAGTAAATTTGTTTCATATTTGATTTTATATTCCTTTATATGAAAAAAAAAATCAATGAATGTTTTTTTTTTTTTTTTTTTTTTTTTTTTTTACTATAGATTAGCATAACTCTTCACAAGTTAAAAATGTTTTTCTATATAGATTTTTTTTGTTTTGAAAATTCAGGATTCTGTTTTTTATTCTAGATTATTGTTTTATGTAATTAATGTTTCAAACTTTAATTTGAAATAATTAAAATTTAATCTTAAAATGTAAGATGCTTTAAAATACTATCATTAGTAAACCTTTTTTTAAAATTTGTATTATATAAAAAGAATGAAATATTATGTGGAAAGAATTTAACTTTTGCAAATGCTCTGTTGGATTTTATAATTGATATTTCAAACAATTTAAGTACAATTCATTGAAAATAATCAACTTTTAAGTTCTTCAAATATTTTCTTGATTTTGATTCTACGTATTCTCTGCATCCTTATTAAATTCAAACTTTCACAGTGATTCATTTAATATTTATAGAAATTCACCGGGGTTTTGATATTTTTAGAATATTATGTATTTGCTGACTGTAAAACGCCAATTCTTTGCTCTAGCCATTTTGTGCCAAAGTAACATTATTACCCTGAGGCGCTAGTTATTCTCTCAGTTAACCACCATCTGAAAAGAAAACAAGCTGGATTACCTGCTCTAGTGTAAATAAAGAAACGAAATATTTCTTGCATTCTGTTGCCAATTGTGTTATAATTTCAGTAGAATTAATTTTCAATTCTTAATCTTCTGTATCCACATAAATTTTTCTGACTTCAGATACTGCTGGACCTGAATAAAGAAAAACAATACCCAAAGGAGAACACAATTCATTATCATTTATTGTTAAATGCTCAAAATTTACACCAACTTCTGGTTTTTCAGTAATGTCTACAGAGACCAGTAGGTTTTTACAGTAACTTTAAATTTGGTTACAAAAGTCTGCAAACTTGACTTGTTTGCGGTATAATTGTGTTGGTGCCTTTATGGTTCCAAGTCCATATGCACTGAACAGTCTGTAACACATTGTTGTATCACTGGTCCATGGATCTTCATGTGAGGCTTAATCAGCAATTCATCGTACATCTGGTTTATAGTGTTTTTGCAGTCAGGATGCCATGTATAGGTGAAATTTCTCATTTTTTGCTATCGAAAGTTTCTTGATTGGCCTTTCAGTTCAAGTGTATGTGGATCTTTTTCTCTTGTGGCCTTTTCAGCATAGAAATTGAGGTCTTTGCATGTATTAAGGGGGTGCTGAGTATTGAAATCTTTCCACTGAACTTTGAAGGTTCTCCTTCTATTGTCATGTCCGGTTGCATGTAGTAGGCTCCGCCAACTTGTTGTAAGGTAATTGCAATTCTTTTCAGCATTTTATATTTATACATATTGAAGAGGTTTCTCGTCATTTTGATTGACATATGAGCTTCTACCACATTAGGCATTCTTTAGCATAACCGTCATCTTTTGATCTAAGTAGAGTGTCCCAAACTGTGCTGATCTTTTCATTTAAAGTGTTGTATAGTGTAATTACATTACAGCACATCTTGATCCTTTTCTTGTCTAGTTTTCTCATCATTGCTCTTCTTTTCCTTCTATAATAGTTCAAGAAGGTCCATCGTGTCCTCGTCTTCGATCTGTACTTACAGAATCTAGGTCTGGCATCCTTCCTCCTGTGAAAACAGTATCTCCTCCTCAGTACCATGGTTGTTTAAAAAAACAATTCAGGGAAGGCCAAGAGAAATTACTTATTTGGATGGCTGGGAAACGACTCCTGGCCATGGTTAGTGAAGGCAAAGACTGGAAACAGTGGCAAGTGTACCCTGAAGGTCCTGGCTTACTGCGATCCGGTTGTCTAGTCAGTTGCACAACATGCACTGATTTTTGATTTTGTGGCATCTCTGAAGAAACCTCGGTTTCCAGAGGGTGCTCCAATCTCTAAATAATAAAGTACTTCCTTATTTGTGCACCTGTTACTTCCAGTTTCAATGACAGTATGACTCATTGGAAGACTTACTTTCTTTATCTCTTATATATTTTCTCTGTCTCATAGAAGCTTATACAGCTATAAATATTGTGTACCAAATTTTATTAAAGATATTCATTAGTACTTGAACTATCTTCACATTACCCATTAGCAAAACCTCTTCTCCACTAAATTTGAATATTGCTTCTATACTAACAGCACCAATATTCATCATTAAGATTTGTTGGTGAAAATTATTGTTAAGATTTGATAGATTTTTGTCTAGAGCCTTGTTAACAGATAAATATCGTCATTTCTTTAAAGAAAACATTTTCAACTTATAAAATTTGTTAATAAAAGCTTGAAACATATTGCATTATGTATATCATCATACTATTTGCTCTTCTTTCTTTCATGTATTTGAATTAAAAGTATGTAATATTTATGATTTTTGGATCTTCTATTTCTTTTAAACATTAGAGCTGTGAAACTTACATATATGAAAATAACCAAGTTTCTCTTTCAAATATAAAAAAAAATTCCTTACTATCCTCAGAAATTTAATGTAAACTTTCATTTTTGATAAGTTTTATACAAAATTTATTTTGATTATTATTGAGCTGGTTTTCACTAGCAAATGGATTCATCATTTTCCCCCTTGCAAACAATGCACAGGAATTATTAAATTTAATCAACTAAATAAATAGATACTTGCTTACTAGACCGTTTATCTGTATCGCCGAATTTGAAAGTGTTGCCAACGAGTTGCTAAACCGTCATTTAAAAAATTGTTTGCACCTTCACTGTCGTCTACCATTTTGCTGGCTTCGATGGCAGGGTGGTTTATCGCCAAATTTGAATCTATTGCCAATGAGTTTATAAACCGTTGACATCAATAGTCTAATATTTAAGTACCAATAAATATTCAAGGGTGGAGAATTTTATCTTTATAATCATGATACTTTGCTTGAATAGATTACTCGTAACTTTACTCATTTATTTTATAGTGAAAACTGAAGAAATTTTGGCACAAGAAAGTTTTTTTTTTTAACTAAGCTCTGCAAATTTAACCACTTTTTACTTGTTTTATGAAGTGAAATATGCTGTGAGGAAATTATCTGTTATATAAAAATAGGTTATAGTTAATAAATAAAACTCATTGATCAAAAAGCACATATATGTTTTTGATTTCTTTTTCTCTTTTTTTCCTATCTATTTTTATTATTGATATTTAAATTGTATTATATCATTAAATTGTAACAACAATTGAAATGACACTAAAATTATGCCTGAAAATTCTTTCCAGTGTGGACAGATAACTCATCAGCTTGCTCTCAAGGTGCTGTTGCAGTTTGATAAAGTAATTAACACAGCCTTGTCTCAAAAAGTTAAATCAAGACTTACTTTCAAGGTAATATATTTAGCTATTTAATGAAGTATCATACTTTAATCTTTATTTTATATGTACACTGAGGGGTAATTGTTTACATTGTAAATATTTCTTTTGTTAAATGTTCATGTTAAATTTTTTTAAAAATATTAATCGTATTTCTACTTTAAATATTTAAATTGATACTAAATGAATTTTTTAAAAATTCAACTACTAAAATATCTGTAATCATCAAAGTTTATTAGTAATAAAATAACATTTTATAATATAATGCTTTACATTATATAAAATTTTATATATTATCAGTAAACTACCATCATCATGCTTGATAAAGAATTGTCAGTCAAAATGCTTTATAAGGCAATTGAATGTAAAATTATCAGATTTAGCGTGTAATTACATCTCAAATAATAAATGTCAACTATGTTTTTTTTTTTCTTCTGGAAATCATTTGAAATTTAATATTTTTCCTCTCTTAATTAAATTGTGCAAAACTAATGTTCATGACAACTTAAAATTCAAAATCTAACTTTTTAGTGAGGCCTATTCCATTCTATTTTTTTTTTCTCTTTTTAGTTAATTATTTTTTAAAAATATGTGAAATATATTTTTCTATAATGGTTCCTATTGTTTTGGTTATTTCATTTATAAACATATATTTTTAACAAACTAATATTTTGTGTGAACTGTTTTACCTCTATGTAGTTAAGAGTTAAATGTAAAAATAATAGATTATTCATGTCTAAAGTAATATGTTATGTGTTTTCACTAATGTATTTTTTTTTTTTTAGTTTAGTGTTTTTAAGCCTTGAAAATAATAGTAATCCATTAAATCCTGAATTGATGGACCTCAAATAAAGCAGAATGAAATTAATATGATAAATACATTAACATATAACAGGAAGCAGTTGAACCGTTAGGTTATTTTACATCTTTCTACTTTGGCATTCGCTTATGAATTGACTAGATATTTTTACAAGAACTACTGTTGGTACTTTTACCACAATCATTGCCATTATAAAACTCGTTACATTTACTAACTGTTGGGTAAACTAGAATTATTGATTACATAAAATTTCAATTGAATCTTTTGTAAATAGCTTAGTTTAATTGACTTCCTCAACAAAGTATTTTGTGTTTGGTAAATGTAGTGTTATTAAAGAGGAAATAATCAAAATGATTAACTGTTAAGAATAGTATTAAGAAAGAAATGTTGACAAGAAAGTTAGAACCAATTGATGTGCATGTTAAATAAATTTGATAATGTTACATTTAATAATATTCCTGTGTTCTTCAGAAGTGTATGTAAAATATTTAATGAATTCACCAGTCTTTTACTCATTATTTGATATTGAGGTAGTATTGAATCTTTTGAGGATTACCTTGAAGAGCATAATAAGTGAAATACCTCAGATTAACAGCTTTATTTTATCAGGTTTGTGGTTACTAAGGCATTGAACCTGTTACAAATTTTAATGAAGTGGACCGAATCTTTGTGATTTCTTGTCATTGATGTTTTAAAAGAAGGCATCTGTGACTTCATTTTCTGCTGAATTTTTGTGGTGTTTTTCTTAGTTTGTATATTTTTCTGGTTTGAGAATTTACTCATCTTCATGTTTCAATTGCCAGCACCAGTTGGCCTTACAAGTTCAAACTGAGTGCAAATCTTTTCAAGAATGTTATTGCAACTGGAACTATTTATTATTTCCTAATTCTCCATAAGAGAAGTCACATTTTCAAGTTCCTTCAGCAACAAGATTTCTTTTTGATCACTTTGAAAACAAGTTTTTTAAAATAATCTCCTTGTTCAAAAAGAATTGTGGAGTTTTGATTTCAAAATTTAGTTAATAAATGGCATATACTATACAAAAATTGTTCTAAATATTTGAGAAAGCATATTGTTAAATGAATTTTTAAAAAGAAAAAAAAATTTAATGCATTCAATTTAGCTACAGAATTAAAAATAATAAATAGAATTTTGATTCTTATTTTGTTTAACCATTCATAATTTATGTAATTATTTCAATTAAATCTTTTAAAAAGCTTATTTAAAAAAATATGACTGATTTTCATGTACTGTCCTAACTTTTTTGTTTTTCATATGCGATGTAGATGCATCATAAATTATATACAAAATTCTCTCAATAATAAAAAGTGGTTTTTCTGATTGCGTTAATTTTTTTTTTTTTTTTCAAAATTTAATTAAATAAAAAAATTTTAATTCCTATGCACTAAGTTAGATATCAAAGGTCAGTTTCAAATATTTACTTGATAATGTTTAAAATTTAAATACTAAATTAATTTTTCTGAAGTTCCATAAATAAACTATATCATATAATGAAGCCATTTTCTAATTTAAACTGATATTTATTCTTTTCTTTTAAATCACATGTATGTACTTTAGAACGATTGTGACTTTAACCAATAATAATATGTTGATAATAATTTATTGTCGATAGCTTCTCTTATTCTAAAATGTGTTATATTTATTAGGCTGCTCATCTTGAAACTTACAGATTTTGTGATAACGTCTGGACGTTTGTGTTGAAAGATGTTGAATTTCGAGAAGTTCAAGAATTGATTAGAGTTGACAAAGTGAAAATTGTTGCGTGTGATGGAAAAGGTAAATATATTTTTAGTTTTAGTTTGTGAAAATATTGAAATAAATAGTTCTTTTTGGGGATTAAATAGATCTCTGCTATTATTTTGACTATGTGAATAAATTTACTACACAAAGAAATTCCAAACATCTTTATTTTATGCCTTTTAAGATTTTTAACCTGTTCGTAAATAGTTAAAATAAAAAATCTCTAAAAAAAATGTTTTTTTTCCCCCCATATTTTAAACTATGTATGATTACTTAAATTGTACATATACAGTTGTTGTCATTTAAATGAGTTTTTGTTTGAAAATCGATTGTTATCCTGTAAGATAGTTCACTACTATATTATCTTTAGATGATTTGTAAGCTTATCTAAAGTTTTAAATGTTTCTAACTGATGAATTATTATAGTGTTCGATTAAGGGTATAAAGAAACAACTTGAAAAATCTCTCTTGTTATTTATATTAAGGGGAAAAGAATGAATTTTATGCTATAGAATTTATTTCTGTTTAGAAAATTAATTTTTTTTACTTAATATTGTCAAAGATTTTTTTAACTCTGCATTATTAAGGTATTGAATTTTTTTTGGATTTCTCACGCTACTGAACCAAAATTTATGGAGCTATGCGATTTGTAAAAGAAACTTACAAATTCAATTGTTTTGAGCTCTGAAATATTAAAATGCCAAATATTTAAAATTAGCTAATTAGAGATCATTAATAAAATTTGATTATGATTAAATATTATTCAAAACATTGAGGATTGTGGCAAATTCTTTATATTCAGTTCATTTTTTTTAATAATATGTATTTTATAAAATGAAAAAAAAGCACCTTTTAACTATCTTCTTTTTTTAAGTTTCATTCAGAAATCTATATATTGTTTTCTAAATCATGAAGATTTTTCTTAGGACTCAAATAAGATATTGATCATGTTTTTATTTTACTTAAATTTTCAAATTTTTGTCCGTGATAAATGCTATGAGTTAGGTTATTATCTGAAAGATAATCATGAAACTTCTGCACTTTTAATGCTTCATTGAAATCAATAAAAAGACTTGTAAATTTTAGAAAAATTAAGGTACTGCTTTGTCTTTGTCCGAGTATCTTTATCAGTCTTAATTTATTAATAGTTAAATAATGGTATAGTCACTAACATATTGCAAAAGCAAATAAATTGAGTGATTGTGTAAAGTACAATAGAACCTTCATCAACATATAACCTATAATGAATGTATGTTTTCTCTTTTGCAGATGAGAAAAAGACTTAATAGAGAGAATAAGACCACACTTTTTTTTTATTTTGTGTGTATATTCATGTTGGATTTTGTAAAAATGAAAAGGCATTTTAAATATTGTATCAAATAAAGTCAATTATGGTAGTCTATTACATTGTGTCAATTGTTTTGAACTTCTGTCATTATTGGAATGTAAAACAGGTAAACCATTATACTCTATAGCTTTAGAATTTATAGATAATACAATTTAACTCCTTAAAAAATTATAGCAATAATGAATATAAAAAAACAAATGAAGCAAGTTTATAATTTAATTGTAAAATTGCTGACTTAGAAATCACATGTGCCTTGTAAGACAAAAGTTTATTTTCAGTGTTTTTTTATACATGAATTTTCTTAGTTATAAATATGGAATGGGAAAATCAATTGTTTTCTATGTAGTTTCAGTTGCTAAAGTTTAACTTAAAATTTTAATTCATAAAAACTGCACTATGTAATTTTGATATGGTGTAGAAATGAGCTTATAATAATTATTAGATATGTAATGAATAAGTTAACTGTTTTGTAACTATTCAAAAATTTCCATTCACAAAGTAATAATTTTGTAAAAATATAATTGTAGATTAACCCAATCACAATAACAATATGAGTTAAGCAATTTTATTTATAGGGTTCATCAAAAATTAAAGTCCAGTTTTCGAGCAAATTTTTTAAAACAATTTGGAAAAGTTTGTCAACTTAATATAAAATATTAATTTTAAAAAATTCTGAAATAATACCTTACATTCACACCAAAAACAAGTATTTAATAATATTGGGTAGTAACAGTTTTTAACTTATTATTTCAAGAATAAAGTACATTAGCCGTAGTAGTTATAAGACCTTTTCTGTGCAAAGCTAAAATAAATTAACTTTTAATTAAAAATATTTCAAATTACTGAATTATACATGATTGTTAAATCCATATTTTTATTTACATTGTATTAATTAATGTTTCTAAAATTGATTTGTTTACATTTCCTTAGAAAGGAATTGAAACTATTCTGAAGTATTACATATATATGTATATTTAAAAATTATATTAGGTTTGCAAGTTTTTATTGCCCAAGTACCATACTTTTTCTAATGCTGAAAAAATCACACAGAAAGGAGGGGGATTATAAAATAAAATCATTATGATCTTTTAAAAAAGCAAATTAACAAGATTAATTTCTAAATTGAGCTTGTCGATAAAAGTTAAAATTCTCATGCAGAATGTAAAAGATACTTGGGTATCAAATGTAGTTTATAATAAGTCTAGTCAAAATATATTTTCTAATGTTGAAATGTAATGAGAATTGAGTTTTACAGACAACTAAATTTGAAATAAGTTGTTAGATATACTTCTCATGTTGACTGACTACACATTTTAAATTTATAATGCATTTATCAACAGGAGATTATCTTTGATTCTCTATGTTGTCTTATCCACATTCAAGAAACATCCAATGATTTCTACTCTGTTGTCAACTATAAAAAAATAAAGGATTCTTAAGAACTCTGCAATACCTTACAATTAAATCAATAGAAAAGAAAAATGGGTGGTATATGCCATTTGAAAATTGTTTTAGAGTATACATATTCCTAAATATAATGGAGTTCAGCATGGAAATGAAAAACAAATCTTATACAGATGCTGAATAATAAAATATTGAATTTGAATAATTTTTTTTATTCCTGTAAGGTTTTTAAAAAGTAGTTATAAGGAACTAACTCTAAGTTATTAAACTTAGAGTTGGTTCCTTATAACTGATTTATATTAAAAAAAGACTAGTTCATATAGTTAATTTTCAGATATTAAATAATGATCATTTCAAAGAATTAATACTAATTAAATTTTGTTTATAGTTCCAAAAAAAGAAATGAAAAATTTCAGTATTAAAGATTAATATTTGAAAATGTTCAGACTATTTAAATTTGTATTACTAACTTTCATTTAATTCTATTTAATGCTTCTACTATTGACCTTAAGCTCCTCCATTTTCTTTGCTTAAAACAATAAGCTATAGATATTAGTATGGAAGTATATGCTGTAACAATACATCTTCCATAAGCTTGCTTAAGGGTCAGTTTTCATATACTTTTCAAAATTCTGTAACACAGCAAAGGAAACCTTATTTCTAATTAAATACTATCAAGTTCAATTTAAGAAATTCTTTTATATGCTTTATGTTAATTAGTATGGGATAATTACACTGAAATGCTATAAGCAGGAATCTAAACATGAATGGAATATTCCTTACTGGATATAGCCATTGCATTAGAAGAAGAAAAAATCAGGATTCAAGTTGATGTAAATTATTACAGTTTAAAATTGAGTACTGTAGATATATAAAATAGTATCTCATAACATTTAACTAAATATTTTGCAGGATAATTTAATCAAGAATAATTTTTAGGAATTATACAGATAACTATTAAAATATTGGTTGTGAAGAAGAATGATATTCAAAGATTCTCATGTATGACAGTTCATACTTAGTAGGGTAGTCTTCATCATTAATTATGACCTATCAACACTTTTAATTCCTTATCTGTTATAATGTAATATTATGAGTGCTGTAATTAATTGTATTTTATTTCTGGATTGTTTCTATGTAGCAAGTTTCTTTAAACTGCTCTTATATTAAGGTTTAGATTATTTCCATGTCATTCCAGTAGTAAAATACAATAACTTTTTTACTTTCAACAGTAACATGGCATCTTGAAATATAAATTATTCATTATCTATGGAAAGAAAACAGTTTAGGAATGAATATTTTAGTGTATTTTGAGACATTTATATTTTTAATAATCACACAAATTCTATCCACATTTTTTGATGTTATTAAACCTCTCATATATATGAAATACAGATAAATAATATTAACTGGGTATTTAACAATAAATGCACTGCAATTAGAATGAAAATCTTATTTCTATTTTCAATGTGCATTTTATACCATGTATAGCATAGCAAACACTGAAATTGAGACCTCATCACTTTAAGTTACACTGCCATTATTCTTTGCCTAATTAATAAGGATTTTTGCTCAGTTCAATCTTTCCTGATTTTGTTTTGGAATAAATAAAAGAAAAATGTCTATGTGTGTTAATTCTTATATTTACACAAGATTTATGAAATCAGCTTTCCATTGCATTGGGCTATTTTACTGATTATATTATATTTCAAAGTGATTTTCTTCTAGCATATACATATGAAGTATTTAAATTATTCTATTGCCATATTATTTTACTTCTTTCTCCTGCTTCCACCAATTTGATTCCCAAGTACTGAGTATCCCTATACTTATTCAAATATTTAGAAACAATGTGCTTACTTAGATTCTACCAAGTTTCTCTCTAATTTCATAATAACTAAAGTTTGTTCATGAAATAATACTTTATTTTTTTAATGGTCACTTTTTTTTCATTTTAAAAATTAACAAAATGATAACACAAAGAAACAATAGTAAACTTGATAATAATGACAATGATTATGGGAAAATATGACCTTTAGCTTCAATACATGCAATCAACAGTACTTAATTGATAACAATCAAAGTGCACTTCTTTCATGTAATTATTTTTTTTAAAGTTTGCAAAATGATAAACATTCTTGGTTAAATTATAATTAAAATAATATGCAACTTTATGGTATTACAGCAAGCCCTGTTGCAGTTACAAGACTTTTCTTAAAAAGAACAAAAAACAATGCAATTACAAATATTTGTTGACCTCAAAGAGAACAGTGCAAAAGGTTAATTTAACAATAGCATAATTAATGAAAATGTAATGATATGAGATTTATTTGAAATGATCTTTTACATTTTTAAGAATAAAAGATTTATTTACACAAACTTTATAAAAGCCAATAAATAGTTAGTCCAGTACAATTGCATTGTTTTAATTCAAACCTGAAATAAAAATAACATTTCATTAAATTCCTTTTTTTAAATAATAAATCAATGCATATTCTATATGTTATTTAAAAAACAAAGCTGAAAAACTTTAATATATTTTTTTAATTAGTCACTAATTCTTTTTTTTTATACATGCAATCTATTAATATTATGTACAAATTCTTATAATTTTACCTATATATAAATCCTATATTTATCTTTTTAATAAATTTGTGAATCAAAAAGTTAAGAAATGCAAAATCCTGTCAATCACTTTTAATTTTATGTCAAATCAAGTTCAATTTCTTTTTAATTTTAAAAAAGTTGAAATTAAAAGTAACAATTTCAATGCAAAAGGAACACATTTGCATAGCTATAAAATTAATGTAATTAAATATTTTTAAATACATTTTGAATAAGCTTTATATAAGAAAGGTAATATTTTTTTTTCATAAAGTGACTGGTACAATTTAAAATATACCTAAACAGTACAAAGGCATTAAAAATCAGAAAAAGTAGTTATGCTTAGCATTTTTGAAATCAAGTACTATAAACAACAACAATTTAACTATTAAATGCTATATTATACTATATAAGGTTATAATAATGAATTAAATTTAAACAAGCATCTTTAAATGTAAAGACATATCTAGAATATTTCTAAATTCAATTTCCGACTTTAGAATATCTTTATTCTTAATACAAATTTTCACTAACAAATACTTACCTAAATAATCATCCATCAAAGTTCCAATGGCGAACTGAAATAAAAAAAAAAGCATTATCTGTAAAATTAATTCTAATCGTATAAAAAATAAGGTAATTAATAAATTTTAAAATTATTTGGTAATATCCATAGAAAATAATTGGATAGCTATTTTATGCCTCTTTTTAAAAAGGAAAGAAGTTTTTCCAAATTTATAATTTTAAAAAAGGATCAAATTTTAATTTTGAAATTACAACCACTATAATGCAATTTCTTTTAATATGCTTAATTCATTTCAGAATCTTGCTCACATTGCAAGACACAGCAATCCATGTTAAAAACAATGCATTCCATTCTTAAGAAATACTCAAATTTTTAATTGCATAATTCATCATTTATAATATGCTGTTTTTCCCCCCATATAAAAGTATTGTCTAAAATTTGTCTTAGGCCATGCTTTAACAATTAGCAGGAGCAGGAAGTGTGCATATTATTGCACATCACTTTACTACAATTGTTAAAGTGATGCAATAATTCATCTTGCTTTTGACATCTCCCTTATTTCACAGGAAGATTGTTTCTCAATCAAGGTTATTAGTTTGTTCTTTTTTCACCAAATCACCTTTAGAATTAAGAATACTACTCTTTAATAATTCTGGCTAAATTCCTTCACCAGCTCATTGATGCTGTTGCTATTTACCTTTAGACCAATAATACCGGTCGGAAATGCTATATCATCTGATAAGGCTACAATTGCTTGCTCAAACTACATTGAATTGTTTCAAACAATGCTATCTGGCCAAAAAAAAAAAGTATTGATGTAAGTACTCTCTTCAAACAAGCAATCAAAACAGAGGGGGTGGGAGCCAATACAGCATAGGATCTAGAGATATCATGTTATCATTTATGTTTGCAAAACTTTGATCATTAAAGAGAATCATTTTTTTTACATTTTCTTTTATTCCTTACGTAAATCATTTCTTATTAGAGGAAACAAGACATGACTGCAGTTATAAGTGTTTCATAAAATAATAATAAATACTAATCATGATTTTATGAAATTTTTTGACTTTTATCAAATTTAGTTTACTCAAGATTAGTATTTATAATTGAAAAGTGTTTTTAGAAATTTAGAAATTAGTTTTAGTAATTAATAAAACAATTATAAAGTACATAAAACTTACTATGTCTGTAGCATCAACTCTAGTACCAACTATTTTCAGTCTGATTTCATCATCTTGTTGAATTACAACTTCCTGTAATAACAAATAAATTACTTAAATTTGAAATACTCACATTATTTATATTAAATTTTTAACATTAAACTTTCCAGAATCCACTGAAACATAGTAGAAACAACTCTAACCAGTTTTTAAAAAATGCAAACCCAACTTTAAATGTCATGTAACTGAAACGTTGGATGGGGTATGAAATTATCATATTCTTTGAATGATCACTCAACTAGAATAACTCAGAAAAGTTAACCGATTTGAATCATCTGGATAATTGTTAAAAAAAAAAAGTTTCATAATTCTTTAGGTATTTTACTTGTCACATATATGATATGAATTCTCTGTATTCAGAATCTAAAATAAATTTTATTTAACACTACTGAATTTTTAAAAATAAAATTATGCCTGCATCAAATTTTAAATTTTCAGTTTTTGTACCACCTTTCAAAATGTTATTATTTTGATTTTCTAAGCAAATCCATTGATATTCAAAGCAAATAGAAATTCAAATTCAATACAGATGTTGACCCAATGTAAATTCAGTTTTGAAAGCTTAAAAACTCCTCTGCTTTTTATACTCTCTTTACTGCTTCAACATTTATTTGTAATCCATGCTAGATATAGAATGAGTTTATTTAAAATGCTATCAGAAGTTCTTATAATCAACTATCATTAATATATATATATGTTACTTCTAATAAATGTTGATTCTGTATTATTCATTAACGTTGCATCTGCATCACTAATTAACTTCATGAACTGATATGCATGTGTTTGTATTATATATATATATATATATATATATATATATATATATATATATATAT
>JAOUZG010019355.1:729930-768419 GCA_026289955.1 Argiope argentata | reverse complement strand
TATATATATATATATATATATATATATATATATATATATATATATATATATATATATATATATAGTTACAATTTTTTTTTAAAAAAAATAGTAATGTATTTTATATTTTGAGGAAGAAAAAGAATCTGTTAGCAACACATTTTAAAAAGTCTTGGGTCAAAGAATAAGAGTTTTTAAAAATGCATCAATATTTGCAGATAAAAATTGAAACAAAAACATTTTAAAGTGAAAAAAAAAAGAAAGAACTGCTATGATTTAAAAATAGCTTATTAATTATCAAATGCCATTTGACACAAGATATTTTAAAAAGTAATTTTAAGTGTTTGCATAGACAAATTTTAAATTTTACAGCCTTTCTTTACATTATATATATGATAATATCAAATATTTTAGAATATGTTAACATTTTCAAGTGAGCAAAAATATAACTATGTTACACAACAAACATTTTTTAATGAATGAAAACACTTTCGATCATATAAATATAATGACAAATAAATCAAACTATATTTTATTTATAAAATACAATTAGAATAAAAAAATAAATTGATTTTATACTATACTATACCTCATCTTCTGTTCGATAACATGGAGGATTTGAATTTGGATCAAATTTCATGTCTGATGGAATGGACTAAAAAAGGTAATACTTTTTTTTTATATAATCATACTATTTTACTGATAACACATCATCAAATAATTATAAGCTTTACTTCATATTTTATTACTTTTATTCATTAAACAAACTTCTGTATTAAAAAAGTGATAAAACTAGGGACCAACATAACATTTGTCATGAAATTATGATCAAACAAACGTTTTTCTTACAATAAAACATATTTCCTTTTTATGCCCTGCATAATAAATAGTTGGAAAAGGTTTCAATTGATATTCCAAAATAAGTTTATATTAGCAGTTTATTAAATTCAAAATTATTGATAAATTATCAAAACACATACACAAAATTCTTTTTAATTCAGTAAATGTACATATATAATTATATTGCAGATAATCACAATATACACTATCAATAAATTCATCAAAAAGAAAAAAAAGTATAAAATCAAAGAGGAGGGAAAAGAAATATAAATTGCCACATAAATGTTATTTAATGCAGCATTTTTCAATAGTTGTCCAAAATTTGTTGAGGAGCAAACTTCTGACAGATGTACAGATTTATGAATTAAATTTTCAACATGAGATTGACAGTGAACATGGAATGATGCAAAACAAATTTTTTATAATAGGTCATTTCAAACATGGTACTAGGCTTTATTTTTCTGTAAGATTTGCATTTTTCTTAAACCTAATAGATTTTGGCAAATTGAAAATAATATTTAAAAACTTAATAATTAACATTTAATATGCAACAAAATTCTATCAACAAATTATAATATATATATTTTTTAATATTTGAAATCTGGAAAATAATTTTATGCAAATATGATAAAAAAATATTTTTAAACATAAATTATTCAATAATGGTCATTTTATATTTAAAAAATTATTTGGAGCCACATTTTTTATAACCAACAATAAGTCAAATACATAAATATATTCAATGTCTTACAACTGATTTTTGAAAAAAAAAAAAAAAAAATACAACAACACTTAAGAGTAAAATTAATAAATAGAGAAATTAAGAATTGCAGCAGTTCTAGTCTATTTTATAAATATTTTTTATTTTTCTGTTCAAGTCAATTTCTTCAAAAATAGTCTCAACTAAACCACTTAATTAAATGAACGATAAAGAATTTCTGAGTTTTTTTAACAGAAAAAGAAAGAGGGTGTGCATATGTATAGAAAAGTAAATATCAAACTATTTAAGCTGCAATTTAAAAGATCTCCAATGAGAAGAAGACATGTTTAAGCCATAACAAACAAAATAAGAGAACAAATCACTTTTAAATATTTGCTTTACCATGGAAAAGAAGAGATAAAACAGAAAATTGCAATGTAGATTTAAATAGATAGTATGATGTTTGATAAACAAAGAAATATGAACATAAAATACAGCTTTAGTTATATAAATAAATATATAAAAGATTTCTATAAATAAGAAAAGCATTGTTAATTTTTGTCTCTCTCTATGTATAACACTTTTAAATGAATAAGATTTTTTATTATTTTTTTTTCATTTAATTATATAGAGGAAAAGCATGTATAGAATAGTGAATATAATATTCTTATAATTGATTCCCCACACAAAATACAACTTTTTTTAACATAACATGAAAATGAAATAAATACTCACATGTCTGGATATAAAACATGATAATGGTCCAATTTCGGTAAAAAGGCCAACCTTATAAAAAATGAAATACACAATATATTTCCGAATTTAATTTATAAAATAATAAGATCAGTATTTCTTTCAAAAATATTGCAAAATGATACCTAAAAACTGCATGCAACTTTCAAAGACATAAAAACTAAACACTTAAGAAGAATAGCTAATTTAAATAAACTATTAAAAAGAAAACTAGATATATTTCCCAATGTAAATTATTATAAATCTTACAAAATATAGAATGAAAACATTATGCAGCATTCAAACCTTGTTCACTTGTGTAACAACAGCGTCAAGAACTTCACCTTTAAATGGTCTGAAGACAATTGCTTTATATTTAACAGGATATACAACAAAACCTCTTCCAGGTTGTATAAAACCTGCTCCAATATTATCTATTGTTGTTACTGCAATTACAAAACCATGTCTATAAAAGAAATAACAGAATTTTATTAAAAAAATAAACTAAGAAATAATTATAAATTAATAAGCAAAAAACATACTTAATTTTAAATATAAAAACAAGATTAACCACTAATAAAGTTAATATTTTCATAAGCATTTTTAAATATAGAATTGGATACTTAGAAATGAGAAAAAATTTTATTTGGGAGACATTTACCTTTAATAAATTAAACATGACTTAGTCTCATAGTTTTGTTTATCCTTTTAATGCTTTCTAAATTATTATAAATTATTTGAAATAATCAATAGAGAAAGTATTCACCTATTTTAATTAGTAAAAACAGAATTCTAGGATGTCATTATGTAATACAAAATTGTCACAATTTCTTTCCAATTAATAGTTTAGAGGTACACTTACAATAGATAAATAATTTGTGGTTTACCATAAAAATTTCAATTTCTATATTAGAATAGCTATTTCTATAACATACATTATAGGTAGTTTAAATTTCTTACAGCCTCTTATGTGTTATTATCAATTATTATTACATACTACAAAGTGCTCTAATACCATTGCTCCAAAGAAGGGGAGAGGAGGAATTACTTTGCACTAAACCAAAAGCATCTGGAAAAATGCATACACATACATTTTTTTGAAATAACATTTTTATTGCTAGAATTTTTTTATAAAGCTTCAACTCTATAATTTCAAACATGTAAATATTATAAAGTAAATATTATAAAGCACTTAAGTTTGTTATAAATTTATGTAAATATTATAACAAACTTAAGTGCTTTTTGTAGATTTTATATTATGCAGACATGGAACAAAGAGACTATTAACTACCTGCATTCTAAGTAAATATTGGAATTTGTGTATTAATTTCATGCCCATGGTTAATAACAAAAAAATGTTTAAAAAGTCATGTTTACTGCAATAGTAATAAAATGCCAAAGATATCAGCTTACAAACTATATTTACCAATGATATACAAATACTTAAAATCTGGCATATTTTAAAAACCTGATTTAAATTTACAATATTCTGAATATAAAGAACAAAAAAATTTAACTTTACATTGAAATGTAAAGCATATCTGTACTACTGATGTCTTTATCTTTCCTTACCCAAATTAATTTTGATTAATTTAATAATGAATCAATAAAATGCCTTTACTTAATTTTAACTAACAAAACAGGTTCTTAGTAAATAAATTTTCATCAAATAATAATCACTTTTAATTCATTCATTCATTATAATTAAAACTAAAATTTTAATTTTTAGATTTCTTTTCTGTTTATTATTATTACTGTTATTATTTACAATTATTTATAGAGTTTACATAAACAGTGTTACATTTTAAAAAAATTGTAATGTTTAGTATTTAACTTAATTATTATTATATATATGTGAATTTACAGAATTCAATAACTGAAAAATTGAAAGTAGTAATGATTTTTAAACATAGCAATAATACAAATTTAAGTATTAAATAAGTGTTCAATCAAAATATGAACAGTTAGGTAGATTCATATGAGTTTATCAAAACTTATATAATTAATACAAAAGAACAGTTTTATTCAGTTACCTTATATAAAGTCCTATTTTTCTTTCAGATTATTAAACTATATGCCAAATAAGTAAATACTATACTTTTAAAATCTGGATATTTTATTAAAAAGTTTCATAGTAATAATAAAATATGTTAATATTGGGAGTGTATTTTGTACAGTGCAATTGATATGTATAAATTCAATGCATGCATTTCTCAGATATCCCATAATAGAAAATTTGAAAATAGAGTAATTAAATCCACACAGCTTATTATAATACTACAGATCTCATGAGTTTACCCTATTAATAACAATTTCAAACCTTATATTTTATTTAAAGTTGAAAAAAACAGAGCAACAAGAACTGCACTTAATGTGTTGTATGTATCAACATTGTATCATTTATGCACTGCATCATATGTATCAACGTTGTATATCAAAATAACAGAAATCTTTTTAAAAAGTTGAATATTCTTTGAATGACATCTTTATTAAAATATTGATATAATTTCACTTAGAGAATGGATCAAGACATGCCAAGTCACCTCACTTTCAAAACAATAACATTAGCAAAAATATTGTACTTTGTTACTTTATTGTTAGCATGAATAGAATTAATGTCTGGAATCAAGATTTTAACAGTATCTGTCAATATTGCCTATAATATAAAAAATTCAAAATTAATAAATAAACACCATTGCTAATTTTATTTACATTTTGAATGTGTTGGTACCTAAAACAATAAACAAATTTTGGACATAATGTTTCACTAAACAACACAAAAAAAAAACAATTTAAAATAATCCTCTTTAAATAAAATATTTAAAATTATAAAACATAGTTTTGGTTAGAATAATATATCACTTAGAAGCATCCTGCTTAAACTAAGCATCATATTAAGCATCAAGCTTAATATATCACTTAGAGCATCCTTAGCAGCTAAAATATATTTATATTAAATATAACTTCTTAAAAAATTGATTATGTTGTATGAGAGGCAAATAATTTTGAATAAGAGTGATATAATTTTAAACAAGGTGGCATAAAAAATATAATTCTTTTCAGTTAAATAATTTAATTACATTTTAATCTTTAAAAAATTAGTTTTATCATTTCATAAACAGCAAGTATATTAATATAACAAAAATGTCTTTATTTTTATATTTCAATCCTATATATAAATTAACAGTATAATTGGGCAATGCTTTGAATGATTTTATTTAAATATAACCTAGAATTTAGACTAGGAAAAAGTTATCAATTTTAAACATTTATATAAAATATATCAAAAGATTATAAAGTATTGCCAATGGAATCAGTAGAAAATTCTTTGGGATTTAATTAATTTTCAAGAAACACATACTTGCCAGTGCATGTTCCTTCAACTTCAGTAAATAGTTTTTGTCTTACTGTTTCCAACAGTTGAGGACCGAAATATCTTGGATGCAGCAAAATTTCATGTTCCAAAGAAATCTGTTTACAAGAATCAAATTATATAATTATTATGTGCATTAATAAATTTTTATTAATAAAAGAGAATGAATGTATACCTGCTCTAGCAAACCCTCAGACCAAATTTAACACAGATATAATTTAGAAATTGGGAATGTTGATCTTGGAGTGATTTATTTTCTTCAAAATTTTTAATTAAAATATGAAATAAAAATGGAGTGATGTTTTTAAGTTTTTATATAAATATCCTAAAATTTAAAAAATTCTCCAGTAGAAAATTCTAATTTTGTGTCATATAATTTTTTAATCTATTAAAAATATATTTTTAAAAATATCTTATATTTTGAAATTGAAACTCATGTAATGATTATTATGTCTTACTGGCATTCCCCCCTTGCTGTTTATAATCAAGTTAAGGGGAATTTGACTTCATTTTCATGTTGAATAAATTCCAGTGTAAGCTTTAAAATTTGCTGCCTTCACTATTAAAGATTAACATCAAAATCAAGGTATGGTGAATTTTTTTTAAGATGTTCATCTTTAAACACTGCTGCTTTTCTGCATTTTAAAATTGAACACATTGGACAGAGAAGAAAGAACAATGGACATATTAATATAAGGCCTCAAAAATATAACAAATGATAAGTCTTTAAAAATTTAAAAGGCAAAATAAGAAGTTTTACCATAGAAACCTTTAACCCAATTGAATCAAATAATTAGTTCAAAGTAAAAAATAAATAATCAATCTACATTGTTATCATTCTAAGTGAAATTAATTTATTTATTTTCCCCTTTCTTTTAAATGATAGAAATCCATAAAAAGGCCTCAAACAGAATAATGTCAAGTCTTAACAATAATTTTCACCTTAAAATCTTACTGATGAAGATTTGTGGAATTTAATATCAACAATATTGACCTTTAATGACACATGTGCCAATACTAATGGCATATTATCTTGAAATTATTATTTATATCCAAAACTTATAAATGAGACAAAATAATTTTGCAATGAAATAAACTGCCACCTTTAGACAGCATTAAAGCCATATAATTTTTTTTTTTACTTACATTCACATATAAAAACAAAGTTTATGAAATTGTACTGTATATTTGTTTTTCTACGTTGTATAATTCTAGTACCTGATTATCAAGGCAACTTATAAAAGTAACCAATTTATCTAACAGCATTTGTCTTATTTGGCAAAGTATAAAATTCATTCACATATTTTGTTTCCTATTGTCAATACATCATATTCAACTCACATTGAAGGTGAATGAACCTACTTTAGTAGTTTTTCAATGATTCAGTTTTAAGAATAAACATATGTCACTAAAAATTAGATCATTATGAATGAAAATAACTTTTTAAAAATATGCTAAAGTGATTGATATCTTTATTAGACGAAATTGGTCTCAGTTGAAAAATTCCTAAGCTTTAGACTAATAAAAAAGGCATTAAGTTTCTTTCTTCAGTGAATGATAAACTTATAAATTATGTCATTTTTACTCCATAAAAAATTTTCATTTCAGATATGAGATTACTTAAGCATTCTGAACAAATCTAAAAGGAAATTAATGGTGCTAGAGGTGGTAATAAGCACTTCAATTTGAAAGAAGTAGGGTATTGGGATTTATAGCAACAATGTCTGTTATCCTCAATAAGCACTTTAAGCAAAGAGAGAGAGAGAAGGTGTGGATACAACTCATGCAACCATTTACAGTGGAAAGAAAGTGTATCTATTTTTTTATTTACATTGCAAATATAAAATGTACTCAGTATTTTCACTACTCAGCTTAATTCAGAAACTTTATTTTTTATTTACATTGCAAACATAAAATGCACTCAGTATTTTCACTACTCAGCTTAATTCACATATTTTATTTTTTATTTACATTCCAAATATAAAATGTACTCAGTATTTTCACTACTCAGCTTAATTCACAAACTTTATTTCTTGAAATTTTTAAATACATTTTGGTGTTTTATTTTCAATTATAATATTAATATATTTAATATTCATACTTTTTGAATATAAAAGATACATTCTTGCCGCGTTTTTCCAACGCATGTCAATTTTTGCTTTTTGTATAAAATATGAACAAATTTTAATTTTTCTCACCTTGAAACTTATTCTATTAAGATATAGATTCAAATACATGCATAAAATTACATACGTGATAAAACATTTTCTTCAAAATTTCCTGAAATTCGTTACACAGATTTGGCCGAGTTTTAAGAACTCATATAAACAATCCCTAAGAACGTTAACAAAAGAAACATATAATTCCGCATAATGATGGTTGCCAGCCGATTCTTTTTAGCCAAGTAAAGAGACGAGAGATGTTGACTAGCTTTCCCAACCTCTAATAGACTGAAAATATGAATGCATATCATTTTGGTTTTACTGAACTGATAGCAAAAAGACTGCATAATAGATGAGATCTTTAAAAAATTATTAGCTGTTCATTTGAAGGAATAACGAATGATTTTTTTAAATCAAAGTGTTGTATTCCGTAACAGAGATTTTCGCCAACTACAGGATCCCATCTATGATATACCAAATCTCTCACATTAACGTCACACATTTGTAAGCCAATGAGCAAAGCTATCTTTCTACGTTAATTTTAGAGAAATTTAGCAATATTTACTTTTTTGGTTCGGCAACTTCATTTTGTTGCATCATCATTATTATTTTTTTTTTTTCAAAAATTATATTTAAATATGGAAATTGTGATATTCGTGATCCTTGTTTCTGTTTAACCCGACGAAAACTACGAACCACGTTTGTGGAGCATACACCGAAGAACACACCTTCATTCCTTCCTTTCTAAATGTGGAAAAGATCAAGTAAAATAACAATCCAACTTCTCAATATAAAGGAAATTTTGTGATAAAACAGGATAAAGTGAGCTGAAATTTAATAAATTCATCATCAGTGGATGAAAGGTCGTCGGGGATGCCCTTGCCTTTTGTCGTCCAAATCCCATTTCCAAGCAATGTCATAAAATAAAAGTTTCAGAATTTCGAAAGTTGTATTGAAATTTTAAAATTTACAATGAGTAAAACAAGTGTGCAAAAAATAATTTCTTTTCAAATAAAGTCTGAATCTTCTCAACCAGCAGGGGATGAACTGTATGTGTGTGTATTGTGTGGAAAAGAATTTTCTCTTAACATTGAATTAAAGTCACATTTAATTTCTCATACAAAGAAACCCCATGTATGTAAATATTGTGAAAAAGGATTTGTTTATCCAAAAAGTTTAAAACTACATTTACTTACTCATGCAAAGGAAGAACCTCATTCTTGTAAACAGTGTGGTAAAATTTTTTCTAGAACTTGTGATTTCAAGCGGCATTCTTTCATTCATGAAAATCAAAAACCTCATATTTGTGAGGTATGTAATAAAGCATTTGCTCTAAAATCAAACCTAAAGTCTCATTTTCGTATTCATACAAATGAAAAGCCACATATATGTGGTAAAGCATTTTCTCAAATAAACAATCACAAAAGACATTTGAATGTTCATAAAAACCAAAAACTTCATGTATGTGAAATGTGTTCAAAAGCATTTTCATTAAAAGAAAGCTTAAAAAAACATTTGCGAACTCATACCCAAGAAAAACCACATGTATGTGAATTTTGTGACAAAGCATTTTCTAGAAAAGCCAATTTAAAGTCTCATATTTTGATACATACAAAAGAAAGGATACATGTATGCAATATTTGTGATAAAATATTTACTAAAAAGTGTAACTTAAATTTACATTTACAAAATCATGAAAAGGAAAAACCGCAAACATGCAAAATCTGTAGCGAAACATTTGCTATGAAGCATGAGTTCAAAGCTCATGTACTTACACATGCACATGAAAAACCTTATAAATGCGAAATGTGTGACAAAGCATTTACAAAAAAAGGAAATTTAATATCACACCTAGTTATTCATACTAAGGAAAGGTCCTATGTCTGTGAAATATGTGGAAAAACATTTGCTTCAAAAGGAAATTTAAGATCACATGTACTTACTCATTCTACTGTAAAACATTTTTTATGTGAGATATGTGGCAAAGGATTTTCTCGAAAAAATTACTTTAAACAACATTTATTATTTCATAAAAATAAATGTCCCATGTATGTGGAGTATGCAATGAAACATTTTTCTCTAAAAGGAGATTCACAAACATTTATCTAATTGATTCTGACAATATTTGCTGAGTGAAAACTTTTCTATAAATTAGAGAATAGACTAAGAATTACTTCAAATAATATTTACCTGTAAGTATGCAGTGGAGCATCTTCTTTATACGAGAATTTATCACTATTTTTTTTTATTTAATTAAAAACATTTCTCTTATGTGAGATGTTTGCAAAAGCAAATTATTCTTATTATGTATTTATGCAAAAGAAGACAGAAGTATTTTTAATAATAGAATTTAAATATAATGTAAATAAAATGTGATACAATGTTTGTTGATGGGGAAATTTTTAAATTAATATTTATTGACGTATAAAAACATGATGAGTCCAAGGATGTTGTAAATGGTACAAACATACAATGTTCATTATTTTATAAAAAGAAAAAAGAAACCTATGTTTTCTATTTTATGGTATGTTTTGTTGTAATTTGTATATTCATACATATGAATAATTTCATGCAATTTTTGTACATTCCTTGAAACTAATTCTTAAGTGCAGTTTATTGAAATGATTTTCGTTTATAAAAAAGATTCAAAGATTGTCATATTGTTATTATTATTTTTATTAACATGATTGTGTGAGATTTTACTTATTTTTATTGATATAATTATGAAAATATTCTCAAACATGTTAAATAAATTTAAATATTGCAAAAATTAAAATATGATTGTGCAAAACATTAATTAATTTAATAGAACCAAAGTTTTTTTTATTGAGTTTTGCTTTCTACAATTACAATATTTATGTAAATTTTATTTGCTGGATTTTTAAATTATATACTTTTTATATAAGAGACAAACTTAATTTATAATATGTTATTTGCAATCTATCTTTTTCTTTTTCGAAAATAGCATTTGTGAAATTTTGGAATCTTTTGATTCTTCCTGAAACATTGTTACTAACAATCTTAAGAGCAATTGATTAATAATCTGGACATATTGCTCAAATTTTACACCTTCCCTGTATTATTTTTTCCACAGATTTCATTTTTTTCTTTTTTCTATTATAAGCAAAAACCATTTGTTTCTACAATTATGGACACATTTATACTTTTATTATTTACTGACTTTAAAATCATATTTAATGATTATGTAAGCAAGTCAACAAAGTAAAATAATATAATGGTGTCAAATTTGAACCATTTAAACAATTTAAAATTACAATACATTTTTTTAATTAATATATTTTTTACAATATATTCATTTTTAAAAAAATGCATTTAACTTCTTTTATAAAGCATTTTCATATTAAAAAAATAGATAAAGAATTGTGTCATTGATCATTTAAAGAAACTTATTTTTCTTATTGCATCATTGGGTTTCTACATTTGAATACATACTTTTTTTAAACATAATTAAAACACAATCTATCTTTAATTCTCAAGTTCAAACCAATTTACAATGTATATAAAGATAAGTATAATATGCTCTGTTCTATATTATTTCTTCTTCACATATAATACAAAATTTTGTATCCTTAGTTTTTGTTCTTAATGACCAACATTTAATATCTCTATATTAATTTATTACTTTTTTTGTTGTTAATTTAGCTTATTATATTTTCAGTATTTGAAGATTACTGTTTATTATTACTCATTGATTAATAATAAACAGTAATCTTCAATTCATAGATTACTACTACAATTAAATTCATAGATTACTGTTTATTATTACAAGATAATAATAATCTTATTGATTTTAACAGAGCAGTTTAAGCTGCTCTTTGTATTCTAATCTTTCAAGCAATTCAATCCAGCAAATTTTCATAAGCTACTAAAAAAGTAATTTTCTCTTTTAATCGACTTTAATAAAGTTGTTTTAAAAATTTGTAGCCAAACAGTTTCACTTTCTCAAGATAAACAAGATATTTTACTACTTGTAGTACATATATACTACTACTTATCATTTTTTTTGTTACATAAAGGAAATCTACATGTAAATATTTGTTCTTTAACTGGTACAACATAGAGCTTTCTATATGAAAAAAAACCAATTATATTGTTTTTATATTGAAATACAGAATTTTTTTGCCTAATTAGCTATTAGAATTGACATTATCTTGACTATGGTCTAAAATTTGCATGTCTCTCTTATAATTATGTGTTTGGTTAAATTATTTTTTTTAAAAATTTCTTGCGATTTTTTCTGAATTATGGTTATATGGCAGGTAGGACAACTGAGATGACAATTTCTCCAAAGTTCTATATGATATCAGCTTTGTAACATACAAAGTCAGTAGCATTTGATCTCCATAAGATCAACATTCTTCACATTGATGTATACTCCCTGTATTTAATGGAATCAAATTTACAACTATCTAGATATGAAGGGAATATTTCCATACTACAATCTAGTTTAATTATGTGAGTTTTTTTTTTTTTTTTTTTTCATTTTGGTATTCTGAAATAGTGTATTTTAAAATTTATTAAAAAGCAACACACACTTAGTTTACCCAAATTGTAATAATTTTTAATTACATGTACTTATTAACAACAGTTGACAGATTCATAACATACTGAGTGTGATATTTTACAAAAATGCCCTACATAGCTACTTAAATGGTTTAATGGAATAAAAATTTCTGCATGAAATATACTTTTTTTTCCCTTTACAAGGAAATTTCTTTTGTATTTTCTTATGAATATATTTGAAAAAGAGTAATATGTAAATTGATTTATCTTTAACACAAGTGTCATTTGTATCCAAATGAACAATCTGTGCTATCTTAATAGACTCTTTTATTAATTTTGATACTGTGGTCTACATTCTGATCATATCCAAAGTTTAAAAAAAAAAGAAGAAAAAAAGATTATGTATGCTTAGTAGAGTGTGCAGAAAAAAGCTGTTTATTTCAATAAATAAAAAAGATAAAAAAAAAGTATAATCTAAATTTAATATTGAAAATCAAACTGTTTCATGCAGTTAACTGCAGATTCTTATGTAGTAGGTAGAATCTGGCCAACATCTTTTTTATTTTTATCCTTGTAGATTTTTTTCGTGTTTATTACCTTATGCATTTTATATAGTACAATAAATAGATAATTTGTAGTTAATGATGCTACAATCAAAATTTAAACTTATTAAATATTTTTAATGAAAGATATCTGGGTAAAAATTATGAGATTCAGCAAAAGTAATTGATTATTATTTTTGCAACAACAGTAAACATATATTTTTAATAGGAGCTTTAGCAAATTAATAGACAAACAGGTAAAGTAATTATAATTATAGCAAAAAAATGTAATAATTTTAGTAAATAAGTAATTTTTTATAAGTAAACTGTATAAAAAGTATTTCAAAATAATCAAAAATAAATATTCTAATATGCTTAAATATTTTTAAAAATACAGAAATTCTTTAATTACTTTTTGATTAAATTCATAGTGTAGTAGTAAATATTTCAAATACCTTAATGTCTTTAAAAAATCACTGGAAAAATCAAGCATTTAGGAATTTAATTAAAGAAAAAAAATTTTTAGAAATAATAGTAATTTTTACTTTTGACTTCAAAAAAAATAGGGTGCAATATGAATAATTCTATAATACAATTTTAATATCCCGTTTTAAATGCCCGTTGGTGTGGTTTGGTATGGAGAGCCGGGGCGGGGGTGCCATCTCAGGTGACGTCCTCGTCATCTGACCACGGTTTAAAATTACGAGGTCAGTCCCATAACAGCCCTGGTATTGCTTTACAAGGGGAAGTTAATATAACTAAACTAAACCCATTTTAATGGTAAAAATTTTATACCAATAGATTTTTATAAAAACTTTTTATATAGACTGATGCTTTTGTTCTAATAGATAAATTAGAAATTCGTGTTGTTATTTGTGTCTTTTATTACTCTGATTAAAATTACTGTATAATGACTTGTGATGATTTAGTGGATACAAATTATCCTAGGTGATCCTCATCAATGTGATCCGAACTCACAGAGTTAGGGTTTGTAGCCGAGTAACATAACCACAATAAAGTAATTACTTGTGCACCGTAGATGTTAATGTTATCTGGCTTATGAGTCTTCCACCCCATACTCTCTCACCTGTAAGTCGGTGGGAAGATGAACATTTGCGCCAAACGCATGACGAGCATGTGTCATTTGGTGGCGATAATGGCCATTGTTTCCAATGCGCCTGACGACTTTTGCTCCGATACCAAAATTCGTCAGGTGCATTAAATACAACAGCCAACATCACCACCAACTCTCACCCCCATAAGCCTGGCGTAACTATATCGTTCGTCTCCCCACCGACTCACTGGTGGGAGAGTATGTGGTAAAAGCTTCATAAGCTAATCAACACCTACGATTTACAAGTAATTACTTTTATATTGTGGTTATGTTACTCGGCTACGAACCCTAAGGCTGCGAGTTCGGTCCAAGGGCAATCAACTTCTGCCAAAATGCACAGGCATATAAGAATTAAAAAAATTTATGTGCTCTAAAGGAATTTGAAAAGAAGACAGAGAGGTGTTTTTATCTTATATATATTCGCAGTTCTTTCCAAAGAAGTTCTTAAATCTATTACATTCCGCTTTAAGAATTTAATTTTTTTTGTAATTTTTCAATTAATTAAAAATATTTTTTGACCATATTGCTTTTCAGGAGTATTTTTATTCACAGTTTTCATAATTTGAAAGAAACTTGAGTCATTCGTCTTTTCATAGATTTTTAAAGTAAAATAAACATGGTTGGCTTAAATAAATGGCCAGATGTCAACATTCATAATTTCAAAACTATTTATAATTTTTGATATGTAAAAAATGATTTTTTAACAATTATAATTATTATGTAGATATATGAATCTTTCACAACACTATACACATTGTGTCTAGTCAAGTTTTTTCTAGGCATTTTTTTAATTATTATTGTCAGTGGCTGTGGTGGGCTGCATCTGTAAATAATGATTGCCAGGCAGCAGTGGGATCAGTTTTAACACCATCCCTTATTACAAATATATATACATATAATTACAAATGATAAATTAACATATTTTTAAAAGTGTTAGATGTATTACTAATTACAGTATCTAAATATTTTAGACTGTTATATCAAATATGAATGAAAATTAATATTGAATTTTTACTTAAGTTTGATAACATAATGGTGTTTTGTAATTATATTACTATTTTGAGATTTTTAAAAAATCCTAAAGATTAAAATATAAAAAAGCAAACAATCTACCATTCCAATGTTTTTAAATGAATTTTTCTTATGTCAAGATTAATGGCCCAAAATTGCAGAAATTAAGGCGATTTGCTTCTTTAAGGACAAGTCATTATGGAAAATCCAAAGCCTGAAAATCTGCGGATTCAGCTTGTTACACATCCATCGCATATTGCATTCATAGTCGACCGATCAAGAATTGTGTGAAAAATAACGCATCTGCTACCTTATCGAATATTTTGGCAAATGTAGGCAACCCACTTGAACCCGTCACTTGGATATTTTGACTGTTTACATCAGTGTTTCCCAACATGGGGCCCACGCCCCATAGAGCTGAATGAGGGGGGGGGCGTCTCGCAGGGGCAATTTGAAAATGGACTTGATACAACTTTAACCCTTTCACTCCGGGCCGCTTAAATGCAATGCTGAATATCGGTGTCAAATTTTACAAAAAAAGAAAAATTTTAAATAATAATCAGGGATAATCTCGTTTGACGAGACCAAAATATCAAATGGGTAATTGGTGTTGTCGAGAAAACTTCCGGTTTACCGCGGAGTGTGCAGTCTTCAGGGGGGGGGAGAAACACCAGCCAGTCTAAAAACCTGCTTAACAATGCAATTGTTCGCACCTAATTGACCCATCGCAACTCCTGTAGTGTTTCACATCACAGTTGGTGTTAATCTGAAGTAAGTGACCATCAAAACTGTTGCAAAAGCTCGTTGTTTTTATAATATACATATATATTGTATAGATATAATTGGTAAGCATTTTTATTTATTTTAATTTTGTAAGCATAACTTTCCAGAAAATTTTGTCAAGTGGAAAAAATATAGTAATGCTTTACTTGTTATTGTAAATCATTTGAATTATCTATCGGCCGATTTAAAAGAAAGATGTTCAGAATTGACACAAATTGATTTCCCTACATGGATGATACAGCCAATGTTAGTAGATTTATCGGATATATCAAATATGCACTATGAAGTAGAACTCGCTGAATTGCAAAAAGGTGACTCGGTTAAAATTTTATTAAGTACTAGCCGCCTTTGGCGACCAGTCGGTTCGCCAGTATTAAAGCTCGCTAAAATTTTCATATAATATTTTATGTAGCTGTGTCTCATAACAGGTTTTTCACCAAAATATTTTTAAACCAAATAAATTTTGATAATCATATAATTCATTTATAGTATTATTTTCTTCAGATGTTCTGTTCATTACTCCCGGTCTATTCATCTTTCTCTTTCTATCCGAGCAATGATTGTCCCGGAATTGATATTTTACTTAAATGGTGGAGGGAAAGGTCTAAAATTCTACGTTTTTATAGAATAATGAGATTCAAATTTTCATAAATGTAAACACACTAAACAAATAAAGACAAATGGTTTTCAAGAAATGCGAAAGTTTAAAAACAGCTTGGAAAAGGCCGCGCACAGAGGAAATAATGTTGACACACACACACCCTTCTTTTCTTTCTTCCCTGCCCAGACTTTATTTCGAGCAGGCATAGGTTAAATATTCATACCGACTAATAATAAAAGCAACTATTTTCTTTCTTTTTTAAACATCCCGTTATCTATGAATGAAAACCAAATGACTTCCCGTATTTCTTTCTAAACAAATGATAATTTATTACTTCCTGCTATCTCACTCAGTTGATGTGGGGGAAGGAAATGAAGATTTTTGGCGGGAAAGTAAGAAAAGTGTCGTTATAACTATTTTCCATGCAGTTTTTAAATTTTTTCTCTCCACAAGAACCATCCTCGTGTCTTAACGAAAATATTAACAAAAAAATTAGCCGAATCGGTCGAGCCGTTCTCTAGTTTTGCGCTTAGCAACGCATTTCGAGTTGCATTTTTAATAATATAGATAAAAGGTGCGATGGCATGGCTTTGTGAGGAAGGAAATAAATACACTAACTCAACCAAATGCGCAAGAAAACTATTATTACCGTTTCCTTCTTCATCTTCAGCTGAATGTGGATTTAAGGCTGTAAATGATTTACTGACAAAAAAAAAAGAAATCGGCTGGATATAACACAACGTGAGGAATTGGGACTAAAACTAACCAAATTGGAACCTAACATAAAATCTCTGTGCAGCAAGCACATGGATCTCACAAAATTAAAAACACAAATTAATATTTAAAAAGTCAGTATTAAAATTATTTGGAATTTCATTTTCAATTTTTCATTATATGTTTTGAAATATGTTTTGTTAAAAATTTCATAGCGATTTATTCTTAGGATCCATCATTTATGTTTCTTAAGTGAACAATTCAATTTTTTAATGTGAAATATTATGTATGTTGCATGGGGGGGCGTGAAAAATTAGAAAGGTTAAAGTGGGGCATGGCACAAAAAAGGTTGTGAAACACTGGTTTACATTAAGATAGGTATTAAACTTTAAGGTAGTTTTTAAATTATAATATTCGTAAATCTGCAGCTCTCTCGGCTACGTCGTGATGTTTCGGAGTTCCACTGTGTGACAAAGTGGTTATGAGCACCTCCATATCCTAATTTGGAACAGAACGTTAATTTGTAAGTTTAAGGAAAGTTAAAATCAATTAGAACTAATTTGGACGAGCGCAATAGAACTCTAACGTCATGAAATTTGTAGATAACGATTTTTTTGAAATAATTTAATTAATTAAAAATAATATTTATATTATTTATGGGATAATTAAGGAGTAATTAGTGGAATTACTTTGTACTTGCCTTTCGACTATTGATATTAAGAAACTATTTTGCTTAATTATTGAAAATAAAATTCCAGAAACACACGAACATGTAGCTCATCGTAGCTATCCAAGGTCTAAACAGAAATAATTTTGAAAATTTAAAACGCCAGATGGATAACAGAGCTAATTAATTCTCGGCGTTTTCACAGCTGGAAAACTGATGTAGATGTCATCAAAGGCAGCTGTAGGTCTCTTTCGGGTGCTAGGAACTTCAGGGTCATATAAAGGTAATTTTAATGACTCGTTACGAATCTAGGGTATTTTTTCAACGAACTTGATTGACGTTCTTTTGATAAATTCCGAAATAGGATCAATTTGGAGGTCGTCATTCATGCATGAATTATTTTTCCTCTGACGTACGAGGGGGCATTAACTATTCCCCTCAGTTGTTAGTTTTGAAAAATTTGAAACCTCTTGATGTTTGAAGCTGATGTGGCTCCCCAAATTTGAGAACCTCATATCAAAGTTGATCTTGAAATGGCTTTGTAGAGCAGAAGCTTGAACCTAATCGATAGCTTATTTCAGAGAGAAATTAAGCTGTTGAGTTTTTCATCCATACCTGTAGCATTGGCGATGGCTTGCTCTAATATGATTATTAAAGCTTAATTTGGCGTCTAAAATCCACCCCCAGTATTTGTATTCATTTACAAAGGGGACGGTCTGGCCGAAAATTTGAATGGGTTCGAGATCAGGCATTGTCATTTTTTTAGTGAACATGAGACACGCGTATTTAATGGGGTTGGCTTATTTTCTTGCAACTCTCCTCAACCAAACGGTGAAGACTTCTGCAGAAGAAACTCTCTCTCACCGATGGGGGGGGGGGGGAAGGGTTAAGCGGTTGCCGACAGGGAGGCAATTTTCCATCACCTCTGTTTCCTTAACTGTTGTAAGGGAATGCCATGTAAAATGTTCTTCTGGGATAACACATTTATTGCCGACTTGAGGGAGAAATCGCATTCTTGGGCTCAAGATTCTTAACTTTCAGTTATAACCAGTGAATAGGATAATGGCATGGCAATAAGATTACTCAGTTAAGTCAAAACTTCTTTATCAGAGACTAAGCGAATAGATTTTGGGGAGACCATATCCGCTGGTTAAATTTTTTTTTAATGTATAATTGTCAACACTGTTTTCAACAATAACGTAATAACTATCAAATCAATTGCCTTGTTCTATCAAAGCGATGATGTCAAAATCGCTCTTCGATTAAAAATAAGAGTTTAACTTCGGAGATTCACAACTTTCTCTTCTGTTCTAAAATGTACTCCATTTTTATTTTCCCAACTAGTTTTTTTCAGTCATTACTTTTTTTCTTTAGTCGTTTCTTGAAATAAATTTCTTACTTGAATAGTTTAGCTACGTTGTTTTGATAAATTTGACGATTAGTCCTATTTTTTATTACTTTTCTCTGATTATTGATACATTGTCACCTGCAAACTTTGATATCCATTTATAATTGGCCAGGTTTGACCAGTGGCTAACATTTTCAATTAAATATTTTGTGTTGCTTCCTCTTAATGATTTCGTCAGTAAATTATTTTTAAATAAATTTTGACAGACATGTAACATGCACTTTTTAGAAGCCTGTAATCGTTCTTTTATTATCCAATACACCTCCCTAATTTTCTATCTTCTTATCTAAATTGTTGAATTGAGATAAATACTGAAATCTGATTGGCACAAGATCATGAAAATGTTGATTGTTCTAAACTTCATAAATCGATCAGATTTGATTGCAGAAGATAGAAATGTTCATTTTTTTCAAAAAATTAAAAAAAAGTCAATATTGGGCAGAATGATTCCCCAGGATCAAAAGAACTGTATATAATTTTATCTTCCAAAAATTTTTAACTATATTTATAAACCTATATATATATATATAGATGCATAGATTTTTAAGAATATTTTTAATTATAGAATAACAATATAAAAAATTGCTGTATATAAATATATAAAATTTTGAAACTCACATCATTTAAATTATTTTGAAAGTACAACAAAATTGAATTTCATGACAAGCCGGATATATTTTATTGAATTATTCTTAAAATATTACACAAATTATGAAAATTATTCTGTAGTGCACATATGATTCAAATGCTAAACGAGTTTTCAGAACTCACATTTGAAGGGGGGGAATGATGTTTCAAGTAAATAAATGTCTTTTATTAAATTCAGTTTAATTCATTTAAATTTCAAGTCGATATTTTACGGGAACTGACAAAAAATGAATGAGATATGTAATGCATTATGCCCTCTAATAAGTACGAGTGAATAATGACTCACAATTTGAAACTTTCAAAATATTTTGATGAAGCTATGGAAATTTAAATTATATAAAGCAGTTAGTTGAAAAGTTTAAACAGCATCAAGATTTGTGAAACCGGCTGGTTGCCAAAGGCAGCTAGTTGAAAATAAAAACTCAAAGGCAACTAATTTAAAACGAAGATTAAAACATCATCAAAGCACCAAAATATTTTTTTTATTTGAGGAGAGCCTTGAAATGCCGGTATTTCACATAATTTTATGTTTATGTATTTAAAAAAAAGAGGACTTTCTTTAAATATAGTTTCTTGATATTTTTGGTATATTCTGTACATAGCAACATACATTTTGCATTATAACAGCTATCTAATTAAAAATATGCGACATTTTATAATCTCAATTTTTTTATTTGTCATTACAAATAATTTATTTGTCTAGAAATAAATTAAAAACTGGTGAATTCGTAATTGCGTGAAATGTACTGGTTCAATTTTTGAATTTACTGCACATCTTCGAAAACAAATTAATTATTAAACAGAGTAAGACTTCATGCAGTTGGGTGACACATTTATAGTACGACAGTGACATCAGAAAAATTTAATATTCAGTCACATTTCTAATTAATAAATTCTTAATAATAAAGAGCATTAATTTGTAATTTTAACTTGTTAAGTTTAATTCAACATGTCATTCGTAGGTAAATCTAATTTTAAAATTTTTTTTTAAATAGTATTATTAAAAATTTTTTTAAAAAGTTTTTCGAATAATGTATAAGCAATAATTGTAGAAACTATCATGTCTATATTCAAATATTTCACTGGACACTGAAATCAATCGTAAGAAAATTAAAAACAAAATACTTTTATCCTCATTTTATTGCGGATCCAATCACAAAAAGCATACAGACATATATAAAAATATGTAAAATACAACATTCAATTGCGCATAATTGCAAGCAATCACAATATCAAAAGCGTAGTTAGTATTCGTAACAGATACAGCAATTTGAAACTCGACATGCATTTTTTTAAATCACTAGATAGTTGCTAGCAGATAACAAAAAATTATTTTAAAAAATCAAAGTGAAATATCATTAAGCTTAAACATAACTAATTATCGATAACAAAACATACACGCTCATAAATGAAATTAAAAGGATAAATAAATTGATTACAAATGTTCAAATGAGAAAACAATAGCCAATGGCAGCTCAACTGATGATAGTACTGAATTGTTGGACGTGTCATGTTGTGTTACTAATTAATTAGAAATGAAAATGATTCTGTGTTTAGAAAAAACCGATTCATTTAACTTGATTAATTTTAATATCAAATATTTATTCAATGAGCGTATTTTTTAAAAAGAACGTCGCGAAATTTAAAGGAACATTCATAAAATAGAAGAAATGAGCTTTCTTCTCTAGAGTGGTCCTCATAACTTTCTTACTATTACCAACTGAAGTTGCCACTGACTATTTGGTAAGAAATATGTGTTGCATAGCTAAATATTTTTCATACAATATAAACATTGAACACAAGAACTAAATCGCCTATCACATTACCTACACATATCAATAAGTAGACACAAAACGAGCATATAAGCCAGACAACAATTTCGTTCCATCTCGGGTATTTTTTAAAGATATTGGACTATAGTTAGTCAAAGAAAGAATTTATAAAATTTCACAAAGTTATATAGAGGAAGCTCATCTTGTCTTGTTAAGGACAAGGCATAACTTACTTAGTTCGAACTATTAAAAGCAAAACTTACCAAGTTCCGACAAAGCATAACTTACTTAGTTCTAATTATTCAAAGAACTGTGCGTTGAGTTATATGCAAACGGAACATATTTTTACGAAATCTGTAAAAGCAATACATAGTTTACAATAACATAAACTTATTACACAAAATTACTAAAAGAAATGATTAATAAAAAAATAAGATATTTGCGCATTTAAATTGGTTATTGATAAATGGCACAATCATATTACAATAACTAATCTATTACTACAAAGATTTATGAAAGTAAGTTAACTAAACAGTTACATTTATACTAAAAATCAAGAAAACATTTTATCATTAAATATGAAATAACACGATTAAAAATTTACACTTAATTATCACATTTGACGCTTATCACATATTATCAGAATACATAAAAATCCTTATCTAATGATAATATGTGAAAGTTACAATTATCACATATTATCACAATACATAAAAATCCTAATCTAATGATATGTGGAATTTACAATCATCACATATTAAAAGAATACATAAAAATCTAATCTAAAAAACGCACATTTAATTACAAGAGAGAAACATCATAATACATCATTAAAATCATATGAAATGATTCAATAAATATTCCAAGTAATAAATGCACATGGAATTATAAAATAAAAATACCAGCAAACAAATACGCTTGAAAACTGTATTACTTAATAAGGTGGGGTTTTTTGAATTTTTATCAATAGAACCTGTTAAGATTATTTCATAATGGGATAACACTAATTAAAAATAATCGCTAGTAAGAAATCCAGATAAATCGACCAACTAATTTTTAGCAATCATTATTTCAGAGATTATTCCCATTTACTCATTATATGACATCATCTAATAGGCAATACCTTTCATTAACAGAAAAATGTATGACGAATATTATTGTTAAATGAATTTACGCTGTGTAACCGATTTCATGAAATTGATTTGTTCATTAGCATCATTTACATTAATCGTTTGATTTGTTTTCGATGAATTTATTAAGACATTATTGGCATTTTAAGGAGTTTGGAAATCTTTCTGTGCACTTTTTTTTATTAAATAAATAAATGCGAGAAATAATATAATTAAGGTTATTTCATAAAGGAAATTAAGATAAAAAATTATATAAAGAAATTCAATACAATTATATCGGTTATAGTTTTGGGAAGTATTAGGAAATAATCAAATCATTAAGGAAATCTGTTGTTTTGGGTATAATAGCAGATTAGGTTATGATTTTCAGTCGATACGAGTAATTTCAAAATTTATTAACAATTATTTTATTATTATATATTAAAAATTAGGATGGAATACCCTATTAACTGAAGATCTACTATTAATACAAATATAAAGATAAAAATATATTAATTCGAATTAAAAAACTAATACTAAAACTAAAAAAAAGCTAATATATTTCAAGAAAACAGTACAATTAGTTTTGCTTACTAAGTCATATAATGGTTAGATATTAAATTAATTCGGTATAAATTATAAGGGTTAGTTACTAAATTAATTCGGTAAAATTTAAGCTTTTAAAATTGAATAAGACTAACAAGTGAAATACATTCGTAATATTTTGGGTGGTCCTTTTGTTTGTTAAAGTCGCTTAAAGGTGTTAAAAAAATACACTATAAAATTAATATATATATTTTAAACAGATAATATATTACTTCATTACATTTCAGATATATTTACGCAATAAAGCAGAAGATATACTAAATAAAGTAAATTCTTATAAACTTGCGCAAATAATTATTGCACAAAATACAAAATAATATCAAGAATCAATTTTCTTAAGAGAAAACTGTTCATCCTAAGAAATAATTATTTTATAAAATAATATACTTCCATAACTAAATCTATAAAATAAAATTACAACTATAAAAGTTGTAGACAAACATAATATAAACGATATAGAATTATACTTCACACAACCATGTAAAAAACAATAAATTATTGAATAATTTATACACGACTTCATCATACATTTCCAATTTTGATATATTGAAATTAATAGGAAAAAACTTTTAACATTCCACTATATATATATATATATATATTAAACAGGCTAATAAGTTCCCTTAGTTCTACGATAAATCAACCAATTTCTTCAAGTTCATTAACAACAGTGTTCAAAATAATGTGTTATTAAAGCTTGCGAAATGATCATCGAAAAATATTTCAGTTTTAAATGTGTTTATACATGTCCAAACACATTCATTCGGGAAATGGACACTGGAAATTCCAGAGGAACACTTAGTGCATAATGCAGCAGATAAAAGAACGTAGCCAATGTTGCTTGTTACTTTTTTACAGGCAGCATTATTTCGGGATTCACAGAACTGAGGAACTTAAAGGATACACATTTCATTGTCCAGAATAATCAACAACCAGAATGTCTAGATATTCAAAATGTAGCCTGCTTAAAACAGAAGGATTCTAAATTCCAATGGAAAAAGCATCATTTATTTAGTTCGAGCTAAATAAAGCTTTTTCTTTCCAAACATTATCTCATTTTTTTCTTAATTTTTCTTTATAAGGAACATAATTTCTTAGGAATCACATTGACTAGAATCCAAAAGGAGAACATAGTACATTCAATCGTTGAAATCTACAAATGGTATTCACAATGTAGCTTGTTTAATAAAGATAGACTTGAAAATGCAATAGAATCCACACATTTATTATGTCCAAATTTAGCAATTTTCTTCAAGATTAACTTCATAGAGTAGAAATAAATATCATTACAAAAGAGTGTGTCAAAAATTAACTTTCCAAACAACAGCAAAAGATAAAGTGTCATAAAATTTTGCTTTTTTCATTCGATGATGAAATCGACTTCACCATAGAATAAAAGTTTACCCCAAAATTTTGGAGAATATACAATGGATACTGACATCAGATTACCAGTGGCTTCATTGCTTTCTGCTGCTTCTAAATTCTATTCTTTGATGCCTGTATATTTCTGGTAGAATAAAAAAATATTCTATTATAACTATGGTCATATCCAGATAGGCATGAAGTCACAGAAAGACGTTTCTATTATGATTACATCCAGAATTACAATAGGCATAAAGTCACGGAAAAGCCAGCACCATCACAGAGTACTAATATAATGGCATTCGTGAAAAAGCTCCTTTATGAAGGATCAGAGCTTTCATTGCTCTGAAATGTGCAAATTCAAAAAATGGCAGTTTTATTTTATCACATTTTTTCCCTGCAAGGGAAATTCTTTAAAAAAGAATACTTATTGATTTGTACCGGTCAAATGTTTCAGTGATGTAATACTGATTATATAGAAAAAAGGCCGAAATTATTTTTTTAAAAAAGGCATATACTTAGGAAAAATCCACCATTCCATATCGATGGAATTCCACAAGGAATCCTCCTCCTCCACTGAAGGAATGTGCACCCGAGATGAGCTATCAGCAGCAATAATGCTTTAGCGATTGAAAAAGTGTCTTTAAGTAGGATTAGGATTCCCGCTGCATGAAGGGACATTGAGCGATTCAATGGGTATTGATTCAATGGGTATAAGTCCTGGAAACACAGGAATACTCTGAGGAGAAGTTGCGAATGATGGCATGTACTCATGCTCTGGGGGTAGATTTCTTTTCCTTCCTCTTCGACCGCCTCCTCCTCTTCTAGGCCAAGAACCTCGTGTGGCTGAAGCTCTGAAATAGATAATATTATTTGATATCACCAAAACGAGAGAATGAAGAGGAGATTTGAGCTCAAGTTCAAAACATTATACTGTTTTAGGTTTAATTCGTTTGTCTCCATGAAGAGTTTAAACTCGGCCGTTTTAAGACAGTTAATAGGTAGTGCATGCGTATGAAGAAACCGATTTATGTTTGCCGCTATTTCATAAAATAGATTCGGGCATTCCATGCTTGGCTGTATATTGCCGATTTCGCGTCACTGAATTTTTATTAATCATTATGCATCATATTAAAATGATGGATCTTTACAGAAGGAAACAGGGTAAAATAAAATAAAAGGTCAACATACCTCGATTTGACTAATTACAGAAAAGAAATGGCGAGAGAAAAACAACCTCGCATTAGAAAGAGCAAAAAATGTCGGAATGAATCTAAGCAATAAACTTCTTAACGCAAAGAAAAAAAACCCTTCCAATTTCTACAAACCAAGCGCAGTAAGGAAGGATATATATCGATACTACTTTTATAAATGTAAAAGTTTGGATAGATGGATGGACGATGGGGTTCAATCACGCCAGAACGGCTGAAGGAAATTGGATGAAATTTAGCACACAGATATATTATAGTCTACAGAAGAACATAGGCTAATTTTTATTCCGGCTAATTGAGTGAATTTTTTATTAATTAAAAACTAAATTTTCCTCACAAAAAAAAAACTGAAAACATCTGCCTGAGCTTTTTGAATCGTTTGTTTTTATTTTTCTATTTCCGGTATTATTTTAATATTATCTTATCTAATGGAATTCTTAGTGATTTATTGTAGGATTCCCCGACAGAAATCCTTTTTCATCAAAAAAAAATCTAATCGTTTGTTTTCATTTTTCTGTTTCCGTTTTTCATTTTAATATTATCTTTCTATATTCAATACTTACTTATGTTATACTTACTAAAGGAAGGTTTATGAACTTTTTTTCTTACGCTGATCTTGTGTTAATATAATTCAATATTTCCTGTTCATTTCTCTTGATTTTTTATCTTGCTGTACAAATTCCTTTTGCCCATTTTCATCATTTTCGATTAAATTTTTAAAAGTACCTTTATAGTTTCAAGTACATTGCTTTTAAGTAGTTTTTTTCCCCCACGCTAATGATGTTAGGTTTAACATGTTTTCGACCGGTTACTTCAAACGATTCTGTTTATTTTCGTAGTATTTCGTAGTTAATTTAAAAACATTGTTTTAAACATTGTTATTTAATAGATCTTTTGATTCCTTCAGAAGTGCTTTTGTATAAAAATAAAACAGATTAATTGAAATTAAAATTTTCTAATCTGCATTGCGTTACCCCAACTAGCGCTTAAAATTCACGCCTTTGCGTGGCTCCAATTGACGCAGAAATTTTATGCATGCATGCGGTTTTGATAAACATTTTACATTGTGATTTTCACATATACACATCAAAATTTCCAAGCGTACGAAGTTGCAGACAAGAACTAGTATTATATATACATAAAATATACAGCTGTATGTTAAAATCGCGTAGGGGCAATTATTTATCGTCGACCGAATAGCATTTTCATCCTTTCTACGCATCACCTGTCAAATGATCGTCATGTAACTTGCCGAGTGCAAACCCAGCATTATACTATTTTATTCATTATGCAGTAAGACTCCCACAGGGGGACACCTCAAAAATGAATATAAGAAATTTCTAGTATGGTGGTTGGTTCTGGCCACCTTGACAAGTACAAAAATAGAGGAGGTTGACAACCACCTAACGATGACGGGAAATAGCAAGCCGCGAATGATACATTAACATTGATCTTTGGGGTTGAACTTAGAATTTTTAGTGTTATCTATAATATGACTTTTGGCCATTAAATCCCTGGTATGCGGTTAATTGTTCTCAGAAATCAAATGTGTTTTAGACGAGTACCATCTAACCGACTAAAATAATTTGATTCAAAATTTACATTTGCAGTCACAAAATCACTTACCAAATATGATGAACATTTCTGGATTACCGCGGTCACAGGTTTCTGAAAGTACTCACCCACTTAAAGCTTGGTTCCAAATTCGATAGATTACCTTCACTTCAGATGTTAAATTTGTGTAATAAATTGCACTTATCGAGCTGGCTTTGTTGTGAAACTATGATGTTAACTTATATTCGAACAGACGAACATACAGACTTTCACTGAATGCATTTCTTTAAAAATTTGGCTTATATGCAGAATTTACATAAATCTCGATCAAAAACTTTTCAGCGTTGTCCGAGTCACTAACTAATACTAATAATCATTGGACTGTTGTTTTTAAGTTTCAGCAAGGGAAGAAACTGAGATGCTGAAAATCTCGTTTTTCGCATTTTCTTACTATTATATTACTTTCTCCATAATTCGTAAGATAGAAAGAATAAATGCAACATTTTAAGCATTCGACCCAAATGATAATGCAGGATGTGAGAAAAATATCTGCCTCAGTTGGTTCGTAAAAATAAATCATGATTAGTTCTGACACAGCATCAGTCATCCACCCCCAACTGTATCAAAAAAAATATCCTTAGCACTAGAACCACCCCCTTTATGGTATCAAGATCAAGAAAAATATCGTATATTTTACAATTTAAATGTTAAGTTTTAATTAAATGGCGAATTTTCGTTTCTAAGTCCACATTTAAAAACTGCAAATTGCATGCAAATGTCAATTTGTCTGTCCAGCTAATCAAACACACAACAGTTTTTGAAAATATTTAACATTAACAAAAAAAATTGCTTAGACAAAGAAGTATTAGCAAACGATTTAAAGGATTGTAATTCACATCGGAAGGCAATACATTTTAAACAAATTCTGCTGAAAGACATCTTTAATCCAAAAAGTAAGTCATTGACATATTTTATTTGTCTAAAGGCAGAGTTAAAAGGCCAATTTCAAGTTTTACTCTCTATATAAGAGAATGAGAATTTTTCTATCATCTAATCTGACAGCTTGAAAAATATTGCGAGTTTTATGTATGGGATCTTATATAATTGAATTTGCTGTCGTCTTAAAATATAGTTCTATACAGTATTTTTAACCGGTTTCACAGAATTTTGAAATTTTGCATCGAGTGGAATTGCCTAGAATATTCCAGATTCTCTCAGTACTTTGTAGTCCCAACCGTTTAAAAGAAAAAAAGGTACACTCTAAATTTTCTGAGTTTGGAGGGGAAGGGAGAGTTCAAATCACGTTCCCTTCTGATGTATATAATCAAACATTTCACGAAGTTTACATTCTACATTTTTTTTATCTAAAAATTAAAAATAATTAATTATAACTCACTTTCTTTTCTCTCTCTGTCTCCTGTTTTTGAACCAATTGCAGACTTGCTTTTCAGAACACCCAGTCGCGTCGGCTATGTGCTGTCGAGTGGCGATCTTCGGATACTGATCTCTTTCGTATGCCTCGTTAAGGACCTTCTGCGTATCTATGAAGATCGTGTCAGGGAAGGGATGCTTTTCCTTCGTTTTCGGCTTTGGTTGCTCTTGGAATCTTTTTGTTTCCAACGATTCCCAAGCTTGAAGCCACAGTACCTGCAGTTCTTTATGCAGTAGGACAGGAAATTTCTCTACAGGACTTTGAATAATGTGAATTACTTCTTCATACCGGCCACGATATAGGGCCAAGTGAGCCTGGATTCTCAACATCTGGGGTGTATTGTTCAATTTGACAGCCACATGTAAAAGTTCGCATAGTTTAGCCTCATTTTTTTCGAAAATGGCTTTATTAGTTTCATTTAGAAGCATTGTCTGATCATCGATATTTAAAGGATTTCCAGGCTGCATATTGTTGGAAATCAGGATGTTCGGCCGATGATGGAGTCTCGCATCAGTTTCATTGTGCATTTCTCCTTCACTGTTGGAGTAGGTGCCAGTACCGGAATCTGGAGTGCCGAAATTCGCCACAGTCTGGCTGTTTGATAACGAGGACGAATTTTGAAACAAGTTTTCTGCTTCAGGCACGTTGTAATTTTCATTGATGGACAGATCATGGACGACCGAAAAGGGAGAGGACTGCGTTTCAGAATTGTCTAGAGGAGACTCTTCTTCACGCTGCAGAACATAATGAGAATCATTAGGCAAGATAGGAGTAGGGTGCGAAGGGTCAATAAAGTTATGGCACTGTCTACGAAAATGGGGAGTACTGGTTCCTCGCACAAATCTATCGGGAAAATCTGGATTCATAGATTGCGTATAATTGGTTGAAGGGCCAGATAATGCATGTTTAGTACCCTCACCAATTAGAGAGTAGTTAATTGGAGTACGTTGAGTTGGAAAATAAGGAAACTCACAATTCACATTTGGATAAATATAGTCCCTAGGTATATCCCCCTGAACAATGTTTCCGCCGCTAGTTTGCAGAAAGCAGCGATCATTGCCTTGCCGACTTTTCCAGCGTCCTTGAGCTTCACCATGATTATTTAGAGCCTTGACAGGTTCGGGACGAGTTTCATTTGAACTAGATAACACGGCCCATTGTGGATAATGATGTTCGTTATCTAGTTCATAATTGCTGACATATCTATGTAATACTCCGATAGCCGGCTGTTGTTTAACATCGTCAATGTCAGCTGGACGTGGCGATATTAATCCATAAGGTTGATGCGCAGGCATTGAATTAATCCTTCCAAATTCCGGGGGATGAAAATTTTGCATTTCTTCATTATTATCAAGATGTTGATTCCATGCAAGGTTTCCCATAAAAGTTGTCGATTCTTTCGTATTGGGAAGTCCAGTATGAGAAGAAAGCAACATAAAATGAGGGTTAACAGAATTTGAATTATCTTGTGTTAAAGCATTAGGAGTATTAGCATCCCTTGAACAACTAGTAATTTGATGATTGTGATCATAACTGTAATGTCCTACCGTAAGTCCTTGTTTATCTTCATTTTGTTCGTTCAATGAGTTTTGATTACTAACAGGCTCCAAAGACTCCCGTCTTGTCACAGGAGAATGATGAAAGAATGCATTACTAGCATCATTATCATCATTATTCAGAATTTGGTTCGATGAGTAATATATTTGAGCACAATAACCGCTATCAGAATTTGGATTAAAATCGCAATTTTCAGAAGATTGTACTCGAGGACTGACACGTAATGAAGAAGCTCCAGAATTTGGGTTGGCTCGAGTATCAGAAAATTTGTTTATGTTCGCAACATTTCGCATATTTTGAAAATTTTCAGTGGTTTTTTCTCTGTTTATGTTGCTGGTATTAGGAATTTCTCCTAATATTACAATTTCGTCACTGTCCTCAGTTGCATAATTCAAAAAATCCTCATTGGGTACCAAATTTGTTTCATTTTGCCACGAATGAAGTGATGAGAAATTGTTTTGAGCAGAAGCCGTTTCATTCAGAGCATGTGCGGTATTGCATCTGGAGTCGTCGGTGCAAGATACCACATTATCTTCGGTTACAGTAGAATTACGTGGAAACAAATCCGAAAATTTCGGTTCACTGCTGACCACTTGTACCAGGTCATTTACCGATAAATTGGTGAAACTGACGAAAATTTTTGGATTAAGAGTCTCTGTCGTTTCTGTATTTTCTAGTGGAACGGAGCGATGGGATGACGGATACATATTTCTGTCTGGCTCTTCAGATTGGGAGGTAAAAGCCGCAGCTGGCCAGAAATACAAAATACTATTTGGTTTGCATATCATATCGTTACTCTGTGTCTCGTGAACCGATCCCGAAGCCTCGAAATGAGTAATGCTCAAAGAATCTATCAGTTCGATAAGGCGTTTCACGTCTGGAAGTTGCATGATTTCGAATGAGAACCAAAAATTTTCGCATTCGTAAGCAGTTTGATTCTCATTCGATAAACGACATTCAAATCCAAAAGGACTGCACCCACGTATTTCAAAAACTATCAATTTAAATTCGGAAACAATTTGTAATGGACTTCTTAAAGCAAAGTTATTGTATCGATGGTAAAAATGATCATCCATTGGTAAACGATCTTGCTGGTGAATGGAATCATTATTTGATGATGATGATCTATCATTAGCGGCACTCGCTAGCGGTGAGTTGTTTCGGAGTAAAAATTGTTCGCGAAGATTAAATGAATAATATTTCGAGTCACCTGGAGTGTACAAGCAGTCACCCTTTCCTGAAAGACAGTGAAGATTTAAATCAAATTTTAAAAAATATTCTGTAACATTTGGGCTTAAATCATTAGTCTGCTCATTTTCTGTTCTAGAGCGTGAAGGAGGTGCTTCAGAATTTGTAAGTATATCAGCGTGTGATCTTTCAGCATGGAATTGAGCACCATTATCATTGAAAGATCTATTACGCTGCGAGCTATCAAAGGAATCCGATCCAATCAGGTGACTTTGAATTTGGCTGCTGCAATTTTGATGGCAATCAGCATTTGCGGCATCATTTCTTTCCGCCAATGTTTGACGTATATCCTTTTCTGAATCACGATTCACGATATTTGACGAATTTGGGACAAGGAATTCATTTCCATGATTCCCTTCAGTTGAAGGTAACAAAAAAGAACCGATAGATTCTGAAAATAAATAACTGCTAGCTTCTGGAATGGAATTTGATTCAACACGAGGACTATCTGTAGAAGGATTAACGGGTATGCTGTTCTCTTTCTCGACAAATGATTTTTTATAAGGGATTAATTGTCTCAAAATTTCTTGAGAATTGATGTTTACATTAGAATTTGTGTCAAAATCTCTTATTCTATGCCTATGAAAAGACACTGGCATCCCATCTAGGGTGAAAGGATCCATGTTCGATACCTCTGTAGTTTTAGGACTACTATCAGTTACAGAATTTGGACTAGCATTACTTTGATTAGCAGCCCTATTCTGCTCCCTTTCCAAATTATTACCCATATTTTGTAATGAAGTGGATGAAAAATTTTGTCCAATACTAGCTACTGGTAATGAAGAAATCGGAGAATCTTCGGAAGCACTACTGATCTCTTCAAACAGCGAGGCATGAAAAATTCCGATTTTTTTAGACGGGTCAGCGTTATTGGTCATCTGATCATTATTTCCATTTGCTGATGCAACAAGGTTAATGGGTTCAAGTTGAGAATTAGAATCTTCAAGTTCAATTGGTCCGCCTGTAGCATTAAATGAGTAAAATTTCGAAACCTGATTACTTACACGATTATTATTTGAACGAAGCGACTTTGCTCTTGCGTCATTTTTAAGTGTCTTACCCTCAAAACTTGAATTTTGAACGCGTCTTGGTTTGAAAGCTTTTCTAGATTTCTTTGACTTAACAGTAAAGTCATTCAAATCGGTATTTTGACACTCGCTGGTTGAATTTGAAAGCTTCGCATATAATGAAATCGAGGCATTCACAGGATTCAGCGACTTTTCAGATCTACTTTCTGAGGTTCTTCCATAAGTTTTAATAACTTGGGTCTCGTTATCAAATTTTTCACCTTGGGGCGATTCTTCAGAAGCATATTTACCCACTTTACTTTTTTCTGATTGATTATTGTAATTTTTAAGCTCTATCGATAGATCATATTGACTAGAACCATTTCTTGAATCATGATTTTTTCGAATTGAATCTACTGTGGTGTTCGATAGAGCGTTGAAACCAAATTGACTTTCATTGACTGAACTGGAGCCACCAGCTTCGACACTCTTTACAATTTGTTCAGGAATCTTCCTCCTACCGCTACTACTGGTGGGAGGCACATCAGCAATATTTGAGGCCCTAGATTGGAGTTCTGGAGCGGGAGAAATGTTACTGAGCGAAAGCACGTTCACAGTTTCAGGAAGGCTTAATTGTTGCACCTGCCTCAGAACTGCAGCTACAGAATCGGAATTTTCATTTTGTTCCTTTCTTGTACAGTTATCCGGTATTCTAATTGGAGTTCTACATATATTTGACGAACTTTCAGCTCTTTGATTTTGTCTTGTTGGAAGACATTCGGGAATTCTCGCCTGCTGTCCAACAACATTTAATGACTGAGCATGTGGATCATTTAAAGATTGGAATAATCCAGCAACTGAAAAACTTCTAGAAGGGGCAGAATTACCATAGCTGCTTCCCGCAGTTTGATTTCTCGCTGGCAAGTCCACATTGTAGTTCGTGTCTTTGGAGGAGTTATTATTGTTTCGGATATGTCTTCCCTGAGGTACTGACTTGACTTTGTTTCGATTCAGCGGTTGTCTTCCAGGAACAAGAGGGTTTCTTGGCGCTTCTCGATTTGAATTTACAGGACGGAGGCTGGCAGTATTGATCGCAGGTTGTACATACCGTCTTTCGGTGCTTTGTCTTCTATACGCCGGAGCAACACTGGTAATCGGACTGAGTGTTTTAGGAAAAGCTGATGAATGTGCAGGAATAAAATTATTACTTTGGACTGGTGTTCTAGAGGGGACTGAGTCACTGGATTCATTCGGTTCTTTTTTAATTATTAATGCGGAAAAATTAGTTTGTGATGACTCATTTTCCTGTTTGACGACACCTAAAAATTGTATTTCATTTTGAGGAGATTTAACTGGAAACTCGTAGTCATCTATTGGCTCTTCTTTAATAATCGGATGAAGAATCTGGTCCTCTAAATTAGGAATGTTTGAAGGTAAAAAATCTTTTCCTACGCCATTGCTTGAACTCATTTTTTATATGATGAGCAGCTATGTTGAAAATAAGCCATTTTCCATGTCACTATTAGTGCATTTAAGACATGTGCCTCCCTAGCAAAAGTTTCTTCATAAAATGCACTGAAAATGAAAGAAGAGGGATTGTTAATTATTTGTGTATAAAAATACGTGTATGCAAAAAGAAATTACTATAAGGGCAAAACGATGGATTTTGACATTAAATACTTATTAAGAAAACTTCAGTTCTTAATTTTTCTTTCGAAAGCTCGTCACAATGCCATATATCATTATCTTTACCGATATATATAAATATGAATTCCCAAACTTGCTACTAAACACAAAACTCGAAAACGGTTTGACCAATTCGGCTCATTTATAAATATTATCATTAAGATACAAAGAATGTTGTTGCATTAAGGTTATCATTAAGATATGAAGACGGAAAAATTGCGATGAAAATAGTAAAACCATCATTTTTGTTAATTTTCCACCAAAATCTTTATTTCCTCTCAGTTTTTCCCTCCTACGCTTACGAGGTTTGGCTTAATATACTTTTGACCGATTATTTCAAAAGATTGTTTATTTTCCATTGTTTGATGCCTTTCAAATTAAACATTGTTAACTAATCAATTTTTGATTCCTTTTGAAGTACTCTTGAATTAAAACAGAAAAAAATAAATGAAATTAAAAATTTTAGTTTGTGCTGCGTTACACCCAACTGGTGTAGAAAATTCACACATTTCCGCTGCTGCAATTGGCGTTGAAAATTCACGCATGTGCAGTGACGTTGTTTTAACTTTAATTAAAAGATTAAAAATATCTGTAAAATACTATTGTATCTATCTCAATGCCGCTCGATAAATAAGGAGCGGAAAAAGTGCATTTCAGAGGGTTTTGTAACTATTTAAAAACCAGCAATAAAAAAAACTTAAAATCAATTCCTACTTAGGTTATGAAGAAAATTTTTAATTATGTCCGAAAAATACGTATCTAACATAAATTCAATTTAATTCCAAAAGCCCACAACTAACCCAAAGCAAATTATTTACGGTGTGTTCCTGTAATAAAACAAAATAGCAAATCTATGAATCAAAATCCAAGTCATATTCGTTGAAAAGACAGTTACCAACAATCGGAACACACTGCACATGCGCGAATTTTCAACGCCAGTTACGGTAACGGTAATGCTGAGCAAGAAACTCTTCTTTGCAAGATTTTACTAAGTTTATTAATGAGTCGGGCTTCACCAGTTTAAAGAAACGTCACTTGAACCCTCATAAAGTTGGAAACAACAAAAAATACAGTTGCAAGGCAAATAACAAATATATTCTAATCTATCAAAAATAATCAGATTCCTAAAGAAATAAAAACCATAAACGTAACATAAGATAAATAATTACAACAACAACATTGGTAAAATTTCCGGAAGATGTATGTTCGGCTTAAATATTATCTTTCGGAAATATTTTTTACATTTTTATTGAATATATCACGAGTTCTTAAGCGATTAATCCCATGGCAAACGGTTAATACAGAAGTATTCGAAAATCCGCTATACATTTTAAGCCGCCTGTTTCCGACCGATTCTAACAAAAATTTGTCATTCAATCACAATTGCAGTCTCAAGATTACATAACTTATTTCATTTATTTAAATAATTGCACTTTAGTGTAGCACGTTTACATGAATACGAATGAACAAACCGTCAGAGTGATAATTCACAAAGTCAAAATTTGATAATCTACAATTTAGTAGCGAAATTTTAGTAATAATTTTTTTGTATCTGGCTCATTAATTTTGAAGATAACCCTTTTTGGCCTTTCCAGTGGCATTTGCCACAACTTTCTGGCCCCTATGCCCGAGGTAAAAATGAGATGAAATTAAATGTGCACGTTCTCTTATCACTAATTTCCATTTTTTTTAAATTCCACATTTTAAAAATTCTGGGTAGAAAAAGTTAAAATTTTGAACTCGGGTAACCGGACACAATACTTCCACTGAAAAGGATTTCGCTACGAAATGGAAATATTTAATATGAAAAATTTCGCGTGCCACTAATTCCTAAATGCATTCTTGTAACTGAAATACATGAACAACTTTTTAAAAAAGTATCATCTTGATCCATGAAACGTTAGTATAGGTCGTATTTTCATAAGGATCTATTTGAACAAAAGAAAAAAAATATATATAATTATTCTCATATAATTCTAAAGACTTAAGAAATTCTGATAAAATTCGTTGATATAATCAAATTACATTTGTCAGTAGACTAAGATTCTTGGAAAATTTGTAAAAGATGAATAGATTACGTTATTACCAACTTATTTTTTTTATCTCCAATAAGTACTGTTATAAATGTGAAAGTTTGGATGAATGATGGATAGGGTTTGTTAATCACGCTGAAACGAAACTGGATGACATTTAGCAGATATAAATTATAATCTAGAATCTAATATAGGCTACTATTTCTTCCTGTTAATTGAGTGGTTATTTTTTCAATTGGTAACTAATTTTCTAGTCAAAAAAACTTCATTTCTCCACCGCCAAATGAATAAAACTTCAGTCTGTTTCTTCCTACGTTTACGTTTCAGAACGATATTTCAAACGATTATGTTTATTTTCTTTTGTGTTTGATGCATTTAAAATTAGACATTGTTAATTAATAGATCTTTCAGATCCATTCTGAAGGATTTTTGAATTAGAATAAAACATAATAAAGAAAAAATTCTTATCTGTATTGAGTTACCCCAACTGGCGTAAAAAATTCAGGCCTTTGAGCTGTCTCAATTTGTGTCACACATGCGTAATTTGTTCTAGATTTTGTATTGGTAAGACTCATCAAAACGATTTTGAATATTTGGTTTACAGTTTTGTTTTATTTCAGTTACACACTGTACTTAAATTGTTTTTAGATTAGTTATGTGGCCTAAGTTTTGCTATACAACAATTTGGGGCTTTGCGAGATTGGCAATTTTTTTTGGTAGCGCTTTTTTTTGTTTAGATTCCAGATTCGATATCTCTGTTCTTTTCCCTTGATTTTATCCTGCTCTACGTATTTCCTTCACCTACGTTCATTAATTTTAATTTAAAGTTTTTGCGTGCATTCCACTTTTCTGCGTTTAGTGATTTTTTTTTCTATATTTCCGTTAATTTTTATAGCATACAACGAAATATTAAGATTGAGTACGCTATTACTGCCGCTATTTCATTTCGCTAAAACTTGACTGAAACCTTTTTTTTTGGCGAAAATCGTTTTAAACAGCAGCATAATGATACGGTTTGATGGCATTTTACATTATAATCAGACCACCAGTTCTCATAGATACACATCAAAATTTCCACGCGTACGAAGTCGAGGGCAAAAGCTAGTTGTTGAAGTTTTAGTCTATTGGCGCATCATTTATAGTATTTATTTAGCGAATTTCAACGAAATGGAATTGGCATTCCTTTTGATCCTTATTATTATAATTTTAATCCAAAACATGCTATCGAATTCATAATAATTTTAATTCAAAAGGAATGAAATTTTAAAACATTTCTTTCCAACAAGGTTTAATTTGCGTCAGCACAACTAGGGCAAATCAATCACAATCCGAGTTCTGGTTATAGTTTATTTCAGATCTATTCAATGAATTCAACTAAAGAATTATCTTTTTTTATCTCGGGAAAAATTAGTAAGCACGAGTCTGGCTTATTCGGTTTAAATTGGAAAAAATAAAGAAATATTCCGAATATCCGCATATAAAAATTCCTTTTTTACATCAAAATCTACACATAGAATAAAAAGAAGTCTCCTGAAAACATCTTTGTGTTGGAATCACAAAAACTAGTGAAATAGTTAACGGACATTGGAGATATTTACACCATTTTGTAGGGCGTTTATTGAGAAGGTTTTAATATATTAAAACCACATCCAAATAAAATTTTAATTTATCAGCGAATGCACGAAAACCTCAAATTGCGCATGCGCAAAAAATATAACAAGAGCTGTTGTATGCATATGCGATGCATTTCTTTGTTAACGCCCACTTTTAAACAGCGATTCAAATCTCATAATGCCTAAAAAGAAAGAAATGCAACTTCGGCGGGAACACATTAAATGCCGAAATGCTTCTTTTGTAGCGTGATAAGGAAAATGAAGGATATGTCCGGTGAGTGAATATCAGAGAAATAATGTCCACACTTAGGGAAGGGGTTTTTTGATAAACGAAATAACCATATATCTTTAAATCGCACTGCAACTGAATTGCGTGAACAGAATGAAATCTTAAGAACGAAATGATCGCCTGTGTTTTGCCAACGGACATAACATTTCAACAGTTTATTTCGCAAAAAATAGTAATATAATTTATACTACACGAGCACTTTGCGCGTTAAT
>JAOUZG010019355.1:696228-725033 GCA_026289955.1 Argiope argentata | reverse complement strand
CATAAAATATGAATCAACCTACATTTGTTTAGTTTTTTATATTTAAGGTTCGTTCAGGGTGGGGGGAGTTTTATTTCTTAGTATTTTTTACAATGAATACAGGGGTTTAGTTCCAGTAAAATTCTATGCAGCTAAGTAAGCGAAATAACGCGCAAGAAAGTAAGTCAAAATACGCGTGATTGTCTCATCAATGATTCAGTTTAAGACTGACTCATTTGAAACAACGTTTGTGAGTGAATTTGAGACACTCTACTTATCGATTTTGTGTTACTCTAAAACATGAGTTCTTTAATTTTTATACATTACCAACTACTTTTGAAAAATAGAAATTCTTCAATAACGAGTGAAACACATTCTTTTTAAAAGAAGTTTAATATAAAAGGAAAAGTTCTCATGTGAAAGGGAAAAAATTCCCGTCTAAAATTTCCAACTTATATAAAAATTTTGAAAATGTATTTCTAAGTCTTGATGTGATATTCACAATGATACATCGATGGTTTGCGATTCAATTTTAAAAGCTATACTATAAACCATTCATTCCCAAAGTGCACAAAGCCATAGAAATAAATCGATTATAATTTAAGAAAACACGATGTACGCAATTTTAGCCGGAAGATGCTGCAATAAAAACATATACCTGTTCTAATTATAAGTTCTTGGGTTCCTAACTGTATCTTGTATCAATCTTTAATGAATCTGACAAGATCTTATCTTTCAACAATTAAAAACATGTGACGCAGGGTCAATTTCTTCAACTAGCACTAAAGATAAAAGGATTTTTTTGTAAAATTTGTATCTAGTAAAATTATTAATTGTATTATATAGTATTGTATATTAGATAAAATCAGTTATATTTAAAAAATTTATCAAAATTGTATTTTATTATCAATATTTCTTTCATTAAAATTCTTATATAAAGAACAGCTTATCGCTTGAAAAACTCAATGCTCCATGATTGAAATAGATCGCATTATATCCGATTTTTAAAAAGTGAAGGTCAATGTTCAAAAATTAAGGAACCTATGCACTAGGCTGTTTACGATTATTATAGAGGAATGTTCAATAAAATATGATTTTATAAAATGATAAAGGAAATATTATGATTTAAAATATGATCTAATGTGTAGTCAATAAAGTGTACTATGGTTTCTAACCTATTTAAAGTTGACTGAGTATCTATAAGGCAAAAAAGTTTTACACAAGTAATCATGGAAAAATTCGAAAAATTTAGGAACCATCGTATATATGAAAACAATCTTTGATAACTATGTTACTATAACAATACACTTGGTATTGATGTGAGTGAATTCTCTAACAGTATAACAAAACCAACTGAACATGAAAAAGTATTCTCACAATTTCTTCTTTTGAGACTATATCCCTTAATTTTCTAGTAACAACTTGAAGGAATGGAACTAACCTTGTGAAAAACAAGAACTTTAAAATATGTATTTGTGAAGTTTTGAAAAATGAATATCGGTAATACAAAATCAAGTAATGAAATATATATTTAAAAAATTGTCATTAAATTATATTTTTATTCATGAGAAAAATTTGTAGATTATTATACGATTCTGAATATTAAAAGTATTGCTGTTTTAGATTGGTTTAGTTATTGTTCTTATTATTTAGGATATACAGTGGCACAAACAATTGAGGATACACCTTACTTTTACTTGATAAATCCAACTTTCAATCGAAATAACACATTAACTAGAAGTGCAAACGTGTTTTTATTTCACACGTAGCAAAAGGGTTAATTTACAATAAAAATAATGAAAATCAACAAAAAATACCTAAAATTAAAAAATTTCCAAGTATTTGAAATAATCATAGTCAGATTTTTACCTCAAAAAATTAAGGATACACCAATAAAATTTCTGTTTAACTACGACTAGATTTTTTTTTCTGCTTGCTGCTGTAAAAGCTTAAGTTTGGCCAATTTTATCTTAAACCTTTTCGACCTCCTTTTGAAGTTGGTTATGTGAATTTAAAGTCGCAATTTTAAATAGAAAATGGGTCTTCGGAGAGAGACCAGTATTGATCTTGTCTTGAAATAGCTGAAATTGTCGGTAGAAACCACTGGTGTGTCCGAAAAATCATTAGAAAATTTAAAACCGATTGATTAATTGAAAATAAAAGTGGAAGAGGAAGGAAAAGTATTCTGAGTGATGTAGCCAAAAGGAAAATTTTGAAAGATATCAAGATTGATCCTAAACTAAATGCAGTTAAACTAGCTGCAGAAACTTCTCGAATAATGGGCAGAAATGTAAGTGCTGAAACTGTGAGAAATGTGATTAGACATGCTGGATATAGCAGTCGAGTAGTTAGAAAATCAGAAAAAGTGTTTGGAGTTTGCAAAAACTCATCAATTGAAGACAGATAACTCTTGGAAGAAAGTTATATTTAGTGATGAAAGTAAATTCATTTTTGGAAGTGATGGCAGTCGCACCGTTTGGAGAAATCCGAACACCTCTTTGGATTCAAAAAATATACTTCCAACAGTTAAACATGGTGGTGGCTCCGCCATGGTTTGGGGTTGTATGGCTTCAAATGGGGTAGGAAATTAAGTTTTTATAGCTGACATAATAGATTATAAGCTTTATATAGATATACTCAACAACAATCTTAAAGAAAGTGAAAAAAAAATTGGGTTTAGATGGAAATTTTATTTTCCAGCAAGACAACGACCCCAAACATACGGCACGTAATTTCAGAATGTGGTGTCTTTCATTGTAAACAGCAATTGCACACACCACCACAATTCCCTGGCATCAATGTCATAGAAAATTTGTGGGCCACACTTGAAATAGCGGCCCCAAAACACCAAATTAGGAACCAAGATCATTTAAAGCAAGAAGGCTGGAATAAAATATCTCCACATACCACCAAAAAATTGGTTGAATCGGAACCAAGACGTTTGGAGGACATTATAAAAGCCAGAGGACATGCAACCAAATTTTGACACTGTCTTTGCGATATATCACACAAATTTCATTGGTGTATCCTTAATTTTTTGAGGTAAAAATCGGCCTATGTTCATTTCAAATACTTGTGAATTTTTTAATTTTAGATTTTTTTTGTTAATTTTCGTTATTTTTGCTGTAAATTAACCCTTTTGTTACGTGTGAAAATAAAAACACGTTTGCACTTCTAGTTAATGTGTTATTTCGATTGAAAGTTGGATTTATCAAGTAAAAGTAAGGTGTATCCTCAATTGTTTGTCCCACTTTAAATTGGAGTCAGACGTTGAAATTAACGGACAACAGATTAAATTAAGAGAAATTATAACAAATGTTATTTAGTGTAGTAAAGCTTTAATTCTAATAATTGATGCACGACAATATCTCATATTTTGAGAAAATAATAAAGAGAAACAAAATTTATGTATTAAACCGATTTATGCAAAAGGATCAATGGTAAGAAAAAAAAGTAAATCTCCGAAATATCCCAATATAAAAAATTCCCATCATAGATTCAGGGTATATTTAAATAAGAATATTCTCACACAGAATAATTTAAAGAGCGAATATAGAATATTTTCTCTCTATTGAAATTACAAGCTGTATCTAATCATTATATAAGAATGCGTTTGTTTGTTTTACACATTTACTGAAATTAAATGCCTCATACTGGCAGTTACAATGATGATGATTTTAGGCACTTCGAAGTATGAATTTGAATGTAGAAAAAAATTTAAGGGGATAGGACTTTGAAAAATAAGCAAAAATGGACATTAAATTTCATTTTTATAGTTTCATCACAAAATATATAGGTTTATATTATAAGTATTATAAAGTATATAGTTCCATAAAAATATTTGAAAGGAATTTTGCTCCAAATATTGTTTAAGGAAAAAATAATAGAAAAAATTAAAAATTATGTGGACTGGAATATTTTGAAATCTTTCAAATTTTATACCTTTCATTTTTTTGAAAAAATAATATTTTTAAAGTATTTTTTAAGAACTTGACTTATTTATAATTAAATGCGCATGAATAAAAATTACACAACTGTAAATGAATAATTCGCAAAAGTATTTATTACGAGTCCATTGTTCTCTAAAAGAATTTTTGTTTCAAAATATTTTTCCCATGTATTTATCTATGACGCGGTTTCTAATCATTATAGAAAGAAACTGCTTTATGTAGTCAATTAAAAAATATATAAAAATAAAAAAAATGAAAAAATATTTTTATAATTTTCAAGTATAATTAATTTCTAGTATATTATTATATTCAATAATAAATAAGTATAACTTTTTAATAATTCCTCATTGATTCTCACGGAATGTCATTCAAATTCGAACAGATGTTTCTAGTTCGCTTGGCCTATTGTATTGCTACAATTAAGAGTAAAGAGTATTATGGAAAATTTGTTAACAATTGGTCTGAAGCTGAGCAATGATACTTCTAGTCAAAATCATATACGCGAGTTTCATAAGTAAATTCTTTTGATTCGCGACTATTACTATACAAGCAGAGAATTAATCTTGCGAATAAAAAATTTCTAAATGTCTCATTCTAATTGTTGATTTTTTTATATTTTAGAATTACATATTTTAATATTATTTTATAAATAATATGCTAGCGATTAATTGCCAAAAAATTCACGGTATAAAACTACCAACTGCATGCTTCTGAAAAAAAGTAATTTAATAAGTAAATACGTTTAATGGCTAATCGGATATTTCGTAAATATATAAATCCTACCACAATATTTCAAAAACTGTTGATTCAGTTTTTAAACTTAAACGATCATTGATAAAATTTTATCCAATTTTAAATCATTGAATTCTTTTTAATTTATAATAGTGCTTATTTATATTATGAGCAGAAATGCATTACACATAGGTAATCGAGTATCATCAGGTATTTGAATTATTATCTTACTTTTTTCATATTATTTGCGAAATTACAGAGGTTTCGAAACCTTTGAATTCAAGCGCTTCATTTTTCATCTTGCAAATCGGCATAGATTCCAAAAATTCTGTAATAAATATAGCGAGAGCACAGTTTTTTAATTTCTCAGTTACTTTTATAGTTTAAATTCCAACAGCATCATTTTCCAAGAAACTTTTTTTATTGACTTTTCTTTTTTTAAAGTGTGCTTTCATTTTAAGATTTTTATCTTCTACAGTTCATCAAGTGATGCCATTATCAAGGGAAAAATATAAGCCAGTGAAATCATTATTATTTATTATTTCGTCTTAATAGCAATACTTGAGGGTTTTCTGCTTTTAATTTCATTAACATTCACCGTAAAACGGCAGCATTTCGCTAGTTTGAAATTTTAAAAAAAATCATTAACAGAACATTTTGCTAATTTGATAAAGACAATTCATCACACAATGTGCGCATTCTACTAGTTAAGACAGAAAAAAAAAGAACGAGATCTCAACTTCTGAATCAATAAATTTATTTCAGTAAAAAATAAGTGGGAAAACACTTAAAAAATAAGACATATACCTTCTTTATACAAGTCATAAAGACAGGCTTTAATCATGCTACATATGACCCACCTTTTTGAGTTGCAAAATGTAATAAACAATCAAACAACACTTACTGTTAAAAAAAATACCATGCTTCGAATCTTCTGAAAAATTTAACTACTAAACCCGGATAGGTATACAAAGCAGATTTAAGCACATAAAAAACATAACGGCAGCCGAAATGACTCGCAGAGCTCAATCAGCAACTGGATTCAGTGCCAATAATTAGAATTAGAATGAACCTTCACAAACAGAAAGTTTAGGGCAGATTATGTATCTATTCCCAAGCTAATTGTTATAGATGGTAATGAAAAACGTCAACAATAGCAGTGCCACAAAAAAAAGGAAATCTACGACCGCAAATTTCAAGTTGTCATGCGAAAACATTATTTTGAAGTTATTATTTGTCTTACTTAAAATAATTACGTAGTTTAAATAAGTTTGGAAAAACAATAATGGTAAAAGCATATCAACCTATCAAAAACGAACCTGATTTCAAAGAAGCATACGTAATGATAATGTAATACTGGTAAAAAGGAGGTAAAAATATATGTGCGAAATGCTAATGAATAATGCCTAATAGATTTTGATCTTCAATTTTAAGTTGCCTTCAATTATTAAGAACTCTTACCGTTAACATCATGTTTTCACATGATACAAAACACTAATCGAATGATAAGTGGAAGATAGTTATATGGTAAGAAAAATAATCTCTCATAATTTTTCACACAATAGTACAAGCCAACGTTTAAAGAATATTAGCACAAGCTCGTGATTCTTTTAACTGTCAGGCATAGGCAACCACATGGTTATTTTTAACAAAATAAAGAACATTTGTAGCCATGTTTATTATAATACATAGAAAAAAACCCAGTGGACTTTTTATTGCTTAAATCTTTTGATAAAGAAATTTTGCATTCCTCATAGTATTTCCAAGTGTTAATGCCTTTTTAAATAGTTGCAAACTTTAAATGGGATTCAACTATCGCCTGAGACCTTCAAAGTATGCACATCATGCACTTTATATACTTTTATTTACTTTATATATTTCTGTTTTCAAAGTTCAAACTGTCTATTTTAAAGTAAATTTTATTATTTACTAGTTATGTCTCAATGATAATGTTACAGAAGAATATTATGTAAGCTCTTCGCCAAAGCCATTAAGATCTTTTAAATCTTTTGACGCTTTTAGTTTTACTCTTTCTAATTGTGCTTTATTATTTCTTTAGAATAGCCAGTCCTTAAAATTATGTTTTTATTTTAATTATGAGCTTTTTAACGGCATAACGACACTCTTTGCTCATACCTAAACATTGTCAGAATAAGGTTATTCTCTGCAGGACCAGTGTTAACTCTGTAAGGAAGGATAGAAAGGTAGAAGTATAAAGAAGCTTCAGCTGACCAAGTCCATTCTATGATAAATATTTTGTTTCCTGCTGTGAGATATGGAATATTTCAGATGGATAATACTCCTATCCGTGAGCGGTACCTCGCAAATCATGATTTGATAAACAAGAGGATAAAAAGGAATATCTTGGTACGTACACCGCCCTCCCTCCCCCGACGTTCAATGCAATCGGAGAGTTATTGAATATATCAGACAGTTGAATATGGAATCGAGATACACATTCAACATTGTTTACAGATTTAACTTTCCACCTATCTCCACAAATAATAGTTCAATATACATCGAAATACTATTCAACACTTTAAAGATTCAATTCCCAGTCGAAACCACCACGCAGTATAACATGTCAAAGTGATACTATGCCTTATTAATAAGGAATACAATATTCGTTTTGTGGTGCTTACATTATTTTAATAACCACCTCAATTTCTGAACACAGAAAATATTTTAAAGTGAATAGTAATGTATTCATCAAGTCGCACTTCAATTTCAAAGCAAGCTAAATTCTCACCTTTTTTTTTAAACAAATGCCGATAGAACCCTTTTACTTATAAAATATGTAAAATTCAATTTCACATACCTTGTGAAATTTATGCTTCCTTGCCTAAGAAGATGTAAAAAAAAACCCAGATGTTGTAGCTGCTGCAAGAGAAGAAAAATACAATTAATGTTTTTAAAAATTTTTAGAATTTGTTTTACAAATGTTCAATGTTAATTTTTAAAAATTTATTGCAAATTAAGTGTTTAAAGAACTTTTTGTTGTTGGATAATGGAGAAAAGCAGATAACCCTAAAATGATTTGTTATAAAAAATTATAGAATAGCTGCTTTTTGCAATTTATTGGCTTTTAGCAATATATTTTTAATGATCTTGCAGATTCTACAATATTAATTTATAAAAATAACTGCAGTTCGCTGTTAATTTTATATCAATTCAGCAGGGCCTGATTAAGGCAGGGTCATACGGGGCAGATGCCCCCCCCTATCGATTTAGGAGTATCTTTTATAGACGGATGCTAGAGATGGTTGTAGAAAGCATTACAATATAAATTTTGCCTTAGCATTTTGTCAGATTGCATTTTAAATTCAATGATTAAATTTGGTACTTTGAGTTAAGACTAAGAGTGTTTTTAAAATTTTTAAAATTAAGTTTAAATAACATTTTGAAATAATGAACTTAAAAAACCATGGACAAGTACTATCCATGGTTCATCATTTCTGAGGAAGTCAAGCAAAGGGCCCAAAAAAGGTTAAATCAAGCACAGCAATGCAGACTGCGTTTCGGCTAATTTTCGATTTACAGCAAAAAATGTTTCTTAAATAATATGTACCATTTTATTAGAAGATACTGAATTTTGCAAACAAATGTAATTACTTCACGCGAAACAAATTACTATTGTTGTTTTAATTTTACATTCGAATACCAAACATTAAACACTTTTTTTAAAAATAAATGTGTGTCATTTTGGATAATCGTCATTTATTTCTTTTTTAACATGAATAAATAAATGGGTGCCAATTCTATTTATAAATATCAATCAGAATAAAAAATAATTATCTATTTTTTCATAATTTATAACAACTGCAACACTGCGGAAGGAACATAACAATTCTAATAATTGCTCCTGCAACACTGCAGAAGAGTTACACAACTTTCCTATCGTAAAACTTATTTGGTCTTCACCAAAGCATAAAAGTGATCGTAGAAATAGAAAAATATCATAATCAGTTCTATTCAAATTAATAATAAATTTCCTTTAATAATAAACCTTTCTGAAGTTTTGAATTAAAAACATTTTTTTTAATTATAAAAATCAGATCTAGCAGATTTTTTTATATATACATAGAAAAAAAAGCTTGTAGATTGCCCCCACAAATAATTTTCAAATGGATGGGGACGATTTTTATATTTTATAAAAGAAACAAAAATGTAATTAAATGCTACAAGCGGCAAATTCGCGGATTGATTTATTAAATACATAAAATATCTTAATATTTACACTCAATAGGAATAGCAAAAACCAATATTCTATACATGGAACAATAGCTTTTAATTAATAAAAATTATTTAACTGGCATGAAATATATTTCCCTAATGTTTGCGTTGGTAAATTCAATTTGAATAAAATACCTTCAATGGTTAAGAGTGCAATAACGTACAGATATTTATTACTATATTAAAACAAAACGTAAACATAACCAAAGGTTATGGTAAAGAAAAATTATACGACCTGTCCAGTATGAAAGAAAAATATTTCTAATAAATTATTATTCAAAATAAAATGTATAAAATGTAGTAAAATGTATAAAAGCATATATCACTGGGAAGTTTCAGAATAACAGTAACGAAAAAAAAAACCTACTAAAAGAAAAAAATTAACTGAAGTGAAAAAAACACTAATAAAATTTATTATTCCAGTGGTACATAAATATTTAGCTGTCACATCGATATTTACATGGCCCTTAACTACTGATGAAAATTACAATTGTTTCCGGATAAAATTGAATTTTTTATTTAAAAACAAAAGAAAAAATATTCATCGTAAAAACATATTTTTAAAATTCACCATAGAAAAAAGTTTTTTTACAGAAAGCAGAAAATTGAAAACATTAGTTTAATAATATCTAATACATTTCTTATTTATGTTTTTATGGTATATGTCATAGATATAAAAAATTAATACAGTTTAAACTGTTGCTAAAATTAATACGAATTTTCCAGTTGAACACAATGTGAAAAAATTAATTATATCAGGTCATTGTTCATCTTATATCTAGAATATATTTACAAAGGTATCATTTAGAATTAAAAAAAATAACCTTTAGCTTATGTACAAACATTTTTCTTCCAAATTAACATGAATAAAATGTTATTTTTAAAGGAATCTTTAATTTGATATTCGCAATTGGTCTTATCTAACACTAGTCAATAAACTATTAAAACCGAACTACTAGTAAACACTTCTCCAAGGTAAAATCATTCATTATTTCATATTTTGAAAACTTATACGAATTCCACCAAATTGAAGAGAGAAAAAATCTGCATTTAAAATGCAAACATTAAAATTTTAATCAACCGTATTTTGAAACGAATTTATCTTCAATCTAATTCGAAAAATATACTTTTCATACTTCACAACGAAATAAAACTAAATTTTAGGAAGCAGTAGAACACGAGTTAATTATTAAAAACTCAATTACTCATAAAAACTTCTCAAATTCAAATTTTCCAAGTTATCTAATTTTTAAAACTTAATTTAACATTCAAAATCAATCAAAATGAAAGGTCAAAGATTCATGTTTTGAAAAGTAAATTTTAATATTTCATTGCACCGTGTTGTTATCAAATCAAATTCCATAAATATTTCTTTAATATTTTAAAACTTAAAATTAAATTTTAGAAAAGTACTGAAACAGTAATTGGTATATTTATTGAAAATAAAATAACTAAAAAAACTTACCAAAATCAAAATCATCAAGTTATTTACTTCATTTTGCACACCCTTAATTGAACATTCGAAATCACCCAAGATGAAGGGAGAAGAGGCGGGAAATCTGTAAATAGAATGCAATAATTTAATATTCGAAATTAAAATGAAAGGAAAAAAATATATAGTTAGGAAACCAATAATAAAATTTCACAACTCTATTTTAAAACGTATTAATTTTAAACCAAAATGAAACTCTCAAAAACGTTTCTTCATATTCCACAACGAATTAATACTAAATTATAAAATAATACTGAATCAATAACATTTGAAAAAACATTATTATATTATTAAAACTCAAATTACTAATAAAAACTTACCAAAATCAAAAACATTCAAGTTATTTACTTCATTTTGACCACCTTAGTTGAACATTCGCAATCACTCAAAACGAAAGAGGGAAAATCTATAAATAGAAAACAATCATTTAATATTAGAAATTGCTGAAAATGAAAGATAAAAAATCTATAGTTAGAAAACAAACAATAAAATTTCACAACTGTATTCTTAAACTTATTAATTTTAAAAAAATTCAAATTTTGAAAAATATTTCATCACATTCCACTACTATAAGTACCGAAGAAAATACAAAATGCTATATCAATAAAATTAGAACAAAAATATTTCTTCCAATATTTTCACGATGAAGAAATTTTAAATTTTAAAAATGTTCCGTCAGAAATACAAACGCAGAATTACTGCGGCAAATTATTTATAGTACTAAAGTAGAAATAGTCCAGTCAAATATCTTTAGTACTCACATATAGTCGAAAATGACACAATTCAAATACCCAGATCTTAATTTATGATGGCAATACTCGAGTACATAACGTTTGATAACAATGGAACTAATAACAAATCGTTTTTCTTGAATAATTATTCAAAATAAAAACAGTTTTTCCTTAGAAGGTCCAAGTAAGCGGCTATCTCCAATTATGGCCAGCCAAATAATACATCCATCAAATGCGCTACTCTGAGTCTTGCGCATCTTCATCAATACACGTGGGCGTTATGTACGCAACAGGCGATGCGCTGACATCTACCTTTGTTAAAAATACTTCAGACATTTAATTCTTATTTCTGTAAAACCTTTCCACGAAATGACGATCGATAATAGGTATGAACGATCAATATTAGAAAAGACGCGGGAAAACGTCGAATTTCGCGACTAGAAACAACCGATGGACAAGTTATAAAATTTTACCTTATACAACTAAGGGAGTCAGTAGAATTTAAAGAATAATATCAATATTTAATAAGATTTACATTTCAATTATTCGAAAGTTATCTTCAAAATTCATCACTTTCGATAGTTGATAGTAATGGTTGTGTAGGAACATTGCAAATTCTGCTAAAAGCACAATATTAATTGTTGCATTTTTAATTCACATATTTCGTAAAGATAATTGCAAAAAAAAGTATTTCACACTATTGGAAAAAACCAGAGTTGATATTTCTTGATGCAAATTTAGTTGTGAAATTTTTACTTAATTTAGATAAATTTTAAAATATTTATCATCAAGCAATTGGCTACGTAGATTTAATGAAATTCAGATCGGTTTCATTAATATAAATATTTTATATGAAGCTTTCTTGTTTAGTGACTAAAAAAGAATTGTGTAGAATGTGAAATTCTTACATTAAAAATCATATTAATTTTGAAGTTTTCTAAAATTTCGTTTAGTGAATGAGTATTATCTTCAAAAGTAAACAATAACGAAAAATTATTATAGTTCATCCTAAATTAATAATCTTTATTTATTGCAATATAATTGCATGCATAATATGTATATAAAAATACATTATATTTTCAGTTTTTTTCCTCTTTTCTCGTAACATTGTTTCGAAAGCAAGTTTTATGTCCTTAGATTTTTAATTAGGGAAGTGCATAGCGCAATGAATACAACAGGTGATAGATATCTTAAGTAGAAATATTTTTTAAAAAAGGCTGCGCCAAAAAAATATTGAACTGTACCAAACACAAACTTAAGGAATTAAATTAAAAATTATTAAAAGAATAATCCAATAAAAATATTTATTATATAAAAAATGTTAAGATATAAAAAACACTGCATAATCCCGACAAAAAAGAATATTTATTTAAGAAAAGTTTATTAGCCATTATTATTGTTAACCATTTTATTAAATTAATTTAAATTTCTATTTATTAATAAATATTTCATTGGGAAATATAACCAAATCAAACAATAAAAAATTATTTTATTTTGTATATTAGCATTTCTCGGCCATTTTAAATCAAGGGTGGAAATCTTCACTGACAATCATTTAAAGAATTATATATAATAATTTTATGTAAAAAAATTGTTAATCCACGAAAACTAATTTTGTTTAGCTTAATTCAATTTTTTTACCTAAAACAATGACAATAAAACATTAAATTAACATGTAAATCAATTATCAGTAATGATACAATATTAAAATGTATTCAATCAAATGACAAGAGCTTTTTAACATTCTTTTAAACGAATTATCAACTGTTTTGCTAAGCAGTATAAGCTGGCAATAGTAATTTCAAATTATTTATAATATAATTACAGTAAAATATAAATTAAAAAATAGATATTTCAATAATAACATATAACTTCAAATAAGATTTCTATACTAATTATCGTTTATGTTAAGCAGTATGTTAGTATTATGCACTCCCATAAAATAAAAATTTAAAAAATATATATTTCAACAATAATATATAACTTCTAATAATATTACAAATGATCATTTCTTATGTTTAACAGTATGCTGGCAATAGCAGTTTCAAAATATTTTATGGTGATAGCAATTTCAAAATATATTGACTATAATTAACTGCTATAAAATATAAATTTAAAAATATATATAATATACAACTTCTAATAAGATTTCTGTCTTTCGAGTGTTTTAAGAAAATTTCTTTAAATATGATGAATATGACGTTATTTTCCTGTAAATACGCAACCAAAGAAAAATTATGCTCGTTCAGCGATTTTCCATCAAAGAATAAATGCACGTTAAGCTTTAGGGCATTTTTTAAACTTTTCATTTTAATGTTCTGTGGTCAATGACTATTTCTGTTTAATTCGTTTTTATTCGATTAGCTCTTGCCTTGTATTTAAGCAATTTTAAAGTATTTTATAGTAAGAAAAACAAGATTTTGAATGGTTTTAGAGACCATGAGCGATTAAGATTTGCGGAAATCTCCGAAATTATCCTTTGGAATTGGGGAATTTTCCAATAATATATATACAGTATAACTGCCTTACTTTGGAATTTTTAACTAAGCAAATATGAATACGTTAGTTTTATTTAAATGAAGATAAATTATCTTGAAAGGTTGTATTGAACTGAATTATATTTCCTATACTTTTTTTAGACTCCCAAGAAAACTTAATAATTAATTTAAGACTTTTCTACTGATATCAACACAATTAAGTAAATCTATGTATAAAATTGACAGTTGAAAATCGATTTGCTCGAACCTCATACATTTTAACAGACATCTAACAAATATGATAATTTATTTCTACTGGCATCACACAATTAAGTTAATTTATGTATAAAAATGAAAGTTGAAAAACGAATTGTTCGTTTATTTTGAACCTTCCGCATTTCTACTAACATCATACAATTAAGTAAATCTACATATAAAATTGAGTCGGTTTGTTCGTACCTCATACAATTTCACTTTCCGGACAAAAGCGAAGAAAATATTGTACACATAATCTTTAACACCTAGGCAATATTTAATTATTACTGATCAGGATGAAATAAGGGTTTTTACGCTTTTTCACCATAATTTTAGAATTTATTGATGTGCAAAAACTAACTTATTTACACTAAGAGAAACTTTAAAATTGCTACTCAATACTTTCATTACTGTCAAACTATTTTCTAAATTTTAATCAATTTTCCCAAGATTAATTTAATATTGTAATGTAGTTATATTTATGCTGAAATATTTTAACTATTTCACTATTTAATCGCCGATTATTACAAGCTTTTATACTATTCAAAAGTTTTGTTGTTCCGATGTTATCGCTTTCTTTTAAAATTCTTAGCTCCTATGAATATACAAACGCGGTTATTTAACAACGAATACTGTATATTAAAATTCTTTTAAATTTTTTTGTTTGTTTTAAATCACTCATATTTTAGTATATCCTAGTGTTTAATGTATCTTCGGCCTTATAAAATTTTCAGATTTTTTTTTCATTTTAGCTTAAATTATAAAATAAAACTTCACTTATAAGATTAATTTCATTTAAAATTCTCGTTTTTTATAAACTTAAATTGCTCAGAATTCGAAGTCTGATTTCTTTAAATGAGTCAATGACAAAGCTCTTCTATTTTGCACAGAATTAAGAATTTTAATATTCTTTTAACTTTCGTCAACTTCTTAATTCATTTAATTTTTTATCTTTTAATATACAACAAATTGTATATTCATAAGTGCGTTGGAATTCCGCAACTTGCACGATGCATTTTAATTCATGAATAATTACGAATTTATTTCCACGCTGAATTTTAATTCGTGAATTTTTCTTGCGCATTACCAAATTGTTCATGATAACGGAATTATTATTTTCAGTCGCAGGACGCCTGATAAATAAAGACGCCTTCGCATGTTATGAAATGAAATAATAATTAAAAGGCTATTATCAGAGCCAAGCAGATTTAAGTACTTTCTTTTTGATATTAACAATTTGTAATAAAATTTTCTCAAGAAAAAAATAACATTACACACCTAAGACTCAAATATTTATCTTTAACAGTCAGTGTTAACTTTAACTTACTCTCAAAGTAATCTTTGCGCTCAATTTAAAATTGTAATTAAAACGAAACCTCTCACAATGTAAATTAATTACATACAAGATTTTAAAAACTTCTTAACGAATATAAGTAAATATCGTAAAATATAAATAACTTTTTTTAAATTCTATAACGATTATTTAAATACCTATTATGCATACACTACGATATAATTAATACAAAAATACACATCAGCCCTAACTAATAAATTAGATATAAATGTTAAGTAATAACAAACAACGGTAAAGTAAAAGGCTCGACTTTTCTCAATTTAGAGTACAAAAAAGATAAGGCAGGCACTCGCGTAAACCGAAGCACTTTTTAACCATTCACAAATAAATATTAAAAATTTATAAAATATAACAAAAGCGGAAATATTAATATATTTGAACCAGACAATTTATTTGAATAGCAGCCAGATTAACATATTACATCATTTAAATTGTAAATTATCTGATATACAACCAAACGAAATTAAATTAAATAACCAAAATAATTTAAAGTATTTATTAATATTTTGTTTTGAATGACATTTTAATAATTTCGTTAAAAAGATACAGTAAAATGGAAGGACCAATTCCAGATACTGGCCAAAGCAATGAAGAAAAAAATAATCTAACTTAAAATATTAACGCTAAATTAATTTTAGTAATTAAATCCGTCATTCGATAAAAATGCTGATAATTTTCATTAATTGGTGCGTATATCCAATATAGGAACACAAATGATAAAATTCCGAAGTAGAAATTTAAATTTCTTTTCAAGTCGTACTATGCAACGTTCTTAAAAATTAATGCTTTAAGTTTACATACCTTTGCGGGAAAAACCGTAACGGAATTGGAACCATGGAGTTAGAAATCATACATCTCCATGGCCTGAAGAGTGGGATACTGTGGAATGGGAGAAACGAGCTCTATTTATTTACTTTTTTTAAGTGATTCATTTTGATGACTCCTCCACATTTGGCGACTTATTGCTTCTCATTCCAAGAAGTAGCATTTCAATGGCGAGAGATAAATTAAAAATATTTATGCGGATATTGCTGGGCATTTTAGCATTTCAATTTCAGTTAAATCTTGCAATTTTAAAATTACATTTGTTCACTTCTGCGATAAGTACCAAGTAAAAAATATTGAGATTATTGAATGTTAATTTCAATTTCATTACGATAGCGACACAGAGAGAAATATCCTTCTCTGTGGATAGCGATATGAAAATTTATGAGGATGTGGCGAAGATATCCTCATTTGGCGTCAAATGGCTGCCGTGCATATAATTAACAACAAAGAAACAATGAATCTTATTGGATGTTATTCAGATGTGGCGTAACTGAAATAAACGAATAAATTATTAATATTTTCCATACAGAACGCCTCTTTTAGATCCAGGATTTTTGACGATTTCAAATTGAGTTGTATATAAATTAATTCACGAGCGAATTTTATTGTATATTTGAAGAACTAATCAGCGACATTAATTATCGTGGTTTGTTGAAATCGCTTTCGGAGTAATTGTTTATGTAATACCTTTCTTATGTTTGTTGTGTTAGATAGCCTAAACTTTTAGCAGTTATTTTTGTGGTTAGTTTGTAGCAGTATATAACAAATTTTTAATATGATATACTATAAAATGCTTTTTTAGTAAATTACGCAATGCAGTAAAAATTCAAAGCGGTATATAGGACCAACTATTTGTAGAACTACCACATTTGGCACATACTTCATTTTTGAGTTGGGGGTGGGGGGCTCATTAAGAAATAATTTCTCAATTTTTTCTTAGATTTTTAGTTAATAAAATATTTGAAATTTTTGCTCTTTTTAATTAAGGAAAACAAAACCCCTTTTTCGCACCATTTTAAAATTCCTAAAAATACTAATAATAAACAATTTTCGTTAAATTTTTATGATTTTTACAAATTATATTGAATTGAAACAATGATCTTTAATTGTTTTTATGATATTTAAACCAATTTATTATTTCATCACGTTATACATTTGTTTTTGTTATCACGATGATTAAAAAATTTCTTTAAACATTGTCTTCAAAGCATAATTTTTACTTCTGATTTGATTTATGTATTATATTAATTTCAGGTAGATTTCATTACGTAAATTACGTGACTTAAAAATTAATTCAACGGCTAATGCAATCAAGCAAGATGAAAGCAAAACAAATGAATCAAACTTAAATTGCTTTGCTATGATGATTCGGATTTGGGATTCTCTATGTTAAAATAATTGTTTTTATATAAATATGAGGGAGAAATAGAAGATTTCTTTTTTAATATTTAGTAATACAATTACTGTTAATCTGTAAAAATTGGTGGTTTTTAATTTTTGCCCATATACATTGAAGGCTCGTTTATATGGTTATCAAATTATAAATTGAGGAAACAAATTTAATTCAAGGTTTAGTGGTCCAAATCTGAGTTGACAAGATAATTTCGAATAAAGATAATAACGTAGAAAGCAATCAAGCATCCTGGAGGATGAAATAATTTTTTTCTCCTTATCTTTGCGCGTTTTAAATTATGATATTTGAAATTAATTTAGGTTACTCCAAAAATTATAAGCTTTATTTTTAGCCCATATAAATTTAAGGCTTTTTATATAGTTATTTAATTATATCTATCAAATTTAACTCAAAGTTTGGTGAAAGAACATTCGAAAATTTTGAGGGGAAATTTTTAACTTAAAAATTAGAATTTATTGTTATATTAATAGTTTTTAAAAAATTAGATTCAGTTTCAAACAAGATTTGGAGATGCTTTAGATTTTATTTTAGTTATATAAACGCCCCATAGTAAAGCAACAGTAGGGTTATCTTGGGACGGACCTCGTAATCTTGAATCACAATCAGATGACGAGGACGCCACCTGAGCTGTCACCTTCTCTCCACTCAACACTACACCAGTAGGAGGACGTTTTGTCATGACAGATTGAATGTGCAAATGACCTCCTTACATGACGGTTTTCCGGTGGAATCGGGTTTTGAACTTTAAACCTTACGGCTCACGACCGTGACCTTACCACAAGGCCACAAAATTTGCACATATAAAATGGTATAAATTTGCGAATAAATTGTTAGGTTTTCCATCAAGGATATTCTGAGTATTCAGGAGCTAATGAATTTCCTAAAAATACAAACAGCGATTAAATTAATTAGCGAAATTCATTCCTATGCAATAAAATCTAAAATTCATAGTAATAAATAGTATGAAATGGTTAAATAAATTTTCTAAAATTCACTATTAGATGATGCCTAGGGTAGAAGAATAAAATTTAATCATAAAAATGGACTGGCAGATAATTAAGTTCTCAAAATATTTCAAAAGCGTATAGTCCAAAACTCCCCAGTGTAGAAAGTTTGGAAATTCCAATACAATAAGACAGATTCTGTTTCATCCCTACTAACTATTCATATTGAACCTCGACACTGATCTTGATACTATATACAAACGAATTACTCTGCTAAAAAAGAAAGAAGGGATTTGAAATTGGGGTTTTCAAAATTAAATACTTTCTTTTTTGTTAATTAAAAAGCCATAGATTTATTCTTATAGTCAGCAAATAATAAAAGTTGAAAAAATCATGGCTGATCTATTCACGTTATTCTTCATTCAACACAGAAAAAAAATGATCGAATCAATTACCTCTCAACAACCAGTGGATGTTTAGGCAGAGATTTGTTTTCTTCTAAAAATAACCCCACCTGTACAAGGAGGAAAGCACCCTTTTTTAAAAATAAAGAAAAAGAGAGAGAAGAGGAGGAAAAAATCTTCGTGTTTGTTCATTAATACATGTTTCACCATATTTATAAGCTGTTAAATTGTCTTTACATTTAAAGTAATCAGGAAAACCTAATAAAAAACATTTAATCAGTACGAAAACTCTTTTATTAACAACATTATTGTGCTGGGTTAGCTTAAAAACCGAACCATTTGACTGTACTGAATAACATCAATATAAATGAATTTTTAAAATTATATATTATAATAATGCTAACTAAAATTCTTTTATTAACACCTTATTGGATTATGTCAGCTTAAAAATCAAACGCTTTGAATGTTCTCAACATATTTCTTTAAAATTATATTTTTATAATAATGACATTTTTTTAAGTATCATTATATTTTCATAATAACAATATTAAAGAGTTAGGTTAGTTTAAAAATCAAACGGCTTGAAAGAACTTGTTAACATCGGTATTATTTTTTTAAATTTTATAATAATAATGCTTATGGTAAAAATTGGAATTTACTCATCGTGATTATTATTAATGCATGCTTTAAATAAGTTATCGGTTTTCCCATGAACATAGCGCTACAAAACTTTAGATTTTTGTATTAATTTTATTCCTTATGTTGAGTGTTTTTCTTGGAGCTATCCAGTGGTACACTGGGTAGCCCCAGAGATAATCTTAATATAAGCTAAGTTGATTCTTGTTTCTATACTTTTTTATAGTTGATTGATTAGAAATGCTAATTAGAATATATATATATATACATTCGATAACACTAATTCAAGTGATGCTATGGTTTAAATGAATATCTTATTTATTTTTATTTTTGAAAATAATTAATTAAAATAGTTGCATCAGTCTCCTTAGAAAAAGGCATGCGCTATGTAATTACATTAAAGTTAAATTTCGACCATAAATAATCAAAATATTATTTTATATTAATAAATATGTCATAAAAATATTAATCTAAAAATTTTGACAAATATACATGACGTTAGAGTTTTATGCAGTCGTCTAAACTAGTTTCAATTAATTTGAATGGTTCTGCGAAACATCATAACAGTAGCATTGCCGTATTTATTTAACTATAACGCATCATTTCGTACTTAAGATCGTTTCTAATATCAATTTTTAAATTGACATTGAATTTCAAGTTTTTATAAATACAAACACTATTTGAATATTTTTAGACAGTTTTTATTGTGTTTACAAAAAATGTGCATATATATATATATATATATATATATATATATATATATATATATAATCTTTTTCAAATTTCCAGTCGTATTTTTATTCGTCTAATCAATTTCAAATATACTTTTTTAAACTTGCAGTGGGTGATATTTAATGCCAATACAGTTTTTTCAAGTATTCATTCAAATAGTACAGTTATTCAAATATTAGTTACATTTGATTAATTAATAATACTTTAAATAGATTTTGAGTAGTTTTTAACGAAAATTGAAATCTACAAGCATTAGCTCAATTGGTAAAAAGCGAGGATTTTAATACTTTTCACGTGAAAGTGAAGAATGCGAGTTCAATTTCTGCAAAAATCAATCATTTTTGATAAATTATTTATATTAATTTAATAAAAAGTATTAAAATAAAAAAAATTCTTTGTTAACCTAAGTAGGAATTGGCTTAAATTTTTTTTTAATTTTTTTTAATAATATATTTTCAATGTTTAGCATTAAAGCCTTCTGTATTATCGGAAAAGATTGTCTCATATTTTTTGAACATTCTTTCAAGGTCCACAAGGGGTTGTATGCGAAGTTTTGAATAATGCGCTTTTGCTTAATGCCTAAATAAATGGCAGATTTTAAAATTTTGTAGTCCTAAGTAGAATGTACTATGAGATCTTCTAATTTATTAAACTGGCCATTTTAATTTCATAAGTGAAAAAAGTTTTAAAGAAATAAACAAGGGTCTGATATTTCAGTCTGATTTTTTATTTTAGAAATTTTTATGAAAATATAAAAAAAATTCTCAAGTGAGCAGTTGATTCGCCAAGGATTTTAGTTATCTTTAGTTTCAATTAAAACCTTGTGATAGAGTTTTATCTATGAAGACTGACAGAAATTAAAAATTCGTCAATTTAATTAATGTTTATAAGCTCCACTCATTGAGTACATGAAATTGCATTATGGGAACTAGTTACATGGTATAATGGAGCCTTTAACAATGTAACGAAAGGGTTTATCTATCTTATAAATATGGCTTTATTATAACTTCAATTTTTTTATCCGTCATATGTTGCGCTTACATTAAACATGGCACTTCTTCCTCAGCTTTCAGCAATGGAAGAAATTCACACGATCAAATCATTGATGAAACAATGAAAAATGATTTCAACTTCAGGGAAATAATGTAAAATGTTGGAAAATACCTAAACATATTTTTAAAAAGTGACAAAAATGAGAACAATATTACTCGATAAGTAATTAGGTTTTATTTAAAAGATAATTTTTAAAATTTTGAAAGGATTATAATTTCTTTGCGTGTTACATTCTCTGAAGTTATTGTCGAAAATTATCAAAATTAATTTATTTTTTAATTAATTAATATTCGAATTAAAATTAAAAAAATAACTCTGGTGGATATTCCCATTCTCCGGGGTATAAAGTGCCCAATTTAGTAAATACAGGTCAAATGGTCTGACGGGAGATAGTCAACATGCAAAGGCACACACGTCTTTTCATTTTTATTAGAAGTAGAGATTAACCATATCTCACTATCTGTTGCAATCAGGAATGTTTCACAATTAGATTATAATACATCCCTTTTTTGCTTATAAATACAATTAAATTATATAAAAGTAGCGAAATAGTTAACGAACTTGATAAATTATATTTATTACATGTAATATAATTAGTATTATTTAATTAAAAATTCTTAATATTTTGTAATTCAAAGAGTTTATATATTTTTAATTTATCTAGGAATTAAGAAGATAACATCGGGAAATCTGCAACTGCTATATATATATATATATATATATATATATATATATTCTTAAACCCATTTCTTAATCTATTTTTCTAGAAAATAAACAACTGATAGTGATATATGGTTACTTGCTTTAGTCTCGGGATTGTAACAAAATAAGTATTTTAAAAGTTCACCGAAACCTTTATTATTGCACCTGTTTTTTTTCTGTAAATATCATGTACCGTAATTATTTCATGCTTTATTAAAATAATTTTACTTATATAGTTTTAGGTATATTTTTATTATAAAGTTTCGTGTATTGAAATTCCATATATTACATGGGATCAAATACGTGCTGACAATTATTTTTTTTAAAACCTAGTTTCGAATAGGATCTAACTTAAAATTTAATGAATTCAGTTTTTATCAGCATGGTGACAACATATTGAAAAAAAAAAGTTGATCCCATGTACGCATTACTTGCTCGTGCAACTTGCAATAGAGCACATATTTTGCATTTTTTTTTTCACTTTACATTCTTAAGATGAATTTTTGTACATTATATTCAGTGTTGTATTTTTTAAAATAAAAATAACGTTGAAAATTAATATAATTAAACTTACACCTGTTGGAATTGGATCTACAAATCCTACCTAAAACGATGAAACCTAATATTTTCCCTCTACAGCAACCCTAAGTTATCGCCAAAAAATAAACTTCCTTTTCCGTAATAAAACTGTTATCACAATATATATAAAAAAACGAACCGTCTCTCCTGGGCAAGGCCATTAATTACATGAAGGGGGCCGGCAACGCACTCGGAACGATGACAGGCAATGACTGGTGACTGGGAATAGGTTGAAATAAATGATTAATAAGTGCAATAAATTCTGTTCATCTTAGTCTGTTTGGAGAATTAAATACAAATTGCTTACAGATGCTAAGTGATATTTATTTTTCTTTAATTAGGATTATAGACTGTCAAAAAAAGATCCAGTCTTAGAAATGTTTAAATTTCAAGATGAAAAAAAAAAAAAAACTGATTACAATGAATAAAAAAAATCTAAAAAAAATCATAATTACATGCTATTTCCATAATCATGTTGAAATCATATGTAAACACCTATTTACGTCGATATTATAAAAAAATAATGTAAACATACGGAAGAATGAAATATTAATTACTGTCGAAAATTAAGCTTGAAATCCTATGTTTTCTTATTTTCAATCACTTCTCCTGGATTTATTTGAATATAACTAATTAAAAAGATGGTCCATCATATGTTAAATAAATATCTAAAACTTTTTCAGTAAAAAAATCCGGACTTTTTCATGGACTTTAGTATTTGTCTTGAAAAAAATTCTACGATAGTTAGAGTAACAAATACCGAGATTTCATGAATTTCATTGTTTCTTTTCATATTTCTTAGTAAATGATAGCTTTAAAATCACTAAATGTATCTGTAACTTAATATTTACTAATTTAGGTATATTTTCTAAGACTTGAAGTTATTTTCAAACTACTCTTAATTTATATATCCTTTAATTCTGATCCATAATTTCTGATTAATAAAATTTGTGTTCACGTATCCTCCAAAATTAAGTTACTCGGACTAAAGCTATATTTCCTATGGTAGACAATGTTTAGAGAAAACCAAGATCTGAAAAAATTACTTTTGTAAAAAAAAATTAACACAAAATTCGAAAAAATTGCATAAATTCTAATTGAAATATTTTAACATTCTTTTATAAATTTTTAGTTAAAGTATGAAGATAATATTAAAAACATTACTTGATATTGCAATTAGGGTTTATATAAAAACTGACTTTTTCAAAAAAGGGGTTTTCGATTTCAAAATTCAAAATTCCCCGGGTAGAGCCGGTTTTCTAATTTTTGTCCAAAAAATAGACTAGGAAAAATATTTAATTTAATGTATATAAAATAACAAAAAATGAAATCACTAGCTAAGCCAAAGTAAAAATATATAAAAAAAATAATTGTTGCATATACATATTACTTATACAAAATAACGAAAACTGAAACAAAAATTTCAAATTTTTTAAATATTATTTTCACTAATTTTAGTTACTCTTAAAAAATAGGATTTTAAAATAACATAAAATATCCACGGAGCGGTGTAGAAGTCTTATTATCATGTCAGAACGAGATGATGGGATGAGGTTTTTCTCGTCAACAAAAATCTGTAGGCAAAAAATAAAGCTGTTATCTGCACGAGTATCTCAAAAAATAGGCTTTTAATAGTGCGTTGCCATTACATTTACAAAAGTGCTGATTAAAAAAAGTTAATGACTACCACAAAGAAAACTCAGAAAAATGTCCTTTTGAGCACGCGATTATATGAAATGAAATAAATAGGAAATGCGATATTTTTTTTAAACAATAAATGCGAGACGAAGTTTTTTGGATCGTTTGCAATATTAAAGTGACTCATTCAATGAAACAATTAAAAGGAATAAAAATTAAATTTATGATCACGTGGTGCTTGGCCGTTCAAGAAATGATGTTCTGACATGATACATTGAACTATCCACAGCAGATTTCATTTTTCTTTCTTTGGACATAATATTATGTGAAATTGAAAATACTCTTTCACTAGCTACTGAGCTTGTTTTTATAGTTTTCATGGCATCAAATTACAACTTTGAGGGGTTTTTTCTTCTTTTATTAGTTGCCTCAAGTAATGAAAATTCAGCTTTCAGTGTCTTTGTGTTTGTAAGTTTTTCTTTAGGTTATTCAAGAACCTTGTGAATTGATTTTTTCCATGACTTTATTTAAAATAGCATTACTCTGACGAGTAATTTTATTGATTTTCTCTTTATCAGAATCGGTTTCCGCACAAAAATTAGGATATATTCCAGACAAACAATAAATATCCAGATAACATTTATTTTTAACAAAAAATTGGCAAAAATTCATTTTCACATATGAATTCTTCAAGATGGATTTCTTAATTTAATAACCGACTTTCAAATGTGACAAATTTACCCTAAAAAGCCGATTTTTTAAAAACCAGATTTGAAAAACCATCAAACTCTAATACCTACGTAAATTACCGTTATCTCCCACTGCATTATATATATATATAATATATAGTTTATTCAAAAATTTAGCTAATCAAGAGTTATCAACCAATAACGAAAAAAAATAATAATTTTCCGACAGATGTTCCACTTAGCAGCTGTTTCCATAAATACGAATTGATTATAAACTGTATGGTCTCTGATAAGAACGTTTACTGAAAAAAAAATTGGGTATTTATTTTTATTCGAATAAATTAATAATAGAAGTTAAAAGGAATATAATTGAAAAGTCAGTTATTATTACGTAATTCTTTAAATAAATAAATAAATATTATTTTTTAATTTTACGGAGAGCTGCAAAAAACCGTTAGGAAAGAATGAAAGTTTCGTTCCGAATAAAAAGTTATTTTGTTACAAAAATATTATTATATGCAAATGAATTCTTGTTCTTCCGTACCTTATGCGCTGTCGTACCTTTCAACCGATTATGATGAAACTTGACCAACTTATTGCGAATATTATATTTCAAAATTGAAAAAAGAAAAATGATAAACGGTTAACGCCACTTGTTATTCGGAGTTAATTTCACATACATGAAACAAAATAAAATTGTAATGACTGATAATTGAAATATTTAGAGTAAGCGCTAATTTTTTCTTTTTACTAATGAATAGTCATCAACAGAGGATGTTATCACTAAGCGTGCTCAATGTTTTGTTTACGGCAATTCGCACAAATTATTCAGTTTATCTCACGCATACAATGTAGAGATTTAGCTCGCAATATCTCCCTTACACGATGGATCTTCCGTGGAATCGGGTCTCGCACCTGTCTCGTAAACCCTATGGTTTACGAGACCCTATGGTTTACGAGACGAGACCTTACCAACAGGCCACAAATATCCCAAATGAAGTCTCAGATAAATCCTCTAAAAACAAATTATAATTTTTATATAAAAAGATTTTTTATAAAATAAGATTAAAAAATATTGACGGAAAGATTAATTATTTTTACCTACATCTTCTATGGAATAATAGGTACTTGATGTTGTGTTTAAGACGATTATAGAATTTAAAGAATGAAACATTTGGAATAACGATTTCCAAAGTCACCATGTTGTTGTTATCGTGCTCCGATTTACAACGAAAGGAGGGTTGCAGTAGCTTTTGAGTGTATGGACCCCTGTGCATTGAAGGACAGAACTCTGACTTCTACCTCACACACGTCAAAAATTTTTATGTAAAATTACTTCCTATTTTTTAGAAATGGTATTCCTTAAATATAAATTGCTTTTAGATTAAAAATCCAAAATTGCAGAAAAAAACTAGAATATAGATATTTTTAGCACAAGGTGTAGGTTGCAATGATATATTTAAATATTTTCTTTTATTTATAGCTACAATTACATGCATTAAAAAATATATGAAATATGTTTTGCTGTTTCGACCGTTTTGTTTATATTTTTAATGCTCTTTATAAAAGAGTATAATAGACGATGATATTGAAAAAATGATTTTAAATTTAGTTTCATCCTTAAACTCAATACTTTGAAAATAAAAACTTCATACTTTGAGCGAGATTTTAATGGTTAACTTTCTTTCCGAGTACTCTCGAGAGGATTTATGGGGGAAGAGAAATTCCATCTTTGAGGAACCGCTGACATAAATTAAACCTCTTGAAGGTTGAATTATTGTTCATGTCGAAAGATTCAAATACGCATGTTAACAGAAACGATTAAACAAATGAATGATTTAATAGCAATAAAAATGGACTAATATAATAGAATTAATAAATTTCGCATGTTTAACTATATTGCTTATTATAAATCTTTGTACAATAATAATTACTTATTTTTCTGACGAATAATTATTAAAAACAATAATTTAATCTTTATATTTATAGTTTGCATTTAAATAATTATAGAATTTTTTATGTATAAATAACTATCAGTTTTCGATATCCTTTATAACGTATATGCAAAATTTCATTTTTTGAATACGTATATTTTATTCTTTTGTCTCGCATACTTATTAATGTTAATTGTTTTGCTAAATTGAAGAATTATACTTCAGAGGGCAATAGCATTTAAACCTAACTTGAATTTAAACTTAAAATTTCTGTGAGTTAGAAAAGAGATATGTAGAATAGAAGCCAAGGATAACGTACGGATTAGCCGATAATTGTTTATCACATTTGCTTCGATCTTTTAAGAGTTTCTTTTGCAGAAATATTCGGAGAAACCGTTTTTTCCGTTTGATTTATACTCTTCTTTAATTTTTATGAAAACATTTTTTCAGTTGCACAGAAGTTTTATTCCATATAAATTATTTTTCTATTAAAAATTAAAAATCCCTGAAAAAAAAACTAGAGTATAGAGATTTTTAGTACATGGGGAAGATTTCAATTATATGTATATAAATTTGTTTTTAATTATAGCAAAATTTACATACAGTTACATACACAATATTTCATATTATTAGAAAATATATATGAAATATTAACAATTGCATGCATGCAAATCTAGTAACTAAAAATATATTAAAATTAGGATAAAATTATATGGTAATAAAATTAACGTGCCTAAAAGAAAATTTCAAAACTTAAAATTCATGGAAAGTTTTTTGAAATAGTTTGAAATTATTGATGAAATCATTCAAAATCTCAATTAATTTTTTAATAAAAAATACATTAAAATTCTTTAATATCCTTCCTTAGTAAAACCAACGAATTAAAAATATAAAGGAGCCAAATTTAGAAGCTCTAGGCCTATTAAATTTTCCATTAGAGAGTTTTGAATGATTTTTATATCCTATTTATTACAAATTATTTTTAATATGCAGCCCACAAATCATTTTAATTGAAAGTGCATGGCAGTTGTGAGCATTCATTGTAAATGAAGACAAAGAATGCAAATGGAGGAGTGTCCTTGATGATCCTGGATATTTGGATCCTTCCGTGCATAATTTTAATGCTGTTTGGTAATAGATGATGGTATTGGCACAATGATTTGTAAATTTAGTTTCAGCATTAAACTCAATCTTACGTACTTCAAGTTGTCAACGAGAGTCTCCCGGTTAACTTTCTTTTCGAGTACTCTCGAGAGGATTTATGGTGGAAGAGGTATTCCATTTTTGAGGAACCGCTTACATAAATTGAACCTCTTGAACTTTGAATTATTGTGTATGATGGAAGATTCATACACACATGTTAACAGAAACGATTAAACGAATGAATGATTTAATAGCAATATAAATCTAACTAATTTACATATTTCATTAATATTTCACATATTTCATTATATTGACAATTATAAATAATTATACAACAATAATTACATATTTTTCTGACAAATAATTATTAAAATCAATAATGTAATCTTTATATTTATAGCTTGCATTTAAATTGTTACAGAATTTTTATTATTCAGAAATTATAGCAGTTTTCGATATCTTTTATATCATGTATGCGAAATCTCATTTTTTGGCTACATATATTCATTTTTTATCTCATTTATAATATTAATATTTCTGCTAAATTGAAGAATTATTCTTCAAAGGACATTCGCGTTTAAATCTAAGCTGTATTTAAAGTAAAAAATGTTCTTAGTGTTGGAAAAGAGATTCTTAGAATAGAAGCCAAGAATAGCATATTGATTCCCCAAAAATTGTTTATTACTTTTATTTCGATCTTTTAAGTTTCTTTTGCAGAAATATTCGGATAAACAATTTTTTCCGTTTGATTTATACTCTTATTTAATTTTTATGAATTTTTTTTTCAGTTGTATTGAAATTTTATTCCATATAAATTATTTTTCTATTAAAAATCCCAAATTCCTGAAAAATAAAACCCTGTAACGGAACTGTGGCAACGTCACCTAGAGGAAACATCAGCGCCAC